>JARHVA010001694.1:1712500-1810000 GCA_037957365.1 Torreya grandis | reverse complement strand
AGTGAAATATAATTTACCTTATCTTACTATTTATGATTTTATTTTAAACTTTAGGAATTATTAAGTACAAATCATATGTCTATTAAAGAGACGAGGAGACTAAATAAGGGTAATAATATGTAATAAATACAACCACTAATTTTTTTATAGAATTGACTAACTTTGACCTTTCTAAAAATAACAATAAATAATATAAATAATAACATAGCTAGAAAATAACTAAGATAGATGATCTATAGGTTAGAAGCTAAGATAAAGGTTGATCTGAGTGCTATAAATAAAATCCCAGTGTTAGAATCCCTCTTATATAATAGTGTCCTAATTGGATATTAGCACCATTATAAGAAATGTCATGGTGATGTCCCTTTATTGGAAGTAGTGTCCTCTATGTAGGATTGTCCTAAGCTTATAAGTGCACATATGTCTAGATATCTAAGGTTTATTCATGCATGCATGAGTTCTAAAACACTATATATTGACTAAAATTATGCGAAAACCCTAATCTTCCATGTTGATATGACATCTACTTGATACAATATAAGAAAGTGTGTTTTTTAGTGGGGTAGGTTGGGCATCTTCAACACCCATCTATGATGAGATTTTCGTACAGACTAATACTCTGAGGAGGGATCAATACCGATCCCCAATTAAGTGTTGGTGTAATTACAAGGGAATCTAGTATGATAGTGGGATTAAATTTGTTGAATGTGCTTAAGATTAGAAATATGGGTCTAGGCTAACCTAATGAGGTTTTAGATTTTAAAAGATATTTTATTGTGAAATAGAGATGGAAATGACACTTGTAAAATTTTTTGGACACTAGCGCCATATGGTGCTAGTGTCCTTAATATGGCTCTGTGTATAAGTGGTAGAATACTAGGAATGAAGGACCAAGATGAAGGAATGAGGATATGTGACTACTTTAAAGATGACTAGGGATTCGTATGGCCTACATGAAGGGTGGAAAATTATGATACTAGGCTCTAAGATAGGTAGTCTCAAGTATCACTCTTAGCACTCAAATATAAATTTTAATTCATTACATTCCCCCCCCCCCACCTTTATTATATAAATGTAGGAAAGTTAAATGACTACGATAAAGGAGAAAGAAGCATACCTAAACTTACCTAAAAGGTGAATCCCATGAATCTTGGTTTGAGCATGTGAATTATGACCTAATGTGTGTCTTCAAAGTGAAACATGCATAAATTAATCCATAATTAATAGATATCGAAATTAAAGATAAAATTGAGTAAAGTAAAACTAATTAAAACTGAGTAAAGAGATAAGAGAGAGGAAATGAATGAATACTCCTCATTGGGTATATAAACCAATTCATATACCTTATGACAACCTTATGTGTGCATATATATAGTGATAAATTGGTTAATAGCATGGATTGAGATGATCTCTTTCTCAATCCTCATTTTTTGGTGGCTTATGAACTCAATCTAGTTTTGACTTCATCATTGCCCAACCTTGCTTGTGGATCATGAACTATTAATATCTTGGATTAGACTTGGTGTGTCCAACAATTTCATGTAGGTGGATTAATAATTTAATTAGATTATGAATCCATCATTTCCCACTCATGCATATAATATGCATCTAAAACTTAACTATGCATTGTAACTAGAAATGTCTAACAGGGTATGTTAGTTTTGTAACCACTCAAGTACATTAGGTAGCTTTAGGCCACTCGAGAATGCCAACCACTATAGATGGAATAAGGTATGGAACTAGTGTAAAACCTATAATATGATGTCAAATATATATATTGTAGAGAATGGCATGGAATTTATCATTCTATTTAATCAACTGGTGTGTAAGTGAACATAAGAAAATAATGTGTTGTACACATGACCCCAAACTTGATATCTGAACATATAGATTCTAGACTGAGTTGTAATAAAATGTATATTAATATATGAACTCTATATTGGAATGGTAATGTTATTCATAATGCCTAAAATATAAGCAAACTAGTATGAATCTGAGCTAAACTAATATGAATCTGAGTAAAACTGATAAATCTATAACTAGACCTATCCAAACATGAACTATACCTACTGTACTTTTTTGGCTAATCCAATTTTTATGAAATTGAGGCTACTAGATATTAGTATAATATCTTGGATAATAAAACCATTATTAGATATGTGGCTCTAGTGTCCCAATTCGAGTGCTAATTTATTTTTTCTGAGTTTTGTGCAATTGTACTTATTTTTATATCACTATTTTCGCACTATGTTTACCTGAGTTTGATTTTTGTAATCTATGAATCTATGATTAAAATTCACTATATATGCATTATAGGATCTTGATCGCTATGACAAACCCTTGTGAATACCCCATATTTTGATGGGATTTTTTAACCTAGGCAAGAAATGTCTTCAAAATAAAAATCTCTACAAGATGTGTGTTAGGCAAAGCATATACAATATCTATGTAATATTCCAATATAATGTGCATAAATAACATATATTGTAAGATAATATAAAATATATATAAAAATATATGTACCAACAAATCTGAGTAAAAATTAAGTAACTACCAAGGGGGATGGGGCATGATGTCCATCATGATGCCCAAGTAGGAAATGGGATATGCATGGGTTCCCTCATGCCATATAAAAATGTATTGTGTAACAATCAAGATATAAGTGTCATGGAAATGATGCATACAAAAAAACATACATACAACACACATGAGGCACACAAAGTAGGCCAAGGGACCACATTACAAGGAAATTAGGCACATGTCAGTAAATATATTAAAATAAGACACACAAGGACATGTTTAAATGTCTACATACTCAAACAAAAAGTAATTTGGTATAGATCCACATAAAAGGACATGTTCAAATATTTACATACACAATTAGGAAGGCACACACAAGGATATGGGCATATGTCCAAATCACACATACTGTGAAAGTAAGTGGCTTAGAGGTAAAGAGAAAATACATATATAAATGCCATAAAATATAATAATTCTCGAGATACAATCAAGTCTAAACTAGGAAATCTATAAGTGAAAGTATGCATGAACATGCAATATAAATCTATGTAAGAGCCAAAATGTGCATATAATGAGTATAAAGTAGTAGTATCTAGTAAAAAATATAAGTGTACTATTGTCAACAAATCTTGTACCCCAAAGGAGGTTGTTAAGACTCCTTCATATTTAGGGAACATGGGAATACTTCTAGGTATGTGGGTTTACCTATAGTATAAGTAGACCTCTAAGTTTAAGGGCTAGCTCCCTAAATTTTACTTGAAGTGATTATCACTTACACTAATTATTTTCTCGTGGGAAAAGGGATAGAAGTATGCATGAAATAATAATATATGTTGGTGATACACCATAAGTATTTCCACAATGATATCATACTTCTTTCACTAAGGAACAAGACCTAAAAATTAGCTTCCAAGTCCTAGGATGTTCTAACATTAGTATTTCAATATAGAGGGGATATGCATGAGATAATTCAAGGTAAGTAGACCAGAGATCGGGTTGTTGAATCCAAGGACATGTTTACACTTTAAGAGATCCAAAAACACTAGATATACTTTATATTCCCTGTTATAATGATAACTCCTTGTACTAGACATGAAAAGATAAGGAAAAGCAAGGATAGAATCACTAGACTTCACCACTCATCACTTTGAACACTTAGAAAAGATGTTCATGAACTCAAAACCAGATTGATTATATTATTCAAAGGCAAATTACAACATCAAACCATCATGGATTCACCATACATGGTGTGGAATTAGTCTACAAGATCTAAAATGGCTAGTATTTATAGAATGTGAGAGAGGAGAGATGAGAATGAAGTTAAAAGTCAGAAAAACACTTGTCACATTGAAAGGAGTTAAATCTATAGGATAATTAAGTATTATATAGACCATTAAAGGTATATTTATACAAATGACCATCTAAGGCATGAAACTCTTCAATTCTGACATGGGACTTGCCAACTTTCTCTTTGAAAACTACCTTCATCATTTTGACTTCTTTGAACACTTAAAAATATACTAGGGATAGATGATAACATTTCACTATGAGGGAGGTATTATAAATAGGATCCAACATGCATTGGATATGTCCCTAGTCATTAATATTCTTATGGCCAAGTGTTCTCACTACTTGTAGTCATAACCATCCTTCTTTCATTCATCTCTCACACTTGGCACCAAAGTTGTCTTCAAGATTCTAATCCAATCAATAAAAATGGTGATGTGACACTTTTAAATATTTCTCATGCCCTTATATTCATTAGGTAGACCTTAAAATGCCTCCTAATTTAAGTTATCACATTCTCACTAGGTGATCATCTCTCATTCACTATGCCATTCTAGATTGGGTAAGATGAAGGGGATTCTAGAGGTACTTGTGTGCTTTCCTAAGGAAATAAATTGATATTATGGGTTAGGATAGGTCTCATAATATCTCCAAAATTGATCTTCATCCTTTGAAACACTTTTTCTACTTATAAAACATTAAAAACTATTAAAAAAACCAATGTTGTACCCTATCCATATAAATAGGGTAGAATCCAAATTGATGGGAAGGGTAATAGTGGATTAATATAAAAATTCAAATCATCTCTCAAGTCATTATATCCCTCCTATATGCCTTCTCTTCTTTGTCTTTTCCATTGGGTCCTTAGCAAGGGTTTTAGCAGGTTTTAGGTAGTTTTACCCCTTAGGTATTTTTCATGAAATTGTGGCATTCAACCTATGAAAAAATTCCACTAAAAAATTGTTTTAAACCCTCTTCAACATGTCTTAGATCCTCAATCTCCTATGTTATGTTTCATTACATTTAGAAGCTTCCAAACATGGCTTCTCAAATTTTTTCCTAGATTATGCATACCCTATCATGCTATTAAGACAATAAATGGATTCCTAATGTATTTTTATACATAAAAAGGGTTCTCAAACACCTTAAATTTCCATATGGACATGTTCCCATGATATGAAATGCTCCCTTGGTGTTATAAATAGTATTTAGACCTCCTAGAGCGTTAGGCCTAATTCATACCTAATAGGTCTAGTCTGCACTCAAGACCTAAATATCTCTCTGTATACATTCTTAGAGTTTTGAGGATTAAACCATGTTTTTTCATATTAAATAAAACTCTCCAAGAATTTATTCTTAAATTTCTAAGCCTCCTTAACACTTCCCCTTATCACCCACTTCTCAAGCCTGTAGACTTGACTACCTTGAGTACCCTCTATCTGAGACATAACAGAGGGTATTTCCCCTATTTTCTTAGGAAAAACAATAACATAGGGGTTGAATTTGGTCATTAAGGTACTTTTTACTAATTTTTAATATTTTATTATAATCATAACACCTTTAAACTTCATGAAACCCTAGACAGACTTCCTAAATGTTAACTGTGTGCAAGATTCTTAGACATAGATGGTAGGTTCATTTGAAGATGGGTCTTGCCATGTATTAAGCATATCATCATGATATAATAATAATAATTAGATAATTTAAAACATATTAATCATTCCCAACCTATGTCAAATATTCCATTCATACCTTCTACTTTGTCAAGCTTAGTTGAAGTCAACTTTGACTATGTTTCTACTAAGAAAGGAGTATACCTGTAGGTGAACTTTTATGTTTGGCATTATTTCCATATGATAAGACCTCCTTTGAGTTTTTAAACTCAATTTTTATTGATTTTTATTCATACCAATGTGATTTTGAATTTACCAATACTCAAATTATTTGTTCCAACCTACTGTTACACTACAATCAGACTGTAGGTGATGGTTTACATCAAATATTCAATATGAACCCCTTCTAATTGTATTTTTGAGTATCATAGTTTTTTATTCCTTCAATAGTATTAATTTTCCCAAAAGTTATGCTTTCATTATATATTGGTGTACTGGGAAGCTATTTGAACCTACAACACTGTAGAGAATACTTACATTCTACAGTGCAATAATTCATCGAATATGAGTCTTCTATCATCATAGTCCTTTGAACAAATAACCCTTTATCATGTCAAATCACTAATCTTACACCTATACTACATGATGGAAATATTAGAATATTTGTCACCTCAAAGTGTTTCATCATGAAAAAGATCAAAAGAAAGACTAGGTGTCTATTCAAAGATTTTAAGGTAATTGATCCCTTAAACTCATTTTCTCAACTTGAACATGTATTTTCAAATTTTCTTACCATTTTATGGTTACAACATGGTTTATATACCATTATTAAACTCCTTAAGACCTTAATGAATATCTTTAACATTCTCATACTTTTCATTCAACACCTTTAGGCCTCTATAAGAGCCACTTATAGGTGTATATACAATATATAGGGTAGTGGATATGGGATAGAGACACCATGCATAGTGTACAAAATATAATCAATAATATAACTCTTCAAGGTATTCAAACTAAACCTCTCCATAATGAGGGAATTGAAACCAGTCAAATGTCTTTTCTCGATGCGATTAGCCTCCTTTAGGGCACCTTTAGGTGCACATTAATGGTGTCAGACTATGTATGGAGAAGAAACTAGTTATCACATCTAGTATTATGTCATTTGGAGAGATTATATTGATTTATATTTTTATAATAAGGTTTAAAACTTATTTAACTCTTCATTTCATCTGCATGAGCATTATCAAAGTCTCTATACACTCATTCAACATGACTATAAGTGAGCTTTTTGTAGGAAGGTCTGACTGTGTTTCATCTATTACTGTAGATTTATTGATGATTACCATTTAGGATATTATTTTTAAAGGATGGAGATTAAAATTACATTAAAATAATTAAATATAACATATCACATCCATATGAAGCCACTACAGGAAGGGAAAATGTCTGAAGTTGATGAAACTTGCTTACAACTCCATTTGTGTACTTAACCTACAATTTGAGATGTTTAGCTCATCCACTCAACTATAAACATGAAAAAAATATTTAAATAATTATATAAGTTAGTTTTCCTTCTATATAATTAATTTTATCAATTGGTTTGTACATGCTAGCTCAAATAAGGAGAAAACTTGTAAGGTGTGGGAAAAAAATATGCAAAAAAAGGTAGTCAATTTCTTAGCATTGGTTCATAAATCACAATTTACCAATCCTATAAATCCTAAAATTAAATATAAGTGGACTAATTTTAATTTCATCACACATAGGCATTTGACCTAAAACATCTTCTACTAGTTGTACCATTAGAAAACTTGCTGACCAGTTTACATGCCAAGAAGGTTGATGAAGAAGTGAAATGGTTGTCAATACGTTTTGAGACTTATAAATTATATAAAACATTTAAATTAGTTTAATTAATTTTAATATCCATTATATAATCTTTCCACATGTGCCACACTCCTCTAGAGGTCGTACAACTACCAAAACTACCCAAACTACCACTTTTCTTCTTGCTTCAACATAGTACCTACAATTTTCAGTAAGGGGATAATATTCATAACAATTACATGTCATAATACATGTTTATATAGACTTTTTAACAATTTTAAACCTAATAAAATTGTACAACTCTCATTAAATAGTCCAAACATGACCTTACATGACTAGAAATGAGATAAGGGGTTAAAATGGATGTAATAAAGGTAATTACATATTGAATGGCCCCTATATATGATTATTAAACACCCTATAGGACCATAATAATCCATTATATAATTTTTATACTATAATGGGTTGACCTATTTTGACTTGTGGTTAAAATAGTCAACATTCTTGGTAATTTTTAGGGGTTATATGCTTGTTATGCCTAAGACCAGTAGCCTTCTCCTATCCATTATACTATAGATTCACCTATTAATAGATATTACATTTAATTTTCCTTTTAAATATACCAAAACAAAAGAAATAATAAAAAAGACATAAAACAACACACCACACTTGTGCTTCATGAGCACTTATGGAACACACCACACACTTATGCTTCATGAGCACTTATGGAACACACACACAACTCAGACCAACTAACTCAAAAGAAAACTAACCTAAAATAATTACTTCCTCCTAGATAAAAGGGGAAGATTGAAAAATTTCTTGTTCCATGGAATGAAGGACTGAATGAGGGAATTTTCCTTTTGAACCCTAGTGTTGATATCTCCATCTTCTTCATGGTACTTGCCAATCTCTTTGGCATGATGTTCAATGAAATCAAAGCAACTACAAAGAGATTGTTTATGGAGATGAAATCCTCTTTCATCTTAATAGCCTAAAACTTTTCATATGAATCTTCAAATACAACCTTTAATGGTTGTTAAACAAGACATACCTTCTTAATTTCTATGGTGCTCTCATTAAGATTAGGTTTCTTTTCGACTGTAATTTCTTTAAGCTCATCAAGGAGCTCTGCATAGTCCACCTAATCTTGGTCATTGTCTTCCATGGAAAACTATTTCTCTAATTCTCATGTACTTGGCCCTTAACTTAGAAAGATTATTAAATCTCTTGAAAATTTTCCATTCACTACTACCAATCATCCTTGTTCTTCTTTTTTTTTAGAGACACCGCCTCTTCAACCTTCTCTTATTAATATATGAGGTCATTAAGCTAGTTTTATTTATACTCCAAATCATCTAAGGGTGATTCAACATCAGGATAAGGTATTTATTTCTCTTTGAGGACAACATTTTCTACCTTGGCTTCATTCATTTCCTCCATGGTTGCAGCTTCTTGAGCAGTGACTTGATCTTGCTCTTCATTCTTAATAGCACACTCAAATTTATGCTTGTTATGATCACAAACAACCTCATGATCATGTTTTTAATTCTTAGGAGAAGAATTTAAATCATTTATCTACTCATACTCTTAATTTATGACATGAAACATTTGCCATAAATCTCTTCCTCATGACTATCATGTTCAAGGACTATTTCATCATGGACATTAGGTATGGGGTCTTTGTTAAGTACTTCTCCATTCATGATATGACCAAATTATTCATGGGAAGCTACAATAAAATCTTGGATGTCTTTATTTTCACTCAAGAAGATAGAATTACACTTACTTTCACCAAGGGGAGTCCCTATAGTGATTTCTTCCTCATAGTCACTTGAATCATCCTCTTTATCATCTATTGATTGAGATTTTTCTTCTTCACTTTCTTCCATAAAAATGGGATCTTTTTCAAGAAGGGATGAGGTGGGAAGGTGATGGATAGGCTCATGAATTCGAGATGGGGTATGAGGTCTAGTAGAGGGCTTGTGAATGGATTTAGGAAAATGGACTTATTGAGTAAGCTCATTAGGAAGTGATAATTTGGGTTGGTTAAAAGGAAAATCACCTACTTTAATAGAATTTTTACTTTGCTAATATCCTCTTTGAGGTTCTTAAACATTATTAGTCTCACTTTCAAGTTCTTTTTCCTCCTACATCTTTAGCCTATTTATTAAGCATTGGGAACACTTCTTTGCCAATTTTAACTACTCTTTGATTTCCCATTGAGTTTCTTCTTCCTTTCCAACTATCTCTAACACCTTCATACAAATTTGATATAAGATGGGATTATCTACATCAAACTCATCATCCCATGTTCCCATCCATTCATCATTATCTATCAATTCAGGTATTAGTGCCAATAAAGATTTGATATAAGATGGGATTAATGGAGGAGGATGAATGTGATATTGGAGATTATGAAAGGATTCTATTTTTAGTACTATGAGTTCATATCTTATCTTGTATTATATTTGTGTACAATAAATGGTATCATCTGACTCCTCATGATAAGTCTCATAGGAATCCTATTGAGGTTGATAGGAATCATGGTATGGTTGGTAAGGGTCATATTGGGGTTGATAGGAAGGCATTTCTTGATAAGCTTATTGATAACCTTCTTCATAGGTTTGTCCAACACTATGATGTCTATATGGATAAATAATAGGATGGCTATGGGGCTGCCATGGCTCATAAGATTGGTAGCCATCTTTATAGGGCTATTAAGGGGTATAATATGGTTCATAACAAGGCTGATAAGGACGTTCATAATAGGGATATTCACCATAACTATTCATATTAACCTCATAGTTCAAATGAGATACAAAAACTAATCAAAACCTTTGATAATATATACTTGGGTTGCTTACAAGTAGAATATTTCATTCAGAGTCACCATTGGTGCTATATTTCTTGCTTCTAAAAGCTTATTAGAGGAAAGACACACATACAATATTTCCACTCCATTGTGCCTTTCTCCCATTCAAAATTTTAGAACTATTGTCACCAAATATTTCATCCTTGATGAGGTTTTTCAATCCTCCTATATATTTTGGCAATATGGGAATACTTCTAGGTATGTGGGTTTACCTATAGTAGAAGTAGACTTCTAGGTTTAAGGATTAGCTCCTTGAATTTACCTTGAAGTGATCATCACTTACACTAACTATTTGCTTATGGAAAAAGGGATATAAGTATGCATTAAATATATCTACTCTATGGGGGGTAATACACCATAAGGATTTACATAATTCTATCATACTTCTTTCACTAAGTAACAATACCTACAAACTAGATTCCAACTCCTAAAAATCTTCTAGCATTAGTATTTCAATATAGAGGTGATATGCATGAGACAACTCAAGATAAGTAGACAATAGATCAAATTATTGAATATAAATAAACATGTGCACTTGAAGGAAATCAAACACACTAGATATACTCTATATGACCTATTATAATGAGAAATCCTTATACTAGACATGAAAGGATAAGGAAAAGCAAGGATAGAGTCACTAGACTTTGCCATTCATCACTTTTCACACTTAGAAAAGATGTTCATGAAATCAAAAATATATTTATTTTATTATTTAAATTTAAATTAAAAAATCAAACCAATAGGGATTCACCATAAATGGTTTGTAATTAGTGTACAAGAGCCAAAATGGCTAGTACTTATAGAATGTGAAAGAGGAGAGAGGAGAATGAAGTCCAAGAGTCAAAAAAACACATGTCAAGTCAATAAAAGGATTTAAATCTATAGGAGAATAAAGTATGAGATATACAATGCAAGGTCTATTTAGACAAATTTCCCTCTAAATAATTAAACTCTTCAATTTTGGCATAAGACTCTCTAACTTACTCCTTATAAACTACCTTCATCATTTCGACTTCCTTCAATACTCCATAGCAAACTATAGATACATTAGATTATTTAACTATGAGTGAGGGGTTAGAAATAGACTCAAACATGCATTGGATGTGTCCCTAATCATCAACATTATTTTGGCCAAGTGTTCTCACTGCCTACAGCCATAATCATCCTTCTTTCACTCACCTCTCAAACTTATCACCAAATTTGTCTTTAGTTTTTCAATCCAATCCATGTAAAGGGTGATGTGACACTTTTCAAGAGTCCTTGTGAGATTATATTAATTAAACATACCTTAAAATGCCTCCTAATTGAATTTATCACCTTCTCACTAGGTGATCATCTCTCATTCACTATTTCATTCTTGACTGGCTGAGATGAAGGTGCTTGCAGAGGTACATGTGTGATTTTTTGAGGTAATAAATGGGTGTGAGGAGTTATGATAGGTCTCACTCTCTCTCCCAAAGTGATTTTCATCCTTTTAACCCCCTTTATAACTAAAAAACATCAAATACTATCAAATAAACCAATTTTATACCCAATCCATACAAATAGGGTAGAAGCCAAATTGATGGGAAGGGGCCTAGTGGAGTCCTATAAAAGTTACAATCATCCAAACAATCATTCTATATCTCTTATATGCCTTCTCTTATTTATCTTTTCCATTGGGTCCTTATCAATGGTTTTAAAGGGTTTTAGGTAGTTTCACCCCTTAAGGATTGTTCATGAAATTGTGATGTTCAACTATGAACAATTTACACTAAAACATTATCTGGGACCCCTTAAACCAATCCTAGATTTTTTAACTCCCATGTTATGTGTCAATACAGCTACAAGCTTCCAAACTTGGCCTCTCATTTCCCTTCCTACATTCTTCATACCTTATCATCCTCTTGAGATAATAAATGGCTTCTTCATGTCTTTTTCTATATATAAAGGGTTATTACACACCTTACATTTACCAATGAATATGTTCCCATGCTCTGAAATGCTCCCTTGGTGTTAGAAAGAGTATTGAGACCTCCTAGGGCTTTAGGCCTAATTCATGCCTAATAGATCTAATTGACACTCAGGACCTAAATCTATCTCTGCATAACATATTATATTTTTGAGGCTTCAAATATGTTGGTTCATTTTAAATATAACTCTGCAAGACTTTATTCTTAATTCTCTAAGCCTCCTTGACACTTCCCCTTATCACCCACTTCTCAAGCTTGTAGACTTGACTGCCTAGAGTACCCTCTATGTGAGATAGAACAAAGGGTATCTCCCCTATCATGAAGGTAAATTTTACCTATTTTTATGGTTAGATCACAACTATAACACCTTTAAACTTCATAAAACACTAGATAGACTTCTTGAATGCTAGTTATGGGTAAGATTCTTGGACATCGATTGTAGGTGCATTTGAAGATGGATCTTACCCTATCTTTAGAATATGATGAGGATGGAATAATAATAATGAATTCATTTAAAACATATTCATAATTCCCAACCTATGTAAAAATTTTAATGCACACCTACTTTTACAAGCTTAGTTGCAATCAACTATGACTATCTTTCTACTCATAAAGGAGTATACCTATAGGTGAAATTTTATAGGAGTATAATTGTAGTATACCTATATTCCTATATCATTATTCAAATCTTAAATACTTTAATTAATATCTTCAACATGCTCAAACTATTCATTTAACACTTTCAGGCCTCTATAAGAGCCATATGTAGGTGTATATGCAATATATAGGGTAGTGGATATGGGATAGAGACACCATGCATAGTGTATGACCTAAAATCAGTTATATACATATTAAAGTTATTAAAATTAAACCACCATGAGGGACTTGAAACTAGTCAAATTCCTTATCTCACATGAGTAGCCTCCTTTAGGGCACCTGCAGGTGCACATTAATGATGCAGGACTGTGTATGGAGGAAAAGCTAGTTATCACATCTAGTCTTATGCCATTTGTAAATATTATCTAGATTTTTATCATTTTAATAAAGTTTCAAAATTATTAAACTCTTAATTTCATCTCCATTAACATTATCAAAGTCTTTATACACTCATTCACCATGACTATAAGTGATCTTTTTGTAGGAAGGTCTGACTATGTTTCATGTATAACTACAACTTTATTGATACTAACCATTGAGACTAGGGTTTTGAAAGGAGGGAAATTAAAATAACATTAAAATCATGAAATAAAATAAATTACATCCATATGAAGCCCCTAAACGAAGGGAAAACATATGTAGTTAATGAAACTTGCTTGCAACTCCATTAGTACACTTAACCTACAACTTGAGATGTTTGGCTCATCCACTCACCTATAAAAATTTTAAAAAATATGTAAATCATGAGATAAATATTTATACCTCATTTACAATAAATTTCATCAATTAGTTTGTATGGACTAGCTCAGACAAGGAGAAAATCTATTGGGTGTGGGAAACAACATGTAGAAAGAGGAAATCAACTTCTTAGCAGTGGTTCATAAATCAAAAGTGACCAATAATATAACTCATATAATTAAATTTAAGTTTACTAAGTTTAATTTCATCCCATAGAGTAATTTTACTTGAAATCTCTCGTACTGGTCGTACCATTAGAAAACCTATTGACTAGTTTTGCATGTCAATAGGGGTGATAAAGAAGTGAAATGGTTTACATTACTTTTGGAGACTTAAAAATTAGATAAAACATGAGAATGAGTTTATTTAAGTTAAATATCCATTATAAAATCCTATAAAATGTGCCACACTCTTTTAGAGGCTGTATAATTACCAAAACTGCCCAAACTATGACTTTTCTTCTTGTTTCAACATAGTACCTCCAAGTTTAAATTAAGGACTAAAATTATTGATATTTATCTAAAATTTACATGTTTATAGATTATTTTTAACACTTTTCAACCTAATAAACCATAACACTCTCATTAAATAGTCTAAACATGACCCTAAGTGACTAGAAATGGCATAAGAGGCTAAAATGGATGTAATCAAGGTAATGACATATTAAATGACCCATATATATATATATATATATATATATATCCACACTCTTTTAGAGGCTGTATAATTACCAAAACTGCCCAAACTATGACTTTTCTTCTTGTTTCAACATAGCACCTGCAAGTTTAAATTAAGGACTAAAATTATTGATATTTATCTAAAATTTACATTTTTATAGATTATTTTTAACACTTTTCAACCTAATAAACCATAACACTCTCATTAAATAGTCTAAACATGATCCTAAGTGACTAGAAATGACATAAGAGGCTAAAATGGATATAATCAAGGTAATGACATATTAAATGACCCATATATATATATATATATATATATATATATATATATATATATATATATATATATATATATATATATATATATATATATATATATATATATATATATATATATATATATATATATTACACACCTTATAGGACCCTAAAAATACCATATACAATTTTTATATTATAAGGGGTTGTTTTATTTTGACTTGTGGTCAAAATAGTCAACATGTACCATGATCAATATCAAGATATAACAAAGCTAATGTTTTGATGTAGAGTACATAAAGATAAAATTTGGTAATCTAAAGTTTATATAAAGTGTCCTAAAATGGGATAATGTGTCAAATAAATAACCTGTGTATCAGTGTATATGCCCCTAGTGGGTAGATAATAGTAAATTAGGATCAGTGTAGTTTATCTAAGTCCTATAAGCAATCTACAAGCACTCGAAAAGAATAAGTGAAGCATGTATGTATGAAAAAACTGACTATACTAAGATATATAGCATATGTAGTGTCTATAAAATATAGGAAATGTAAACATAAAAATGCATACAATCTATAATTTTCTATTTTTGAAGTAAATATTTGAATGTTTTTGGGTTTTTGACATGTTATATTATTTTTGAATTTTCTAGATATAAGATATATACAATCAAGATTAAAATGAAACTATATACAAGGAAAATGAGATAAGGAAATTAGTTACAATAAGGGAGGAAAAATACTAATCGATGAGTCTCATGGGAGACTCACTATCAATATGGAATGTATCAAATAAAAGAAATATGATCGTGCATGTTGTATGAAAGGGTAATAATGGTCCTAGAATCTGTTGCATTGAGTGATATATATTTGGCCCTATTGGTGAACTGGTGCTAGGAATCTATGAAAATGACTATGGTGTCCTATGAATTGTAGGGATCTTAGGGACCCATCTGGTAGAAAATGTTATAGGTTACATAAGTGCCCTATGTTAAGGACCCCAATAACTCAATAAGATTGATATCAGAAGAAAGTGATAAAGGGACACCCTCTAGAATCTACAACATATCCCTATTGCAGGGGTATCTCTAATAATGGTCTCCATGGGAGAGTATGCATACATGAAACACTATAGGAGTAAATCATGTCTGCACTAGTGCTTCTACTAAAGTTTGTGGTATACTGATAGGAACGATGCATAGAGCTATAACTAGTAACTATGCTATATCTGGTAATTATGTTGTAACTAGTAATTATATTATAACTAATTGTGATGTAACTACCTTTAGGATAGGTAGAGGATACTCTTATGGAAGACCCTCAACTATGATCACCTGATTTACATGTATATATTTTGGTCATATTTACACTATGGATGGGATGGCTCATAGTTGGTGTATATATGGCCTATCTAGTAACATCTCAAATATGCCCCCACTAGGTACTGTTAAGAATCTAATAGCCACATTTTCTAGTATAACCTACAGTATATGTACAATATCCCTGATGGAGCTCTAAACATGGACACTAAAACTAATGATAATTATGTTTATAGGAGATATATCTTGCTCTGAATACCTAAAATACTATATAATTTTGTATTGGAAACAAGATGATTGAGAAGGGGGTTCAATCAATCTTCAAAAAAAATTCATTCAATTCCACTTAACCATATATGAACCATTCTAAAAAGCATATACATCTTAGCAAGCATAAACATCAAAAACATAAGAGCATGAAAAATATGAACACAACATATATGTGGGAAACCCTATAAGGGAAAAAACCCATTGATGAATCAAATGGAATATATTTCTATAAGACAAACATCAACCTTGAGTGAAGTACCAACTCCATATGGAGCACCAACCCCAACTAGATCATCACCAACTCATCTAGGCTTTAACAATTACCCACTTACAAGGAGGCACCAACCCCCTAGATGAATCAACACTAACTCAACCACCTGATTTTTTGATCACCTTTAGAGACCCTTGTTGCTTCTACAATAGATGGTGATCTACTCCTTCATCTCTTCAATTACACTAGTCCCTCTCAAACTGACCTTCAACCTTCTTTTCTCAACTATCCCTCTTCATGGATTGATTAGATATTATGACCTTGATCTTCATATATAGAACATCTATTATATATTCATGACACTTTTTTTATGGTTTTCATGACCTCCTTATGCTCATAAATGATCTATATCATTCTCTTATGCTCTTCTTTTCTCTCTCTAAGCACACCCAAAATAGGCCTAATTGCCTTGATTTTATACAAGTCATTTGATCATAGCCTTCTTAGTTAGATACATATTAAAATAATTATAATGGATATGGAAAATTTATAACATATTATAATAACATACGTTAATCATGAATCAATCAATACAATAGATTGGCCATACATTAATTATCCCTTACTCCTCTTTTAGGCTTATGGAGACCTAATAGGTCTTCTTAACAACATGCTAGCCTTTGATCTCTTTTGAAGCATATAAAAATTATTGACATGGAAATAACACATCATATGTCACTCTAATATACTTTATCTAACTTCACTTTAGGTCTATAACACCTTTTAGGTCTAATCACCAATTTAACCCTTACTCAAATCACTTCATTTAAAAGGCCTATGCATATACAGAAACTCTATCTTGAACAACTAAGGCATATACTAAATTTTACCACACAACCATGGAAAAATATTTAATATTCAATAAAATCATGACCTCAAGGTCATCAAAAAATTCATCTAATGCTTCAACTCAAGGTAAACATACTCAAATACTTCTCTACAAGATGTTCACTTAGAACTACCAACTGACTCCAAAACATAGTCAAGGAAACATAAACATTTTGACAAATGATTGGATATATTTAAGCGATTTTAATGCATTAAAAATATATTATAGAATCCTTAGATCAACCTCAGCCAATCATATCATGATCTCTAATGAAAACTATTTGTCTTATAGACCAATATTCTGACCTTCTCTCATAGACTCTACTCAGCCAGATAAGCCATTTTGGATTCAATGTTCCAACCTCTTACACTAAATTCTAAGATTTTAAAAATCATGGATATATAATTTAAGATCTAAAAATTATCTTAATTTATTTCAATGCATCACTCTTTCATGAAAACACATCATAAATCATCTTCTCACTTCTGTCCGATTTCTTTACTATCTACACCACTAAGTTTGTTAGCGACTGGCCAACTTGGATCACCAATATTTCACACCTGAGATATAGAACCTATCCATAAATATTAATTAAAAACAACTAAAAGTATCAAACTTTGATATTCATATACTTATCACTTAGACTTAGTCAACTCTATTTGCTACAATAAATCTCTGAAAGATAAGCACTTTTTTGTAGGGTTTGCTCATTCACCTGAGAAACCAATAACACATGGAGATGCCTAGGAGAGTTGAATTAAACCTCTAATAACTTGTCTAACCATATCAAACCATTATTATCTCTTTATAATAATATTTTCAATATTAGGTCCTTCTTAGGGTTTTGTGAGGGTTTAGACCATCTTCAAATCTTATTAATCATTCATAAAACTTAATTCCTCTTTCTAGAAAACAATGCTTGGAACTTTGAGCTAGAACCCTTAATCATCTACCATGAATATCTTAGGATGTCATGTATATGTCTCACATGTGAATGAGCACTAATAAAACCTTCTTAGGTAAACAATTCTTCATTCTATACACTCAAGAAACCTTGAAATACTTTTTAAGCCTTTGTATTACAAACTATGACCTAAAACATCATGCACATACTTGAAACAACTTGACTCACCTCTATCAACGTTTACCTACTCACTCATGTCATGAAAACTAATCATGTTACCTCATCTAGCCACCATCTATCTCTTTTCTTTCTAAGCTTTGACCTACAAGTCTTATTAGGCCTTGAATATAACCTTCTATCCACCTTGTAGACTCTACCTTGAAACTCTCATGTGTTTCAATATCATTTTTATATGCTCAAGAAACCTCATACATTCACTCTTCTTTAGAGCTTCAATAGAACTTCATCAGATCTACTTACATATCTTTAGAGCTCAACTATAGCATCTTCATAACTATGTATATAGCTTTTCATATCTATGATTTTAATCATTTGTAAGGTCCTCAACACCTCATGTACAAACTCAACAAATCTCTCTCATGCTCAAACATTGTCATGTTCTCTTTGGAGAATTATCATCTTTGTAGCTTGTTTGAAGCATCTTCGAAGCTGCTTATATATATATATATATATATATATATATATATATATATATATATATATATATATATATATATATATATATATATATATATATATATATATATATATATATATAGATATATATATATAGATATATATCTCTTCAAAACATACTTCTTCTTTGAAGATCATTTATTTCATCTCTCCACTTGTAAATACCATCTCATAAGGTCTAGACAAAGCATTACAATATTCTTTGCACTTATTTTATATATTTTTACTCACTCATGTTGCTTCTCAAATATTTCACTCAAGCTGACATTATAAAATTCTTCAAACAACATTATCTCATCATTTATTTCTTATAAAAACAACACTCACTATTCTGGAAATCATAACTCATCATACACATACCTCAAGGTTTACTTGAACAAGCATCTTCACAATAACCTTTGACATCCAATGACATTAGATTGACATTAATGAAATAACTATTCATCTTCATAATAACTTTTGACATCAATGACAACATTAAATATCAAATCTCAACACTCAATGATAATGCTAAATAATCTCTTAATCAATGATAATGGTCAACAGTTTGATAATACATACTAATACATGACCCATTATCAGCCATAACACTCTAGATAAGATGATGCTCTATGTAAGCTTATATAAAGACTGCATATAAATTAGTATCATCAACAACAACATCCTACTTTGAGAAAGTGATGAGTGGTCTAGTTGGAACTGTAGGGTGGCATACACCAATGATATTATATAGTGGGTGTACCTCCTCTATAATAGTATCATATGATGTTATTGGTGGCTATGCCTGATACATGTAGTGAATACCAAAAATACCCCTACCTCATTTGCTTTATGTTTTGGAAATGGATCTTAGAATATTTTTAATGCCTTAGTTTTCATTCATTGTACTTTAGGTTCTTTTATAGGTGTACCCACATTAATAATGTTAACCTTGATCAAATATTATATCTTATGTTTTAAGTCGATGCATATGTTTATTATATAGCCTAGTCCCCTGTGATATTCATAGAATGAAATGGAATAATTAGTTCTTTGGAAGAGGCCATGTCATATCAACCACTTTGATGGTAGGGAGAGATATGACATTACATTCCAAGATCTGTTCTAAAACACATGTTGGTAATTTTAAAAGGTCAGTGAAAAGTCTTCATGGAAGACCTGATAAAATTAGACAAGGAGATGGATCTAAAGCTATGTTAATCATGGCCTTTGGGTCACTCTTATTTTTAATGGCCCTTACCTTGTATGGAGGCTTACTATAACTCTTAGTAGTTGATTCTGATCCATTGGTATATTTCAAATTTCCCATAGAAAGAAGATTGACTTCTCTTTATTTCACTATGTGGCATAAATATGTGAAGGTTGTAAACTTCTTAAATTGATATCTTCATGTAATGTAGGAAGAAGACTCTATTTTAAAATATCCTAAATTTCTTTATCTACCAAGTGGTTTTTTAATTTGGCCAATATAGTCTTATATCATAAGATGTATTCTACAATAGGATCATTTTATTTTATTTTTCAATTGTGAAACTTGAGCATATGAGATATTATCACTAATGTTTATGGAGAAGTGTGATTAAAACATGTCTACCAAAGGATTAAATGCAGTTTTAGAATGATTTAGTAGATCATAAAGCTATTATAAGTCATAATCCTTTAAATTGCATGGAAACAACTTAGTGAGGAGCCAATCATTAGACACATATTCGAAACATGTTGCATGAAAATATTAGATATGGTGATCTAGGTCACCCTTACCATCATACAAAGTATGCTTAAGCTCCATAAATCCATATGGTAAAGGATTTTCTATAGTGTGATGTGCCAAAGGTGTATGTAATAGAACATAAGAATCTGAGGCTTGTGATGGCCTAGTGGATACCTAATCAATATGTAACACCTTAACATATAGAGTATAAGGGATTTTAAATCTGGATTGGAAGAACTATCCAGAAGAGGTGAAATTGTCAATTGATTTTATTGAGTTATAATTGGTTTTTGTGCTAACTGAGTTGGCCCCAATGCAAGTGTAATAATATTATTAGCTAGGGGAGTTAAATATTGACCATTATTTGATTTATTATTTATTTTCATTATGTCTTGTAAAATATGTGCATGATCAAGGGGTTATTCCTGAAGCCTATCTCTTAATATCTATAGAATATCATCCTTGTTGACATTTAGGTTTTCATTACTAAGTGGAGGGAGAGTGTACTGATTTCCACCTTGTGTTTCATATTGATTATATTACTCATCTTTGGATGTAATATCATTAAAATCCACGTAATCAATGTGTGAAAGATCAATAACATTAGTTACAACTAGTCACTTGTCCATGGCATAAGCTTGAATAAAATGAATATGAGTATGCTCAATAAGATTACCACCTGGCTTAACACTTCTTAATGGAAGAAAGATAGATTTTTTAGATGGCATATAGTAAAAAATCTGAAATATCACTACTAAAATAGAATGTATGAGATCTAAAAAACTTAAAATAGCTAATGAAAATAGGAAAAATAAGGATGCAAACCCTAAGAACATCTAGGGTTAGGGTTTTGAGAAATGTTCAAAGCAAGCCAATTTCACCAAATATTTTAATACTTTAAGACTTAGTAACTATAATCCTATGTTTTTTAAATAGATAAGAATACTAAATCAAGGTAATAATATGGTGTATAGTGTCATCCATGCAAAAGGTACATATGCAACTTAAAATCATTATCTCCTCACATGTGTAACCCTTCAACTCAATGGGCCTACTCATGATCCTACAGATTCATATTAATTTTGAGGTAAGGGGATGTAATTATGTTAATGTTTCTCTGGCATGAATTTCATCTCATTCAAGCCCTAATGGTTTAGACTCTTAGCTCTCTCTCTCTCTCCATTCCTACACTTATAACAACCATGGGTGGTGACAGAAACCATATAGAGCCAACTTCTTGAAAAGAGGTTCAGGAATAGAAGAATGTTTGGAAAAACTTAAGAAGGGGGGATTAAAGATTTTATGGAATGCATTACCAAGCACAATTCCATGGTTGTCCAAGATTTCATCATTATATGGACAAAAAGGAAGGTCACTATGAGGGGCATTCCCATAAATGTCTTAGAGGAGTTTATTGGTGATGCCACAGGTATGTCTTGTGTGGGTGATAAAGAATTAAAAGACCAATATAAGAAATAGGAATCCCTACAACATTTATTTCAAACCAATGACTTCGTGCAAAATGAGAAGAAGGGCTTTCCTCACATTGACCTGTCATGATACTACCCTGATGTCTACCTTCAGGTCATGAGTTACATGACTCTACATGGTAAGTACACCCTAATTTTCTCACACCATTTCCTATTTCTTAATTATTTCATCAATTTAAAAATTAGCCTCCCTTACTTCTTTCTCAATTCTTTAGAAACTATTGTCATGTTCCATCAAGGTAACAACACTAACCCCATTCTCCATCAAGGTCTTATACTTATTCTCGTAAAACATGGTCAGACCATTCTAGGTTAGAAGGTTCCCTTGAGAGGATTATCTTTCAAGGAGGACTCCTTAGAGGACTCCTCGAAGGAGGATCTTATATAGATATTCCACCCACCTCCTGATCACTCCCCCGAAATTAATTTATCTAAATCCCCACACGATGACCTCCCACTTAAGGTGTTGTTCATCCCCAAGCCTAAACCCATCAAAATTAGGTCTCCTACCACCTCAGACTAGAAGGGTAAGGCCATTATAATAGATAAATTTGAGACAAACAAACAAATTCTATAAAATTTCAATTCAAATGTTTAATAGGCAGGATTTAGCTTGGTAAAGCTAATACAGGACTAAAACAAGCTTCATTGAGTGGCAGAGGCCATTGTTCAGTCTTTTGTGCATTCTACCTATGCCCCTTCCCAATCCCCTACTTTTAAATATCCTAAGGTCCTGAAATCCCCCTTGGGTTCCCCTAGGGGGTTCTCCCCAAATAAAAACCCCTTATAGGTGAAAGGCATGAAGCAACCTAGGATGATTTTCCCTGGAGAAATCACTGAAGGCCTTAAGAATCACACCCAAGCCAAGGTATCAAAACACAAACCCATCATTCTAGTAAAGGATAGTTTTGATATTGATGACACCCAAGATGGTCCATCCACATAATTTGGTTAATTTTATGTTTCTAGATTTGTTTTCCTCTAGATTATATTATTTTGTTTTGCTCGTTCAGTCTTGAAGGTCTTGTTTAAAATTTTGTATTTCATTCTCATGGTTTCAATTCCCTATAAAACTTGGGTTTACCTTATCAAATAAAAAAGGTAATAATATTCAATAAATATAACCACTAATTTGTTATAAAAATTGACTAACTTTGACCTTTTTAAAATAGCAATAAATAGTGTAAGTAATAACTTAGCTGGAAAACAACTAAGATGGATGATTTAGGGGCTATAAAATAAAGCAAACACTAGTCTAAGTGTCACAAATAGGATCCTAGTGTTAGAATCCCTCCTAGACACTAGTGACCTAACTAGAAAAAATCATGATTATTGGAAATATGGTGTTAATGTCCCTATATTGGTGGTAGTGTCCTCTATGCAGGATTTTCTTGAGCTTTTGGGGGTACCTATGTCTGAATATCTAAGGGTCGTTCCTACATGCATGAGTTATAAAACCTTATGTATTTCCTTTTTTGATTGAATTCATGAGCAAACTTTAATATGTCATGTTTATGGGCATCCACTTGATACAAGATGAAAAGTGTGTTTTTTAGTGGGGTAAGCTAGACATCTTCAATACCCATCTATGATCAGAGTTGCCTACATACTAATACTCTAAGGAGGGATCAAGCCCAATGTAATTTTTATCACATAAGTGCTAATACAAGTGCAAGTGAAGCTAGTATGGTAGTGTACTTGAGTGTGTTGAATGTGCTTAAAACTAGAAATATTAGTAATCTAAGCTTAGGATTGTTGTAGATGGTAGTATGTACAAGTAGGTAAAAGTAAGGACAAATAACCATAACTATGCACAAATTGTTGTAAGTTTGAATTTTCATTTTGAATATGATTTCCATCTAGTGGTTAGAGGGATAAAAGTCATGTATATATACCATTCTGATTATTGTGTGGGTGCTAAAATAGGTCTAAGCTAACACTAGGAGGTTTTAGATTTGAAAAGATATTCGCTTGTGAAAAAGAGAGGGAAAGGACATTAATGCAATTATTGGGACACTAGTGCCATGTGACATTGTTATCTAATTATGGTATTAGTGTCCAAGTGGAATAACACTAGGCACTAAGAGCTAGGATGTAAGAATGAGGATTTATAACTACTTTAGGGATGACTAGTGATGTTTGTGGTCCACACAAAGGATGGATAAGTGTGATAATAGGCTCTAAGATATGTCTAAGGCCAAGCTACTGATAGGTAGTCTCAATTAGTGATTATGGATTTATATTATTCATTAGTAAATTCATAACTTTGAAATTATTTTATGGACCAAAAAGTCATAGATTATTTATAACATATGTTTGATAACTAGTTTGGATTATGTGAGTAGCATCAAAGCTTCAAATATTTGATATAAATTTATTGTCATTTGGTTTTCTCATATTTTAGTGTCATTTTAATTTGTAATATAATTTTTGGAAAAGGAATAAATAAATTTGTAACTAGAGATTATTGAAGTGCCTTCTTTATTCTTTTTCTCCTAGTCAATCTCTTATTTCATTTCATACATCAAATTTACATGAAATAATTTTTTTGTGATTGGCACATCAAGTTAAAGACTGCATATGTTCAAAAGTTTTACTAAATTTGATGCAACATATTTACTCTTGCTATGAAAATTCAAAAGAATATAATGAATGCTAATTGTCTATGGAGAGGACTGAATCAAGTAAAAATCATACTTATTCTACCATTTATAAACATAATGTTTCTCATTATTCAATATTTATTTCCCCTAACGCAACCAAAAGTATATGTCCTAAATTCTATCCTGCACTTCAAATGGGAAATCATATCTAAACATATTTCAAACAAGTGTAAATGACTGGGGTAAACTAACATGTCTAAATTATTTTTTGTTACTACTTATTTTTATTTCTACTATTTTCTTGACATGGCCATATTGTTTACACATAGATATGTCACTGACAAGACTGGAGAGCTGATTTAATTTTAAAACCTATTTGAATTAACATTTGTTTGTTTTTCTTCTTAAATCTTGAAAATGTAACAACTATCTTGTATTCTTTTTTGGTCAATATTTTGAAAAGTGAATGACTAGTGCTTTACATTAAACAAATTGACCATATTTTATTTTTTAATAGCATATGTTATTATTATAAAAAGTATAAGCATGTGAGAATGGAAGAGAAATAAGATAACATAACACATGTATAATATTAATATTATTAGTCAAAAAATCACCATCAAAATAAATTATTTATTTCTATACAAAATCTCATTGTACTAGCATTCTTTGTGTTTGCCTATGGATAGAAGATGAGCTTGTGAACTGAGATGCTAAAAAGGTCCTTACTTGGCCATTAATGAGTTATCTTAATGTTTTTTTCTTTACTTTTTATTCATTACATAATATTTTCTTGTGTTATAATTATTTACTTTTACAAATAGTTCTTGTAGCACCTCAATTGTTATGCAAAAAAGAGGCATAGAAAGAAGTAACTATTTTTTACATAAATATGTAATTCATATGTTTATTCTAATCAAAATTATTTCAAATTTACCTCTCAATAGGAAATTTATAGAGTTAAATTTGATATAATAAAATCAATATTAAAGGATGACATACTACAATAAGCTGCACAAAATACATTTTTCTTATGTACTCTTCTCCATCCCTTTTGTGTTCTTTTGTTTATTATTGTAAGTTCTTCTATGAAATATTACATCTCAAACTATTTTGAATCTTAATTTCGGTTATGTTATCATTTATTTATTCTTTTATAGTTACATGAACATAAATCTTGTGATCAATGAGTTACCACATGACCAAATGAAGGACAGGTGGAAACCAACTGGTGAAGGCCTTACACATACTCTATAATAGTTATATATGAATATATTTTCTTATATTTCTTGTATTTGACCATAATGTTATTTTAAGATACCTATTTAAGTCTTATTTTTATTTTATATTTAGATCTACAAAAATAAACTCACCTTTTGACCAACAACAAGTCCCTATTACATATGAGAAATTACCCAAAGAATGAGACTTTGAATTGCTAGTATCTTATTTCCCATTTTGTTATATCTTATTAAATTATTTTTAAAATAACAATGGATTATGTGAATGTCATGATTATTTTTTATAGTCATTTTTTATCTTTTATTCTTCTTCTTAAGCACATATATCACAATGTTTTTTCTTTGCATATATATTTCTCATGAATTGATTAATCTATAGTTAATATGTAGGTTGTCTCTCCTATTAATTTTGTTACTACATCCATGATCTTGGATTTTTTAATTTCAAAGGTAATTAGGCTAAAATATTGAATAGCCCTCCTCACTTCATTTTAGTTAACCTACACTAGAAAAAAAACTTGGATGGATAAATACTGGAAAAAGAACTGGCATAACCAATAAACTATTGTTATTGAACAGTTTACTTGAAAATTCATTTTTGAAACTAATGAGATATATAGATAGATCAGAGACTATTGAATTTGCTCACACTCCAACCTATCCATCCATTCCAAGAGAAATACTCTTGAAACTATTTTTATTTATCTTGGAATTTTTATTAAATCTATTAGTTGATCAAATTTCATTGATTACTATGAAATAATAATATTATGCCCTTTAAAAAGTAAAATCGTAGGTTTTTTAATAAGGTAGATAAAACAATAATATTTGGTGGAATTTGATTGCCTCATTTTTTATGTTATGGATTGCTTCACTTAGATTGAAATTGGGCATTAACCATGCAATAGGCAGAGGACAGGTTTACATAGGGGTCCATTTATTCTTATATTTGTTTGGGTAATGTAGGCTACATGGTTTATGGATTTCACATTGAATGTTGGGTTACTTCATTAAGGAACATGGCATGGGGTTATCAATATCTAGATTCATGTAGAATATTTCTCAAGCTCTATCTACAATCCCTCTTTGGGAAATTGATCTAAGCAAAGTTCAAGCTTTTATTTTTGAGATAGCATCAAGAAACAACAACATGAAACAATTTATAATATCTTTTCAAAGGATTATTTTCATACTAGCATTTGATTTTATCAATTATCTCTCTCAACAATATGAATTTTTAAATAATCACATTTATAAACATATATATACACTCATGTAATTGTATTTGTCCAATACTTATCCACTCATTTTTTTCTTGTGTAGGTAGAGGTCAATATTTTAATAGGTGTTGTGATTTGGTATTAAATACTACATTTGTTTAGGTGATATAGGATAATTTTGATGGTAAAAACCATTTAGTAGTTCTTCCATCACTATCAGCTTTTATGAGAGGTTTTCTATCATCATTATAATAATTTACAGGGATGAGTTAAACTACATTTAGTTACTTGTTGAAGATTTTTTATTTTACTTATATTTTAATTGAGAAAGAGAAGCAATTTTTTTGTTTTTACCTTTTTTTGGGAAACTAAATAAATTTCAATGTGAGTGTCAGAGGCTAAGTTGGTAAAGGGGTCTATTTATTTCTATATTTATTAGGGCAATGCAAAATGCCTAGTTTATAGATTTTACTTTGAATGTCAAGTTACTTCATTAAGAACATGGCACGAGGTTATAAATATCTAGATGCATGTAGAAGCTTGTTATTATTTTTTGGGGTTGGCGAAGTGAGAAGGGTTGGGGATAAATTTGGTGTTGTTTCCTATAAAACCTCTATCGAGATTTTTAAGGTAAGATCTTTTATTTTCTACACTATATTTAATTTTGCATTATGGGTAATAGATTAATTAATTTTAATGCTTGCCAAACTAGAAATCCATGTGATTTGTGATTCATTTACTTTATTTGGGCCTCAAGAATTTAGATCTAAGGATTTGTAGCATTTGTTTCATATTTCAACCTAAAACCTTCACAATCAAACCCTAGTTCAGCACACAACTCACAAGATTGAGGAGGACAAAAAAGGTTAGATTTTCATAATTCACATTGTAATCTTTGGTAGTAACTGATTAATTGCACTATCAAATTTAATTTCAAACTAGAACTGTCTTATTTTCTTGCATTTTGAAAGAATTTGTTCTACCATCAATAGCAAGAATAAGTTTTTTTAATTAATTTTTAGGATTTATAGTTTTTTTTTCTCACATTTTTGTTCCATGAATTTTAGGCTCTCATGGGGATTCTTTTTTTCATTAGTTTAGTCTTATATTAATAGTAGTTTCCTATCATTTACCTATATTTCTATTTGAGTTATGGCTGGTATTTATCATGTATTGTAGGTGTAAGTAATAAGTCCACTAGAAATATTTTGCAAGTTATTTTAATCTTTACATTACATACTAGTGTTTTTAGGTTGTTCCATTTTTAAGTGTTTTTAATTGTTAAAACATTAATTTTTTTCTTCTCTTAGTTACATCATTGGCTATTTTTTTGCTTCTTAGGGTTAAATAGTGGAAATTATTACAGAAGAGTGATTACCTGGGTTTCTATTCATCAAGATGTCACTTAAAAAGCTTTCCATCACTTATGTAATTTAGATTTTCTATAATGATGGAATTCCCATTATTGTATTCTTCAAAACCTTCCCTTTAAATATTTTCTATAAATTATATCATTTTAATACAAGAATTGTAAAGTTTACAAAGTTTTATTATTTTCTTACCTGGAAGTCCATTCTATCAAGTTATTTTATATGTTATTTTTTTATAGATTAACCAATAAGATAAATATATGTTCTTATTTAGTATGTTATTATTGTACATCCTAGCCCACAAAATAAAGTTATGTATAGTAATATCTTGGATATGTATAATTATCATAAAATAATTGTTTAGTCTGTGGGACTGTATAAAAAATAAGCATATAAGTGTTTATTATTTTTTGGTATATTAGACATCTTTGATAATGCCATATATTATTTAGATTATGTGATAATAGTAAATTTAATCTATACGGTCATTCTCCTATTATTAGGTTGGTTTGGAGTATAGGGATATTTAACTTTTCCAAAGAATAGGATTCTCAACTCTATGTATAGGTTGAGAAGATCACCACATTGGTGAAGGTTGTAAATGTAATTTTTTTAATATGAGAATTGTAAATTTTTTAAATCTTTGTTATTTTATTAGCTAGAAGTCATTTGTATTAAATTATTTATTATTTTATTATTTTATATCCTAAACCATAAGATAAATTTATGTACTTACTTTGTATGTAACATCCCCACTGGGATCTACCTAGAATAACATGATTTTTTTAATTTAAACAATATATTCTTTCATTAGAATTCACCACAAGAATATAATTAGTGATCGAGATAAAACACACTAAGTATATTAACTATAAAATAGGTATGTAATGACTACTTTTTATTGATCACTAGCATTATAGGAATAAACATAACTAAATATAAAAAGTAATTATATATTTCCAACCATTAATGGTACAAACATGTAACCACTATTGTCACAGTAAAATAAGTAAATAATTACATCTCATTAGGTATAATTATTCAATAATAATAAATATAATACATGGTATATGATATAAGATACAAGGATCTATGGAGAATGAGTTCCTCGAACTCTAATATCTATGACAATCTCAAGTGTTGTCTCCAAATAAGTACTATTGTGGGGAGGGAGAGCATCATCTGAAAAATTTTCCATACCAAACATGGACCATCAATCTCTTGCACAATCCTTCATTAAGGAATGGACCTCCCTTTGTGTATGAGTATATAGTGATGGTACGAGAATCTAAAGAGATAAGCTAGTACCTATGTGCTTTATGATTTAGAAGAACATGTAGTGTACCATATAAAAATATATTCTAACATGATATTTCACAAAAATATAAATCATACATATGAAATGATAATGTTTAACTAACATTACTTTGGCCAAATTTTTCAAAATTTATTGATCTATAAGATCAGTTAGATTCATACATACCACTTGATCAAATTACCTTCATCTGACATTGGTGATGCTAATAATCTAGTAAAGTTTATCTCACTACTTAATACCAACAATGCAATATTTGGTTAACATATATATAACCAATAGATTCATACAGATTACTTTATACTAACAGGCATAAGACATGTTAAACACATGAATAATCAAAATGTATACATTTAGTCTATCAAATGAATGAATCTCCATTATATTATTTACCACACAAATAATAAGCATATCAAATATAGTTAATACCATCTGGGTATAATCTAAATTTAGACTACATATTTCTAATCTTTACAAGTAAATGTAGTACTACCATCAATATCTTAGTATATGATACACACTACTCAATTATATCTAATATTCAACATAAAATAACTTATAAACAAAAGTACAATCTTCCATTTATATAATTTATTATACTTTTAGAAGGTTTTGTGCATAAAATATAGTACCCTGTCCTTCGAGATTCTATGAATTATTCCACTAGTCAAAATATATAATCATAGACATGCATCCCAAAATATAAATATAAGCTATATATACTACATATGCTTTAAATACACAATTATTGTTCTTCCATACTAATAATATTCTTCATTTTTCTATGAGAAAACTTATGTGCTTCTAAAAACTATTTAAATTTTTTCATGAAAAAGTCATCAATTCTATATAATGTTTTATACAATTCCAAAAACCTTATTTTACTTACTCAATCCTACATAAAGGATATAATTCAACTATGATCAAATTCATTCCAATTCAATTTCCCCCTTTTTCCCCAATCTATTTCCTTAGACTATATTTCGTTATCCAAAATTATTGGAAATAGAGTGTAATGAACAAATGTCCATACATACCTAACTCTACCTTTGTTTTTTCAGTTGGAGGTTTATAGTTTTTCAAGTTTTGCACCATAAAATTCTTGAATATAACTCCATAACATCTAAAATAGCTCGTAACATATTAGATCTTCTATTATAGCTATCATCCACTTAATAATGAGATTGTAATAGAACTACCACTAGGATCTAACAAGTGCTCATAATTAAAAAAATTACATAATTATGGAATCAACAAAGATACTTTATATGCTTTATATACTATACATGCATTATATGCTTTAAATATGGAATTAATTACGGAATTACAAGTAGCTTGGGAGTTCTATTCCACAAGGATTATTCTTGGTTATTTACAATCAATCTCAGATTTCCTCTCATGTTTTGTCCTCCATGTGCTTGGATACGTTGATGTGTTCCTAATTATTTTCAAATAAGCTCAAATTTCCTATGATATTCTAGGGATCGATCACTTTTTCAAAACTTAGTAAATCATGTTAGTACATAAAACATCTAAATAAATAATCTAGTTATTACAGGAGGATGGAGAATACAAGAGGTTGGAAAATAAATAACATCTTCCTAGAAGTTGCTAGTGCTGAGGCCATATTTTGAGATAGTGGCATACTATGGGCTAAAATAAATATGATGAGGATGATCATCAATGGCAATGGATACTATCTATATTGTGTAATATTCGGTGTAGATAATTGCATACAATGGCTATAGGTGGTGATGAAGACTCAGTCTTCATTTTTTTTTTTTTTTTTTTTTAGCATCTTGTGTGGAGTACATTCTTGTTCACATATGTAATAAGTGAGATCCTATGTGAGAATTTTTATTTGATGTAAAAACATAGTGAAAAGATAAAAATGAATAATGTAAGATAGTTCATGGATCTTGAAAAGGTTTGTGGTAGATATAGAAAACCATCAAAGGTGGACAGTCGATGTGGTTCCTGTTCATGTCAAGGTTTGTGGTAAACCTATTTAAAACCATGGAAGGAGTACGACCTTATTTGGATCAAGGTCATGAGCTAAATAGTTGGGCATTTCATCAGAGTGAACATACTATAGGTAAGAATGTGAATGTTTTTCCACAATATTTTCACTAAGGGGGGAATGTTAGGAATAACCTAATGTTAGTGTTCACATTTATATATTTGATTAAATTACTATTTACTAGGTGATATTCACCATGATAAGTTAGTGGTTGGTTATTATTGGTTAGGTTGATATATTTTTATTATAAAAAAATATCACATATTGTTAATAGATAGTTGGTTAGTGAGTGAGAGATTAGAGGAGATATTTTAGGGATAATTGATTATTGAAGATGATGTTACAATAATTGTATTAAGTATCTAATAAACCTATATATTTGTAGTATCTCAAATTTTATAATAATAATAATAATAATAATAATAATAATAATAATAATAATAATAATAATAATAATAATAATAATAATAATAATAATAATAATAATAATAATAATGATGATGATGATGATGATAATAATAATAATAATAATAATAATAATAATAATAATAATAATAATAATAATAATAATAATAATAATAATAAAGAGTGTGAATAATATTATTTGGGTAGTCAAATTATTTTCTCTATGTTCAGTTCTTTTGTATATACACTTTGATCAATATCAATATAAAATATGGAAATCTAATAGATATATGGACAATGAACACAAACATTTCAAATTTTGAAGACACTTTATGACTTCAAATAAATCATAAGTTTCCATGTACATCACTCTAAGTAAATAAGGTAAATGTAAAAGTGGACAAAAACTTGGATATTAGAGAGGACACAGTACACATGACTTCAACATGTGGCCATGATAGATGTGAATATGTAAATTATTTGGATTAAAAAATATGTAAAAATACAGCATAAATATTTGACACATATGTAGAGTCCATAAGGAAAAGTGAACATCATAAAATGAAAATTAAAACTCTATGACTTAGAAATTGCATGATAAATACATGAATGATCCAAATTAAAATATTTGACAAAAGTCATAGACTCATAGATAGATAAAGCTATAATGATGAAAACTTAATAATCAAATTTTAAATATTACAAGCCATTAATTTATAATGAATTAAATATTGAGGAATGTACAAGATGTGACGTCTGGTGGATTTTCAAATTCAAATTAAAAACCAATAAGTGATATGGTTACTAATTCCAATTAATATAAATCATGAATGGCACTATTATGGATAATTATTTTATTGAATATTAAAATAAGTACAAAGAACATTCTAAAATTTAAATAAAAAAGGAGTGAAGATTTTATATGTTAGCGAGCACATTATTTTCTTAAAATTCATTCAAATTTACATAGACATTTCATAATGGGACATGCCCCTACATCATCCTTTTCAACACCCCTAAATGAATTCCAAAACATGATTTTATGTCAATCCATCATCCTTGCCAACAATTAAAATTTATGTTTCTATGAAATTAGTGAGGTAGAGAAGAAGTTTGACAATGAATAAACCACTCAAGCTGATGATGAATATAAATATGATCTTATTTCACTTGAAAACTTGAGCCTCTATAAGGTGGTAGTAAAACTAAAGGTATTTCATTTTAATGAATTTATGGTAGACACATAAAATTAATCAATAATTACTTGAAAATGTTTATTCTTGGTATCCTTACCGTTACTTGGTATATTTTCCATTTTTCTAATTTGTAATCTATAAGAGAGCCTTAAATGTCTTTTAAGTATTGAAAATTTCTTACATACATCCCATTTTTTTAGTCACGTTCACATTTGTGAGACCAAAGACTTGACAATAAACTCATAATGGCATTCATGAGTTTTGAAAACTTTTTCATGGATATCCTCATTCTTGATTCAAAATTGATGATCCATAAAACTAAGATCTAGTTTGGTAAAATAAACAACATGATGTAATTCATCTAAAACATTATCCATGATTAGAATAGGGACCTTATATTTGATGGTGTGCTTATTGAGTTCTCTATAGTTGGCATGCATCCTCCACATTTCATCCTTATTTTACACCACGACCACTAGGGAAGTTTGTTCACTTTGGATATGTCAGATAATAGCTACCTCTAGCATCTCATGTACCATTTTTTCAATTTAACTATTTTGAGTATATGTATACTTGTATTTTTCTTATTTTAGCTGGTGTGCTCCCTGGAATCATTATGATGGCATGATCATTTTCTTTTTTAGGTGGTATGCCTTTTGGCAGTAAATCAAATATAACTGGATTGTCATCATGAGTCATTTATAACGAAAGATGTGTATACATGTTTTGGCTAATATTATGATGAAAATAAATTTTCTACAATTACTTCAACCACTTTTATAAGAATTTTCATCATCTGATGGGAAATAACTAAATGGGGATACTTTGGTAATAATCACCTAGTTCAAATACCTTACCTTCAAAGTGAAAGTGCATGAATAATTCCAAAAAAATAATCTCTATTAAGCCCAAATTCATGATCCATTTTACTCCCAAAATAATGTTATTCCCACCCAAGATCAAAGTAAACATAGGAAAATTAAGCAACTAGTCTTCCATGGCAATCTTAATACTATGGTATTTTCCAAAATAGTTGATTGTCCCACCATATACAATAATGACTTTAAATTTTGAGAGTTAAATAAAATATTTCATATGAGTAGCCAACTTAATATTGATGAAACTATTTGTACTTATCAAGAGTTGATCAACACTATCACTTTCCATTTCTTGAGGAATCCTACCACCTTAAGTTTTTGAGGAGTAAATGTATCTGATAGGGTATGACAAGAGATGGTAGGGTGAGAATCTTAATATTTCACCTTTAGTTCTTCCATAATCTCACCTGAGACCTCATCATTATATTCATATTCATTTCTACCTTTAATATAGAGAAATTTATTTTTGACACATTTATGTCCTTTTCTCCAAATACTATCACAACTATAACATAACATTTAGAATTCTTATCTTCAATTTGTTGAGGGGTTAATCTTGTAGGTTGCATAAATGATGGTGATGTGAAATTACATTTTTTACCATGAGTGAAATATATTATTTTGACCAAATTTGTTTCCTTTGTTTGTCATGTGAATGGTATGGTTTTAGAAATGGATGATGGATGAAACATACCAACCTCAAGTTGTATGATATCCTTGAGCCCCCATAAGAACTAGTTGGTTAAGCTATTCTTAGTGATGTCATCCACACATAATGATAAATTATATAATTTTTGAATATAATCCTTAACATTACATGTCTATCACAAATTTACTAATTGACTAAAGTATATTTATTATACATTATTGTGATAGTGTATTTGTATCTCCTTAGTAAACACTGACTAGGTAACAAGAGTACCCTTATTCTTATTTTAAGCACACAACCACCTATACTAAATGAATTACTTAGGTTCTAGATAAATACATGTCATGATCACTTTTTGCACACATGGGGCCTGATGTGGATCAAATAAATGTTATATTTGATTGATCATAGTGAGTATATCTTTACCATCAAACTTTTAAACTTCCACCTTTTCAATCATGTGCTTTGATTTAGTATTAGAGTTGTGATTATTCTAAGTCGGCAAACTTTGATTTAGAATATTATTTTGTAGAATATGATTTATAATTGAGGTCAACAGAGCACTCGTCATTTAAACTAATCCTTCAGAGAATCCATTTCCACTTTTACTACATCAACATCATCATTTCTCAGCATGCTTTGTATATCTAACTAAATTTGTTGAACTACTTTAGAAGCTGATGAATTTAAAGATCTAAACTCCATGTCATCCTTGAAAGGATTTTTTGGAGTGTCTTGAAATTTCTCACATCTATGTGTGTTATGAATAGCCATTCACAAAACCTACGATGGAGGATTTTGGGCCCCAAAAAAGTGTATCAACAGATTCTATCATTGCAATCATCTCATTGAGATGAATCTAAAGATGAGTAAGTTGCACAATGGTATGAAAAAAATCGAATTTTTTTAGTTAAAAAAATAATTTGAACAATATTATAGTTTCATAAAAATTAAATTCTTCCTTGATCACAAGTTATGCTTTATCTATTATTCAATTCTTCAAATTACTATAGCATAAGATTTGAAAAAAATAATGCTACAAAAACTAGCCCAATCAATGATCTGATATGACTTTAATGAAATAACATAGATGTTTCACAATAATAGAATAATATATTAGATAATTAAGATTAGTATAATTAGATGAAAAATAATAATTGATAAAAGATAATAATAATGAGTGAGCCATTTCAAGGGGTAAACCTCCATAATAATTCAATAAGATCAAATTTCACAATATGTTGATAAAACACTAACCACTACCTCCTATATATATCTACTTAGCCATGGTTATTCCATAAGTTGACCATACTAAGAACATAGATAAATTAAAAAAGATAGTAATACTGATAGTAATGGTTTTGGATTTACTTGAATTTTTATCCCTAGATTTATCCTTGTTAGTGATAGGTTTTGAACAATTTCCCCCCTTAACAAAATCAACCAACTTAACCTAAGTGGATGGGCCAAAAGTCCAAGTCTTATCATGATGATATATAATGTAAATCAAACCTTTATGAATAAGAAGAATGGATTTCTATAATTGTACATCATGAACAAAATTTTGTAAGGATAACGTAACAAGAAAAAGGGAATGCTATATAAATCTTATGATGGAAATGATTGAGAAAATCATAGTGATATGAAAAATCCACTTTGAATATCCCTTTTAAAGTCACATACCTTATAATATGGTGAAGAATATCATTCTAGGGTGTTGGGAGTGAATCCTTTGGGTATCCCACTTTAAATTAAATGACGCTCTCTTTCCCACTTAGAAATGATCTCAAATCTTCCTTCTTATCACACTTTGATTTGAGGTACTTTAGACCATCCATACTCAATTCAGTTACCATAGCTATGTTCTCTTCTAAAATAATCAAATGGTATTTTTAATTTAGTATATGAAATAGTAATTCAATTATATTTTTATATTGATATTTATAGTTATTCATTTTTAAATAAGTAATACCATTTTTAAAAATTTCACATTATTGGCAAAATCAACATCCATTGTATCTTGAGCTGCATTATCCAGTATTTCAAGGACACAATCTACTAATATTGAGTTTTTGCTTATTCAAAATTAATGTCAACTTTAGTAATTTCATGATAATAGTGCCTTTGATATATTTCATGATGAATTTCTTGTGTATTTTTTATTTTTATGTCAATCAATTGATCTGAACAAATCTATCTTTGTAATCTTGTTCTCAACACATTGTTCACCTTGAGATCTTTGTTCATGAATTATTTTCATCTTATCAACATGTTTTCTCTTTTCATTTTTTAATTCGGCCATGTGATCTATAATATCTGTCTATCATTTAAATTTTTCCTTTATTTTTGAATCTACCATTTGTCCTTGTCTTTGTCTATGATATTCTCTTTGATATTCTATTTGTTGATCCTTATTTTCAAAATTTAATCTTGGTCTAATCATCTTGAAATATGTTTAAAAACAAATATAAATAATAGATATTTATTTTTTAATGAAATATATTTTTAAATTTAATTAATTATAAATATAATATAATATTTTCAACTGCTTTTTTTTTAATTAATATTTTATAAATTCACAATTTTGTATAAAATAAAAACTAATTATTAATCGAAAGCTACTTGGTCTTTTTTAATGTTAAGAAGAAATCAAGACATTAAAATTATATAATTTTATTCAAATCATTAAATTTCAAGCACAATTATACAATTATGTTTAAATTATTATATTTTTAGCTTATTTTTATTATCAATCTTAAAAAGTTTTTTATAAGAATTGATTGAATTTAAGTGAAAATTAAATTATGTGTTGTTTACCAATCAAATAATAATATTTTGGCTATATTGAAATATTTAAATCTTTTCAATAATTAACTTTCATATTTCCTAACAAAATTTATTAATACATAATTTATCTATAATGTGATTGGTGCTAAGTTTTGACATAATATCATATCTAAAATAATTGACGTCATCAGTAATGATAAAAATTCTCAACACAAAAATATTAGATATCTTCAATATAAAAAAAAGTATAAAATAAAACATTACATTTATCCTTTCTTGGTTACATCCACTTTCTCCTTTATAGTCTAGTGGTGGGAATCTCTATGAAACTTGGTTGAAATTTAGATGCAACTTAAGCTTCCATACTATCTACACTCCCCTTAATTTCGTATCTTTTTAAAGTTAGATGTGTATTAGAGAGGAGAGAGATACATAGCATGATGTGGCTCTCTTGTGTGTAAAAACATACTTTAATTTATGGTTTTTGTTTCCTACTTAGTCCCATAGGTTTGTAGAGGAATTTAGTAAAAATTTTGAATGAATCTTTTGACTAAAGTGGTGTTTTATGCTTTTGATTTCCTACTTACTCCCAAAGGTTTGTGGAGGATTTTAGTACAAATTTTTAATGAATATTTTGACTAAATTTGTGTTTTAGAGTTCTTATTAATTACATCACCCTAAACAAATATTCACAATTATGATCTAGATTTTATGCATTATTTTAAAATTTTAGTTACTGACAGCTAAGAAGGACAAATGTGCTCTAGTGTAAATTTTGGGAAGAGAACTTGTGCCAAGGAAATGTAGACAAAATTCTAATGACACAAAACCATATGGGGATATTTATTTATGTTATGTAAATTATTTCTATATTTTGAACAAGGGAATCAAGGTTTTCTAGCCTCTTGGTAATAAATGACACTATGGTTAAGAGTTATAATCCTAAACAATAAGTTGCATTATGTACCACATGATATCTATGATGGAGAGTGGCTTCAACTTTGAGATGAAAAAATCATAGGAAAATAAAAAATTACAATTGGGCATTGATGATAATGATGCACTTAGACATGCTTCCAAGGAGTCTCATAATAAATACATTGATGTCTATGAATGCAAAAGTGGTAGTATCTTGAGAGATGATATTGACGATAGTGTTTACAACAATGGTAGCAGTTTAATTCCCTTATACAATAACAAATACACTTTTTATAAATTACTAATATAAAATATTGATAATAAATTTGGATACTTTTTACTTTATAATTTATGTAGGTCAATTCAATCAAATGGTAGAAGACATTATCGATATAGAAGTCCAAATCCAAACTTTTATAAGTGATAAACATAATGTTTAATGAATAGTCTAAAAAAGAATGTTTCTTTAAATAATGAATAACAATTTATTTTTCAATGTAAAATATATTTTCTAAATATTTTTTTTGCTTCTATATACTACAAAAAATTATGTTTCAATTTATCTAGATTTAATGTGTACAATTATACTTTCAGCTTTCAAGAACCACTGTTGGTTGATCAATTTATGCCTCTGCTTGAAGACGATTATAAGGACAATGAGATTTATTTATTTTTTATTTTTTAAATACTTGACTTGAAAATAGTTTTGACATCATACATTGCTAGCCTTGATTACTACTTCTTCTATAAAGCTAATGTAATAAACTTTGTTATAGGTAATTTTACTTCTAAAAGGTTACCAGAATGGTAATGCAAGAGGCCATTATGATGCTCATAATAATGGATAAATCATTCCCATGGCCATTTTCATCACCATATTTGAAGTTAATGATTTCATGATTTTGTAATTTTGCCTTGCTACATAGTCTGGAAAAAAAGGGAAAAAAAACAAGAGCAAAAAAAAGAGTCAGCTATGGGCAGATTTAATTGTAAATGATTGAAAACTAATTTATTCATAATATATACTAGGATTTAGAACTTAACATCTTTAATTCCTTGATTAATATTTACAATCATGTATCTTTAACCATAACTAAACTTTAGATTAGATGTATGTACAATCACTGTGATATTTGGGTACATGTAGGGTATGAATGTTTGATGTACACAATTATACTCTATAAATCCATTACAAAATTAAATGATTGTCATAGTTACTATATTTTAAATGTTTCAAATCCCATGCCTTGATTTTGTATATAAATATTATTATTGCACTTAGCTTATGTGTTGAAAAAAATCAAAACCACCATGCCAAAATTCAAAATGATTGTTGCTTTGGTCCTATAATCCCTCCCAAACCTATCATGGTTCAACTCCAAAAAAACCATTCCAGAAATAAATTTAGGTATAGAAAAGTCTCCCATCATTCCACATCATTATAAATTAATGCTTAGCAAACCACAGTAACCTTCCAATGTAAAAAAACAAAGAGATCTCTAACGTTGATCGAGGCAATATGAAGCCTATATTATTCAAACCTTAACCAAAGTAATGCAAAGCCATGCATTATAAATCTTGAGGCCCAAATCAAGAAAATAAAACACAAATCATCACACTATTTTATTTTGTAAAGATTTAAATTAGCTAATCCATCTTATATAATGTAAAATTAAATATGATATACAATAAAAATCATTTAATATATTACTTCAAAACTCTTAAAAAGGATTTTTAGCCTAAAAAAGCTATGTAAACATGATACTCTGGTCTATTCAACCCAAAAAAACAATATCTTATTTATCCAACTTGTTAGCTACTCTTTAACCCTTCACACTTTGCCAAGTCCAGTAAATAATAAAAATATTCTACATGCATCTATATATTTATAACTCATTGCCATGTTCCTTGATGAAGTAATCTAGCTTTCGATGCAAAATCCTCAAACAAAGCAATCTACACAACTTGAATAAGTGTAAAATTAAATGGAAGATAATACATGCCTTATAGATATTTGTCCTCTATATGTTACATGGTTAATTCCCAAACTCAATCCAGGTGAAGCATCTAATAACATAAAAAAATTCATCCAATTAGCTTGCACCAAATATTATTATTTTATCTTATCCCATTAAAAAAATATATTTCACTTTATAAAAGGCCTATCTAATTTTCTTATCCAATAATAAAATAAATATGATTGGCTAATATCTTTGGTAATTATTCCAAGATAAATTTGCTCATTAATGTTTTTTTTATATGTATTAATGTGGCTTTGATTTGTCAAAAAAATATAAAAAAGCTTATGTGGTCTATTATTTTTTGTATACTTAATTTATTTTTGCATTGTAAGAGATGAAATAGTTTTAATATTATCCAAAAAAGAGATTTGTTTAAGATTTGGATTTTGTCTATCCAGTATACAATTATAGCTATGTCATCTAGCTTGACGATTATTTTAAATATTATTATAACATCTATATTTTTGATCCTATCTCTTCTAAATTCTTTCTCCTAATTTTCTTACTACATTGTGTCATCATTTTAGACATTTAATTGGTTTAAATATTTATCTCAGTAAAGATCCCTAGGATTTATGTTGTGTTTGCTTGATTTGAGCCCTTAGATTTAAAATCGAGGGATTTGTATCGCTTTACTTATATTTGCACATATCTTTGATTTTTTTGGATTTTTTTATGAGTAATGATTTAATCATGTGATAATTTCATGGGGTAACAATATATGGCTTTTGATAATTTATTTGACTTGTTTATAAATTATTATCAAGAAGCAACATTGTTATCAATGGCTTTACTTCAACACTTTATAAAATGCATAATCCTTGACTAGATATTTTTGATCTATCAATTTTATGTGAAATTTTTAAGTGTTATGGCTCAATCAAAAGAAAAATAGTTACTAAAATTAGATCATTGGCTTCAATGACATGATCAACATCTTTCGTGCTCATGGAATATTGTTACTGTTTATTGGGTTTGGCGAAGCAATAAAGTTTGAAGAGAAGCTTCCTATTGTTTGCTAAAATTACCATATAGAAATTTTAGGGGTAATATCTTTTTTTTCTATACCATAATTCATTTTTCATTGTAGGATATTGATTAGTTTATCTAATTTTTTACAAAACTAAAGATTCTCATGATGTGTATTGTCTTGTCTTGATTTGTGTGTTGAGACATCAAGGTTAGGCTATGTATCACTTTGGTTAGGATTGGACAACCTTTTTTTTTAGGTTTTGTTTAAGAAAATAATTTCATAATTACTATTAAAGATTTGGGTTTTGTTTTGGGAATGATTTCATAACTATTATAAATGAGGAACATTGTTATCAATGGCTTTACTTAGATATTTCATTGTCATGTTTCCAGTGTTATTCTATTTAGAAAAGTAATTCTAAGATTTATATAAAAGTAGTCTCTTTATTTATAGGCACCATGTTATGTCCTATTTTTTTTTCCATTTCATTGAATTGAGATAATGTGCACATTTGTATAAAATATATCAATTTTATAAGATCAAAGTATTCATCTTATTCAAAACCATTATTTATTTTCATGTGAATGACAGTGTAAACATGGTTGTAGTAATTGTATTAAAAAATTAATTTATTATTCAAATACCATTCTCAAAGTTTTTTTGGGTGTTTTCATACTTGTAAAAGAAGAAATATTGCATATAAGGACCGATTGTAAATAGGGTTTATAGAAACTAGGGTTTGATGTTATATACTAATTTGTGCTTAGATGATTATAAATAAGGATAGGGTGTACATAAGCTAGAATTTGATATTAAGTTATTCTTTTTTCTTCAATTATGTTATATTGGCATAGGGTTTATAGAGAGTATGTTTTATTGTTCTTTGACTTATTGTGCTTTGTGCCTAGATTATTCTTAGCTTATCGTAGAAGGTCAAAACTGGCCAAATGTGTAGTAATACTTTTGAAAGCTTGATATTTGTGATTTAATTCTCTGCAATTACATAATTTTTTTTTAAATTAATATTATTTTATGCTCATTCAATGCTTCCATAAAAATATTGTCAATGGGTTATAATTACTCTATGTATCTCATTTTTCATTGTAAGACATGAATTGGTTTTGATATTTTCCAAAGAATATTTATTTAAGATTTAATTTTTCCCCATTTAGTGTGGGGTTAGTAGTCCATCATATAGGTTGAGGTTTTATTTAAATACTTTGCCTACATTTGTAGTTTTAATCCTATTTGTTTTGAAATATTTCTTCTAATTTTTTTACTTCAATGCATTATTTTTTTAGATAATGATTTTTTTTAAAAGTTTAAAAATCCAAAAATCCCCATGATTAATGATCTATTTGGTTGATTTGGGCCTTGATATTTAAAATCTAGTGTTTTTTTACCTTAGTTACAGTTAGACATCCATTTAATTTTTTTAGGGTTTTATTCTAGGAAATGATTTGATCATATGAAGATTTGATAGAGTAACAATATGTGGCTTTTAATCATGTATCTAACTATTTTTTGGCTTCAAAAAAATGTTATAAATTTGATACATTTCATTTTTCCAAAAATGCTCACCAGTAAAAATGTGGAGGACTCTATTTAAGCTTTTTCTTACACTATATGGGATTTAAAATCAAATGTGTCAATGCCATTTGAAATTGCATTAAAAATTTAAAAGTGTCTTGTAAAACCATGGCAAGCTTATATAGACATCTAGATATTTATAACCCTCTATTATGTCATTTAATGTATTAACTCAACATTCAATGTAAATACATAAAACTAGTCATCTCACATCATGTGAACAAATGCAAAAATTGAATTCTACATCATATTCACCTTATACAAATATACCCTCTATCTATTGCATGGTTACTTTCCAAGCTTGATCCAAGTAAATTAGGGAATAACATTAAAAAATTAAGCCAATTAGTTTGCAACAAACAACATTATTTTATCCATCTCTTTGATGTATTTATTCATGTAGTATGGGATTGTTGCTTTGATGATTTCATATAGAATACTACATTAGTTCATCAAATAACATGACAAAAACTAGTAGAAAACTAAATGTCTATAAAACCTTCCGTGATTTGTCATGTTTTGTAAAGCGAGAAGGGTTGACGATAATGTAGGGAACAACTATGCACACACTTTTACTAAACCAAATATGAAGATGCTCTATTGTAAATTATTAACGTTTTGAGATTGAATTAATTAACATGCCTTTTACTAGTTCAAGTTTAATGGAAATGGGTTGGGGAAAAAATATTTTGTGTTTTTTGGTCGGAGAAGCAGATTCTATTCCACTCCATTTTGATTCCTTGTCAAAAACCATTCACAATGCCATTAATATAATGCATATCATATGCCTTAATAGATACTTTCCTAATATCATAAGATTTTAGATCTGTAAGGATATAGAGATTAGTAAAAAAATATTATTTCTCCCAATGTCATTCAAGTTGTAGATCCATGATTTTGACTCCTAACTAAATAATATAAAAAAATGTCACTTCTAAAACTTTATATGTTTGGTCTGGATTTATCTTTATTAATGTCCAATAAAAAATTATATGGTGATTTTGCATTTAAATCCTATTCCTTTTTCTTCTTCTTCTTCTTTTTGAGTCATTTGTCATCATATTTGCCCATAGCAAACCCCTGCTTCTTATTGTTACACAAGGTACATCTGGTTCCATGTAATAGTCATAAGTACAATCAAAATATCATGTTCTTAGTGGCAAAGTCATCAAAATAGTATCACATGAATAATTCATAGAAAATGCTCTAAGTCCATGTGATTTACCAACAACAACCAGACTGAAAAAGGCATTCATTGAGTAATCATATGATTCACTAATGTAATTTTGATCTAAAGACTTATGTTCATCAAAGTATTTATGCATCTTACATGTAATATTCATAAATGTGTGAAATCATGAATTATTTTAACATATCTAAATTAGTCATTATAATACATTGTATTACATATTCATATCTAGGAATTCTATGGATATAACTATAATTACATTTGTTATAAGTTCATTATATTCCTTGTTGTCTCATTGCTAATCATACTGGTGGAGTTGTGTATTATTTTTTATATTTATTTACACCTTGCACATCAAGCATTATTTTTAATGTGTTTTTCTAAGCATTTTGATGAAATTTTTCACAAGCCATCAATAGGGTCCAATGAGCTTATAAAAGTTTTCCAAGTCTAATATTACTTCTATTTTCATGAATGAGTCATTGATTTATCTTCAATTAAGAACTCAAAGTTTATATTTGTAGACATACTCATTTATTTTTAATTATAATCTAAAATAATATTTTTATTATGAGCATGTGAGTGTAATCATGAAAGGATTTGTTCACTTCTATATATTTGATAAGTACATGAATTCTATATATAATACATTCAAGAACTGCATAGGGATCCTCCCCCCTTGGTGTTGTATAACCATAACTATTGAAGGCAGGGCCACCTTATTATTGTCAATGAACACCAATTGCTTCAAGATTAAATGATATCTTCTTATCTAAAAGGATTCTTATATTCCATTATGGGTAAATTAGATACAATCATGTTGTTGAATGATTTTGATTTATTAGTGAAATATAATGTATCTTCTTTTAGTATTTATGATTTTATTTTAATCTTTTATAAATTAGCAAGTATAAATCATATGTTTGTTAAAGAGATGAGGAGACTAAATAAGGGTAATAATATTAATTAAATACAACCACTAATTTTTTATAGAATTGACTAACTTTAACCTTTTTAAAAATAACAATAAAATACTATAAGTAATAACATAGATAGAAAATAACTTAGATGAATGATATAGTAGCTAAAAACTAAGGTAGAGGCTGGTCTGAGTGTTGAAAAAAATATCCCAATGTTATAATCCCTCTTATATAATAGTTCCCTAATTATATATTATCATCATTATTGTAAATGTCATGGTGGTTTCCCTTTATTTGAATTAGTGTCCTCTTTACATGACTGTCTTGAACTTCTAAGTGTACCTATGTCTAGATCTCTAAGGTCTATTCCTACATGCATGACTTCTAAAATTCTATATATTGACTATTTTGACTGAATTTATGAGCAAACCCTAATCCTTCATGTTGCTATAAAATTCAATTGATACAAGATAAAAAAGTGTGTTTATTAGTGGGCTAGGCTAGACAACTTAAAAACCAAGATATGATGAGAGTTTCCTACACACTAATACTCTGATGGATCAATCTCGATGTATTTCTCCCCATTTAAGTGCTAGTGTAAGTGAAGCTAGTATGTTAGTGGGCTTAATTTCCTTGAATGTGTTTGAGACTACAAATCTAGTTAATCTAAGCTCATGACTATTGTAGATGGTAGTATGAAAAAGTAAGGTAGAACAAAAATTGATAACTATAATTATACACAAATTCTTCTAATTTTGAATGTGTATTTTTCATTTTATTTCCATCTAGTGATTATAGGGATAAAATTCATGCATATAGATAAATATGATGTTTGTGTAAGTGCTAAAGGAGATCTAGGTTGACCCTAGGAGGTTTTAGATTTGAAAAGATATCCACTTATGAAAAATATATGGAAATGACAATAACATAATTTTTAGGACACTAGCACCATGTGGTGCTACTATCCTTATTATGGTTCTAGTGTGAAAGTGGTAGAACACTAGGAATGAAGGGCCGAGATAAAGAAATGAGAGTCTAGGAATACTTTAGTGATGACTAGGGATTCATATGGTATTCACTCTTAGAACTCAAATACCAATTTTAAGTGATTACATTCCCCACCCCCCTCCCCACTTATTCTATAAATGTAGAAAAGTTAGATGACTAGAATAAAGCAAAAAGAAGTGTGCCTAGACTTAAATAAGAGGTAAATCCCACAAAACATGGTTTGAGTATGTCAATCATGATCCAATGTGTATCCGAAAAGTGAAACATGAATAAATAAATCCTTACTTAAGAGAAATCAAAATAAAATAGAAGAGTGAGTAAAGAATTAAATTTAATTAAAGAGATGGGAGAGCGGAAATGAATGAATACACCTCACTAGTACATGAACCAATGTATAAACCTAGTGAAAACCTATGTATGTTCATGTATATAGTGATCAATCTATGAATATATTGGACTAATTTGATTACTTTCTCAATCCTCATTTTTGGGTGGCTCATGAACTCAATCGAATTTAGAATCCATCATTGCTCACCCTTGCTTTGTGGATCATGACCTGTGAATATATTGGATTATACTATGTGTGTCCAACCCTCTCATTTAGGTGGATTAAGAAGTCAATAAGCATATATCTCCATCATTTCCCACCCATGTGTATTATATGCATTTATAACTAAAATTATGTGATGTAACTATAAATGTCTAACTGGGTATGTATAACCACTAAATATGTAAGGTATGGAACTAGTATACAAACTAGAATATGATGTCATGTGTATAAAGTGTAGAGAATGGCATGGAATTTATCATTCCATCTAATCAACTAGTGTGTAGGTGATCTAATAAAATAATGTGCCATGCACATGCCCCCAAACTTGACATCTGAACATATAGATTCTAGAGTGAGTTGTAGTAATATGTACTTAAATATCTAAACTCAATATTGGAATGGTCATTGTTGTCACCGAATATTGTACCCTAGAGGAAGTTATTCAATCCTACTCTAATATTTGGGAAACAATGGAATACTTCTAGGTATGTGGGTTTACCTATAGTAGAATTAAAAATTTAGGCTTAAGGGCTAGTTCCTTGAATTTACCTTGAAGTCTTAAGATGTTCTAACATAAGTGTTTCAATATAGAAGTGATATGCATGAGAAAACACAAGGTAAGTAGACCAAATATTAAATTACTGAATCTAAGGACACTTGTACACTTGAAATGATCCTAACACACTAGCTACACTGTATATGACATATTACAATGAGAACTCTTGCATAAACATGAAAGGATAAGGAGAAGCAAGGATATAACATATCACTAGACCTCACCATTCATCACTTCACACACTTAGAAAAAATGTTCATGAAATCAAAACCAAATTTCATTTATTTTTGAAAGGCAAAATTATAATATCAAACCAGGAGGGCTTCACCATACATGGTGTGGAATTACTCTACAAGAGCCAAAATGGCTATTACATATAGAATGTGAGAGAGGAGAGAGAAGAATTAAGTCAAAGAGTCATAATAACACTTGTAACTATTATATAAGGAGTTAAATATGAAGAGTAATTAAGTTTTGGATAGACCATGAAATGTTTATTTTGATAAATTACCCTCAAAGGCATGAAACTCTTTAAATGTGGCGTAAGACTCTTCAACTTGCTCCTTGAAAATTACCTTCATCATTTGGCCTTATTTGAGCACTCCATAGTAGACTACGTAAAAATGAGATTATTTTACTATGAAGGGGGGTTTATAAACAAGCCCCAACATGCATTTATTGTGTCCCTAATCATTGACATTCTTCTAGACATGAGTTATCATTGCCTGTAATCATAGTCATCCTCCTTTCACTCACCCTTCAAACTTGGTACCAAGATGGTCTCTAGTTTTCCAATATAATCCATACATGGGAGTGTATGACACTTTTCAAGAGCCATCATACCCTTAGATACATCATGCAATCTTTAAAATACCTCCAAATTAAATTTGTCACATTCTCACTTGGTGATCATTTCTCATTCACTATGCCATTTTGGATTGGCTAAAGTGGAGGTGTTAGGAGAGGCACTTGTAAAATTTTATGAATAATAAAATGAATATAATGAGTTATATTAGGCCCCAATCTACCTCCCAAATCAATTTTCATCCTTTGAAACCTTCTTGTACTGATTAAACACCAAAAAAATTCAAGAAAAGTCATTTTCCATCATGTTTGTACATGTACAGTAGAACTCAAATTGATGGTAAGGAGCCCTAGAGAGGCCTTTAAAATTTAAAATCATCTCCTAATTCATTATAGATCATTTGATTCCTCTCCTTCTTCATTTTTCCAATCGGGCATTAACAAGCGTTTTAGAGGGTTTTTGGTAGTTTTACACTCTAAAGATTGTTCATACAGTTCTGACATTCAAACTTTGAATACATTCCATAAAGTGAAATTTCAATACCCTATCTAACATATCCTAGCTCCTTAAGCTCCCATGCTAGGCCTCCATATAGGTGTGAGCTTCCAAATTTCCTTTTTTGAGATTCTCTCTTCTTTCTGTGCAAGCCTGAGTTGATCTAAGCCAAGGTTGACCTCTATGTGATGTTTATCTACAAACCAAAGGTTTTTTACAACCTTATAACTCCCTTTGAAGGTGATATAATGTTTCTCAATGCTCATCTATCCCTGTAAGTGTTATTAGACCTCCAAATGGGTAGTAAGCCTAGTCTAGCCCTAAAGGTCTTGACTATGTTTCATTACATAGGAGTACCATGTATGGATTTCAGAACCTATAAGGTATTCCCTATGTTAATTAATGTATAACATAGCTCATGATATATCCTTTTAATGATTTTAGTCTCTTTGGAACCCTCCTATGTCATTCTTATGATAAACCTATAGGATTTGTCCTCTTGGGAGTGCCTTCTATCTAAGATAGAACATAGGTCACATCCCTAGTTGTCCCAAATAAGTAAATTATATGAGATGATTGATCAAGTGATGGTCACACTCTATATAAGGTTTCAATTTTGTTTTATACTCCTAGCACTTTTGAACACCTTAAAATTCAAGATAGACTTCTTGAGAATGTTGACTGTGTGTTGGATTCTATATATGGACTATAGGTTATTCTTTGAATCCCTTTCTTTCCCTATTTTCCATTATTATGAGCATGAGTTATAATGTGAATAACCACTATGGAGTCCCTTAAAACATTTTTATCATCAAACCTTTGTCAAACCTTTCACTTTGATATGCTTAGTTATAGTCAATTATGACTACATTCTCTTTCTTAAGATGTGATACCTATAGGTGAAATTTTCATATTATCCCTTGTATGATTACCATAGGACCATTATTTATGTCTTTTGGGCCATCTTATAATCATTTTAGTCTATTCATATCATGTTCATGTTATTTCAACATTAAGACCACCATGTTCTAGCTCATTGTCAAACTATAGTCAAATGTAGTTGACCGCTATTGGAGTAATAGGGATCCTGTAGGTGATTTGCAACCCCTTAAAATAGTGATACACATACTAGGGTTATTTTAAAGCATTTGGAACCAAATTCAGTTATCAAATACCCATGTTCCCAAGTCTAATCTTTAAGTTTCATCAATAGATTTTGTTCGTACCTATAGTCAGGTTGTAGATGGACTTTTCTAAGGGTAATGTACACATATAGATGAATTTTTAGGTCAGTACCATGTACTTCCATTATTATCAGTGTCCGTCAAATCACTATTACCCTTCTCACCTGAATAGAGTCACCCACCATGAAAACATGCTCTTATCTTACTACCTTAGAGTGTAAGGTCACCTAGAGTTTATGATACTACAAAGAATATTAACCTTATATAGTGACAAAATGCATGATTTTGGATCCTTCTTTACATCACTTATGGGACCAAACATGCACTCTCCTTTTGTAAGCTATTACCCCTTCATGAGGGCTATAAGATATGATAATTAAAAATCATTTAAGGTCCCTATTACCTCATCATATGGTAGCAACAAAAGTGGCTAGGGCTCTATTTTAGAGTTTTAAGGAAAAATATCCCTAAACTCATTTCAACATGTGGACATGACTACTTAGGTTTGCCTAATACTCAAAATTTTCAAGCATGATTCTCATGACACATCTCAACTCTTTAACCTTCATGAGGACTAAAAATATGTTCCAACTCTCTATGAAATACTTGTATATCTCTATGAGAGCCACATGTAGGTTTACATTTTAGTATACAAGGTAGTGAGTAGAGACATGAGTAACATGCATAGTGAATAGGCTTACAATCAGTGTTAGACCTTCTCAAGGTATTCAAATGGATTCCTTCCACCATGAAAGAGCTAAAACCTTTCAAATGATTCATTTAAACATGATTTTATTTTTATGGGAAACTTATCCATGAACATTCTTAACACTTCAAAACATCTCACTCAATTGACTATGTATGACAGTCATGTAAGAAGGTCTAACTATGTTAGAGGTTGATTGCAACTCTATTAAAGAAATACATTGAGACTGAGCTTGAATTTATAGGGGATTATTATGAATTTAAAATCATGAAACATATCACTTAATATTGATTTGAAACCATTACAAGGAAGGAAACCTTTTACAATTGGTGAAACTTGACTGCTAGTCCACTCATGACATCAACCTGTAACTTAAATTGTTTGGCTAATCAAATCACTTAAAACATGTAAAAAAATATGGTATCTATTATATAAGTATGTTCACATCCTATGAAATCAATTTCACTAATTGTTTTTTATGGACATGTTCATACAAAAGCAAAACCTATAGGGTGTGGGGATCAACAAGCAAAATGAAACAATAAACTTATTAAGAATGGTTCATAAATCATAGGAAACCATTATCTAAAATCCTATCATTAAAATTAATTATACTAAGTGTATTATCCACCACTAAGATAATTTGACTTGGAACCTCTCCTATTGGCTATACCATCAGAAGACTTGTTGACCAATTTTGAATGCCTAATGGAGCAATGGAGAAAAAAATGGTGTTGGTCCATTTTTGGTACTTTAAAATCATATAAATCATGAAAATGGAGTTATGGAAGTTGAAAGGTCACTACATGAGGTTTTTACACATGCTATACTCCCCCATAGGCCAAACAACTTCCAAAACTCCCTTTTTCAACTATTTTCTTAATTTCACTTAACACCTAAACATTTTTTAGTTACTAGTGATAAGGAATAATAGGGTCTGACATATCAGACATTTAAATGAAATTTATAACACTTATACACCATGGAAAACTATACCACCTTCATTTATAACCCAAATATGACCCTTAAATGACTTAAGACCAAATATGACCATGAACAAGGCTAATAGCACATTAAATCACATCAAAAGGACTAGGACACACCATATAACATAATAATAGGACTTTCTACAAGTTTTGAACTATAGTGAGTTGTCTTATTTTGACTTGTGGTCAAAATAGTCAACATTCTTGGTGATTTCCTAGGTGTGGTATGCTTCTTATGCTAAGACTGGTAGCCTAATCCTATTCATTAGGCCATGTAGTCACCTATACACAAGTTTGACAAAAAAAATTCCTTTGAAATAACACTAAATGATAAGAATGACATACAAAACAAGACACACCAAAGGAATCAAACATGTACTCAACTAGAACACTTATGGAATGTTAGGAACCCAAGGAAGCACCATTGATTACCAAGCAACTAAACATGCAAAATTAACCCAGAAGTAACAAGTAACTAGAATTTAGAAATAACACAGAATATGAGAGACAATACCCAATTGTATTAATACTATTCCAGAAGGAAATACAACAAAGAAGATTGCCACAGTTCTTCTTGCTTACACACCTCTAGGGCTCCCACACCTCTAGGGCATAAATAGTAAATCTCTTCAAGAGCTCACTCTCTCTCTCTTACGGTCCCAACACACAACTCAAACACAGAGTTGGTTTTCACCTCCAACCAGTCAGTATCCACTACTGCCAGTACCACTAGTCAGTATCACTACTACCAGTACACAAGTGCTCCATGCATTCCAAATCTGAGTACTCCACGCACTCCAAGTAGATCTCCCATGAACTTGCAACAACCTGCAACTCAAATGATCTTACTTTGGAAGGGGCTACCTTGCCTTCCTCTTTGCTCTCCAACTGAGTACACACCGTACTCCAAGTAGATCCGACCTGATACTACTACTTGTTGTGTTGTTGTCACCTTGATCTTGTTGCCACCTGCAAATCAACTTGGTTTTGCACACCTCCAAACCTAGACCATGCACACACATACACCTACAGATCAATGATCTTACTTACCATGCAAATCTCCAAATGAGGCCTTGCATACCTGCTGACCAAGATCCTATATACATGAAGAATCCTTCTGATTTTCCAAACCAGCACCCATACTTGGTACTGTGACACTAGGAGGAACACACCATGCTCTCTTCTCTCTGAAGGAGCTAATTTTGCTCTCTTACTCTCTAGCACACTTTTACAATACAGCCCATGAGTCTATTATATAGATCTCATGCAAACAATAATTAGACATCTAATTACAATAATTAGATCCACAACTTCAAGTCTAAAATTGGCTTCTTAACATGCAAACACCTAGTTCGTTAACTAATTGTCCATGAATTAGCAGTTTTGGAACCACACAAGTGACCGACGTCGGTCCCTGTCTGCCTGGAGGTGATCAACATTGGCCGATACATGACCGACATCAGTTGTTGTCTTCACTGTATATGACTGACGTCAGCTAATCAGACCAACGTCAGTTTCTCTACAACTCAGCAACCTCCTCCATGTCTGCACCAGTGAATCTTTTAGCTCCACAACCTAACAATCTCCCACTTAGAGATAAACAACTGCACTGTACCTATACTTGTACCCCATCTAATCTATTTCCTAGCTTGTATCCCTCTTCAAACTCAACCTTGAAGACCAACCACCACAACACCTGTGGTGAACCTCCTGTCATCCAAGTAACCTGCCGCATCTACATCTACAAACCTATGTAGAAAAGAACTTGACCCTGCATAACATGTTAACCTGCTACTGGTCCCTCTCAAACACGTGAGAATACATTGAACTACCCTCCAGTGCTTCTTTCCCGGATCAGCTCTAAACTTTTTGACAGCTCCCATTACTGGGGAAAACTCAGGTCTATACCACACCTCATGTGATTTTGGACACTAAACTGTTTAGCCCTTGGTGTGCTTCAGTTCTGCATCCTACGTATTGAACCTCACTAACACCTAATTCACATCAGCGCCCACTGGAGACAAAATCAACCTGTGATCTTCCATGTCTCTCATGCCAAAAAATTTTGCTGCTCCAAATTCTTCATGACATGCCACTAAACTAACCTTACCCTTAGCTCAGCAAAACCCTGTATGTATGAACCTGCTAGCTAGCATACCATCCACATACAGTAACAGGATAATGTTGCAATCATTATCCTCCTGGTAAGACAAACACAATGGTTACACTGACACTGACTAAAGCCCTGCTTTGTCATCCACCTGTCAAAACTTGTACCACTATCTTGCAGCTTCCTCAAGACCATATGACCTGGCCTTCCATCTCACACATCCATTCTCTCTATTCTTTAACTAAGGTATCCATTCATATTTTAGTGCTTTCTTCTGGCTGGCAACCCTACCAAATCTCCCATTTGGTTCTGCATCCTCATCATGCCATGCTCCCACTGTTTCTTGGATCCTTCCTGCTCTATAGTGAGCAATGAGTATAAAGAAGAGGAATAATGAATTCGAGGCTTAATTACCCTTTCAGTCCTCCATATGGGCGTTTGAGACCCCTTGACAGCTTGATGTCTACCGAAAATCCATCATAGTGACCGACCTCAGTCACCACACAATCTGCATCCGATCGACATCGGTTCCCATCCAACTGTCTTTTTTGTCAACGCCAGTTTTATGACCGACATCAGTCTTACCTAGTCACCTACATCGGTTATCTTACTGATGTCGGAAGCCAACTTGCCTGACACCACCAGCTCCAGTCTACACATGACTGACATCGGCACCTGTCTGTTCGATGTTGGTTCCCCTTGACTGATGCCGGTAATTGTGTTCGCCTGTGAGTGATGACTTTTTACCCATGAGCTCTCCATGGATCAAAACCCTATCCAAACCACCCTACTCAGAGTTACTCAATCCCATCCGTTGATCTCTATCCATCATCTCCTCTAGAAACACCAAGGCTTTCCAGTTCTTAACTCTGTCAAACACATATGTCTTCCATTTAAGAACATGCATCTCTTTCTTGCTCATGTGTCCAAGCCTACAAAGCCACATCTTCGCAATAGAAGAAGAATCACTAATATAAGCAAGTAGATAAAGAGTACCTACTTTCTTACCACACGCTAATTCAAGTGTATCCACTGTGAGAGTTCTTGTGCATCTCTCATCACCCAACTTTCTTGAAGCAATTAGCCTTATCTTCAGAACCGAGACCTGCATGACCTCCCTCAACACCCATGTGTTGGCCGCCTGCAATTTTAGCTTCACTTCCGCTTTGCCAATTCTTTGACAAGGCACACCAGCTCCTAAATAAATCTTTCCAAAGTCTCCAAAGACCTTAACATGGAAAAATACTCTATTTCAAGATGCATGGAAAGAGGCAACAGAATCTATATGACAAGATTCTACTTTATCCAAGAAACCTCCCAGAGCATCCTATGCAACAATACCTGCAACATCTGCTTCTTCAGTTCCTTCATGCTAATCTTCTACCAACCAACAATTTCTCTTTACCTGCTCTTTCTTTCCATAACACCGTAATTGACCATTCATGCTTTTCAATTCCTCCATTCTTAGTGTACTTTATTCTGTCATTGCTATACTCCCACTCAATCAGAAACCCCTGAGAGTGACCTATAACCAAACACAAACTTACTCCCTGCAACCTTAGCTCTGATACCAACTGTTAGGAACCCAAGGAAGCACCATTGATTACCAAGCAACTAAACATGTAGAATTAACCCAGAAGTAACAAGTAACTAGAATTTAGAAATAACATAGAATATGAGAGACAATACCCAATTGTATTAATACTCTTCCAGAAGGAAATACAACAAAGAAGATTGCCACAATTCTTCTTCCTTACACACCTCTAGAGCTCCCACACCTCTAGGGCATAAACAGTAAATCTCTTCAAGAGCTCACTCTCTCTCTTATGGTCCCAACACACAACTCAAACACAGAGTTGGTGGTCACCTCCAACCAGTCAGTATCCACTACTGCCAGTACCACTAGTCAGTATCACTACTACCAGTACACAAGTGCTCCACACACTCCAAATTTGAGTACTCCACGCACTCTAAGTAGATCTCCCATGAACTTGCAACAACCTGCAACTCAAATGATCTTACTTTGGAAGGGACTACCTTGCCTTCCTCTTTGCTCTCCAACTGAGTACACACCGTACTCCAAGTAGATCCCACCTGATACTACTACTTGTTGTGTTGCTTTCACCTTGATCTTGCTGCTACCTACAAATCAACTTGGTTTTGCACACCTGCAAACCTAGACCATGCACACACATACACCTACAGATCAATGATCTTACTTACCATGCAGATCTCCAAACGTGGCCTTGCACACTTGCTAACCAAGATCCTACATACATGAAGAATCCTTTTGATTCTCCAAACCAGCACCCATACTTGGTACTATGGCACTAGGAGGAACACACCATGCTCTCTTCTCTCTGAAGGAGCTAATTTTTCTCTCTTACTCTCTAGCACACTTTTACAATACAGCCCATGAGTCTATTATATATATCTCATGCAAACAATAATTAGATATCTAATTACAATAATTAGATCCACAGCTTCAAGTCTAAAATTGGCTTCTTAACATGCAAACACCTGGTTTGTTAACTAACTATCTATGAATTAGTAGTTCTGAAATTGCACAAGCAACTGACGTCGGTCCTTATCTGCCTAGAGGTGACCGATGTCAGCCGATACATGACTGACGTCAGTTGTTGTCTTCACTATATATGACCAACATCAGCTGATCAGACTAACGTCAGTTTCTCTACAACTCAGCAACCTCTCAGCAACCTCCTCCATGTCTGCATCAGTGAAGCTTTTAGCTCCACAACCTAACATGGAATACAACACACAACTAAAACAAAAACACAAACCTAGCATAGTATTTACAAAACCTCACTCTTGAGGTGAAATTTTTTTACCATACTTTAACTAGGGTCAAATATGGTTCCTATTTCACTTTTGTCACTCCATGAAGGCAACCTAGCATGTGAATCATACTCATCATCAACCACTTGAATGTATAGATGGTCAAGAAGCTTACCATCTTTGGGTCTCCTCATGTTTTCAAGTGGACTATTCAAAGACTTCATGAATGTTCTCCCTTACTTTCCAATGACCTTGATTGGATTTGCAATTAACCTAACCTCTATCACATCTAATTGGTACTCTTCAAACTATATAATATGAGTCATGATATTTGCCTCATCTTTATTCTCTTCTAGGATAGTAAGTGCTTGATACATGGAGTCATCAAATCTGCTTTACCGTGTTCCACGATATCTATAAATGACTCAACATTGGACTGGGATCTTGACCATTCTTTAAACACAACAAGATCTACCTTGGACTCATGAGACTCTTTTATGACTAAATACTCTTGGACATAAAATTGGCATACACATTTATGCTTGATAGGATACTCAACATACTACTCCTTAAGCCCATTAGCAAACTTGTCATTAAATATGCAATCCTTTAGAGGAGGATTAACCTTACCTATCTATTCAAATTCTTGACATATGGCATTGAAAATTTACCATAAGTCATATTTCTCTTCCTCATGAATGTCATCATCAAAGGTAGCTTCATCAATATTAGGAAGAAAGACATCATTCTTCTCACTATAATGATCAATCAGGGTCTTCAATCTATCATCATCATATACATGGATCAAGCAGTTACTCTCAATAGCTTGTGAGAAATAATGTTTAACACTTACCTCAGCTTACTCAAATGGTTCTTCATAGAATATATAAGTGTCAAGGTTAGTTTGATCAAAGTATGCATAAGGATCATACTCATAAGCATATATACCATACTCATCTAGAAACAATTCATATATACCATCAATCTTAGAAGAATCAACATCATCCACATTAAATTTCTCTTTCTCATTGATTACATAATTCAAATTTAAACTTACCTCTACATAAGGCTTAATGTGGAATCTTGTTAGTGGCTAAGTTTTTATAGTCACCTTGGTTCCATACCTTGTCCTAAAGGCCAAGAATGACCAGTCAGCTAAGAGGTATCCACTTATCTTAGTTGTAAAATCTCTTGAAAGATAGATTTTAAAATGGGCAGGTAGGTCCACAACAATAATGTCCTGAAGGATGGGGAAACTAGGATAGTCATAGATGAAGACCTTCAAGTTTTTTATTGACCCTATTATCATATCAAGTGTACCATCTAGTTGAATCACTCATTTTATATGTGGTTCATATTTTGGGCCCAACTTATTAGCTACACCGTTAGGCATGATTGATGTAGAGGCACCACTATAAACTATGAAATTGTGGACTAGTCTGTCACCCACAATGAGAGTAAGGTACAAAGGTGGAGGCTTATCATTTTTGGTAGATAGTTCCACAATGTTTTTAGGGACATTAGTAAGAGCTACATGACCATGACTATTTATTGAAGGTGAAGGATTAGTAGGGATAATAGACAACTATTTTTATGAGCGCTCCTTTTGGCCAAGCAGGAGGACATCCCAAAGGCAAATGGATGCCTTGGCATTCTTCAATAAATCCACTATGTTTAAATCATAAATTATTACCTTATCTTGAGTCTTTGGAGGAAAATAGGTTGTTATAGCTTGAGTAATTAAAGTACCTTGAGAAGACCTTACCACATTTTGATTTAGAGGAAGTGTAGGAGTGTTTGGGACTGTCATGCTTGCATCCCTACCTTGTTGCCTTGTAAGAAGATTGGATGATATTTAAGCACATTTTTATCTCCTAAATATTTCATCTTAGATCTAGTGTTTTCTACAACATAATTTCCTTGATTGAGGACAAAAGTGTCCTCAACTAGGAAGTTGGTGAATCTTACTCCTTGAGACTACTAAACCTTAACTTCTTTGCATCAAGACTTCACATTCAGCTAAAAGTAGAGAATTGGGTCCTCATTTAGAAAATATATCTTGCTCTTCACCCTCATTGGCATCCATGAACTGGCCTTTTTTCCACTCTTCTCCTTGAATCAAGTTTCTATGATTTGGTACCATCTCTCTTATGTTGGTGTTGGAAGTAGGATTTTACACATTGACAGGCCTATTGAAATTAGGTTTCCCTTGACCTCTTCCTCTCCCATATTATTGTTTATATTGTTTTTGATAGGTATCGGGGTTTTTTTATCACCTAGTTAAATATTGGTTTGCCTATGCTAAGATCTTAACATTTGAATTTCTACATCTTTATCCATGGCATCATCTACCTTCTTAGGACCAGTCCTAGTCTTAGCATTTGCATTATGAACTTGGCTAATGTTTGGAGCCACAACTAAAACATTAGGTAGTAGAGTCATAAAAAATATAGGATGTAGTTTTCTATATTTAATGAGATAATTATCACATATAATATAAAGTTCATATGATTTGAGAAGATTGAAACCACCCATGGATGGTATCAGGATGGCAATATCAGTACCAATGGATCTCAAGTATGTAGGGAACACAAATCTAGTAGGTGGTCTCATGGGAGGAGAAAACTTATGCCAATTCTTTTAGAACCTCTCATTTAATTCATGCATTATTTCCATAGGGTATCTTTTTATCACATTGAGCTGATGTATAAGTGAAGTGTGGTCATGATTCAACACTCCAAAGTCATCCCATGTTATGATGTATCAATTGGGCAAAGTCCTATACCAATCAAGTTATTTCCCTATAAGGGACATGTCAAAGATTATAATTGCAATATTTTCTTCAGTTAAATTATGGAAACTACAAAAATTGGAGATATCCTTGATGTGTTCACTAGGTGTGACATGCCCTTCACCATTAAATTTGGGTACACTCTTTGTAGTATTAGGGGGAATGGCATCATAGGCATCAAGATGGATTTGATTTTTAGTATTAAAGGCAAGGAAGGCATGTTTTTTACCCATTATTTCTTCACTTTCTTGGATATCAAAATCCTCTTGCTCTTCAAAGGGCAAAATAGGCTAAGGGTGTCAAACTTCAAGAGGAAGTTCAGGCTAAATAGGTGGATTGATACGATTGAACACTCTACTAGAAGATAACCTAGTAAGAACCATGAAGTATGAGATCAAATATAAGATTAAAAAAAATGGTCTACAACTAGATTTTACCTTGAACGGAGTCATGAAATGCTGAGTAGCACGCCAATTTATAGCTGATGTTGTTAAGACCAACATTCACCTTGACATGTTGTCTTTAGGATAATGGGTCCCATTGGGTGTTCTAAAACTATTATCACCAAATATTTCACCCTATAAGAGGTTGTTAAATCCTCCTCTAATATTTGTAAAACATTGAAATACTTCTAGGTATGTGGGTTTACCTATAGTAAAAGTAAACTCTGGGTTTAAGGGGTAGTTCCCTAAATTTACCTTGAAGTGCTTATCACCTATACTAGTAATTACTTATGAGAAAATGGACAAAAGTATAAATGAAATAAATATAATATAAATGGGTTATACACCATTAATATATCCACTATTCTATCATACTTCATTCACTATGAAACAAGACCTACAAACTACCTTCAAAGTCCTAAGGTGTTTTAACATAAGTATTTCAATATAGAGGTGATATGCATGAGACAACTCAAGGTAAGTAGACCAAAGATCATATTGTTGAATCTAAGGAAACTTTTACTCTTTAAAGGAGATGAGCACACTAGCTATACTCTATATGACCTATTATAATGAAAACACTTGCATAAACATGAAAGGATAAGGAAAAGAAAGGATAAAACTTATCACTAGACCTCGCCATTCATCGCTTCACACACTTAGACAAAATGTTCATAAAATCAAAAATATATTGTATTTATTGTTTAAAGGCAAATTAAAACATCAAATAATAAGGTCTTCACCATACATTGTGTGGAATTACTCTACAAGATCCAAAATGGCTAGTACTTATAGAATGTGAGAGAGGAGAGAGAAGATTGAAGTCCAAGAGTCATAAGAACACTTGTAAAGTTGAGACATGGAGTTAAATATGAAGAGTAATAAAGTATGGGATAGACCATGTAAGGTCTATTTGGATAAATGTCCCTCAAAGGCATGAAACTCCTCAAATGTGGCATATGACTCTTCAACTTACTCCTTGAAAATTGCCTTCATCATCTGGCCTTATTTGAGCACTCCATAATAGAATAAGAATAGATGAGATGATTTCACTATGAATGGGTTTTTAGAAATAATCCCCAAGATGTATTAGTTTCATCCCTAATCACTAACATTATTTTAGACATGAGTTATCACTACTTGCAGTCATAATCATCCTCCTTTCACTCACCTTTCACATATGGCACTAAGATGGTCTTCAAATTTCCAATATAATCCATATAGTGGAGTGTATGAAACTTTTCAAGATCCCTCATACCCTTAGTTCCATCAAGAAGACTTTAAAAGGCCTCCCAATTAAATTTATCACCTTCTCATTTGGTGATCATCTCTCATTCACTATGCCATTTTAGATTGGCTAAAGTGGAAGTGTTAGCAAAGGCACTTGTGAAATTTTATAAATCATTAAATGAATATGAGGAGTTAAGTTATATCCTAATCTACCTCCCAAATACATTTCATCCTTTGAAACCTTCTTGTACCTAAAAAATCAAAAACTCTCAAGAAAAGTCATTTTACACCATGTTCATACAAGTAGCGTAGAACTCAAATTGATGGGAAAGAGCCCTAGATAGTCCTATACAAGTTCCAATCACCTCCAAATTCATTATATCTCATATAATGCCTCTCCTTCTTTATCTTTTTAATTGGGTCATTAACAAGGGTTTTAGAGGGGTTTTGGTACTTTTTCCCTATAAGGATTTTTCATACACTTATGAGATTCAAACCCTAAATAAATTCCACAAAATGAAATATCAATACCCTATCCAACATATCCTATATCCTTGAGCTCCCATGCTAAGCCTCCATATAGGTGTGAGCTTCCAAAGTTTCCTTCTCAACTTTCTTTCTTCATTTTGTGCAAGCCTAAGTTGATCTGAGCCAAGGTTGACCTCTCTTTGGGATTTATATGAAAACCAAAGGTTTTTTACCACCTTATAACTCCCTATGAATGTGATCTAATGTTTCTCAAAGCTTATCTATCCATAGAAGGGGTATTAGACCTCCAAATGGGTAGTAGGCCTAGTCTAGCCCTAAAGGTCTTGACTATGTTTCATTTTTTAGGAGTACTTTGTATATATTAAAACACTTATGAGGGCTTCCCTATGTTAATTCATGTCTAAAACAGAACATGATATCTCCTTTCAAGGATTTGAGTCTCTTCGGCACCCCCCTTTGTCATTCTTATGAAAAACCTTTAGGATTTGTCCTCTTAGGAGTGCCCTCTATCTGAGATAAAACATAGGTCACTCCTTTAGTTTTCCTAGACAATAAAAGTCTATGAGAGTCTTTATTAAGTGATGGGATCACTATATACAAGGTTTCAAGGTTTTTTTATACTCTTATCACTCTCAAACACCTTAAAATCCAAGACAGACTTCATGAGAATGTTGACTGTATGAGGGATTCTAAGTATGGATTGTAGGTTGTTCTTGAAATCCTTTGCTTGACTTATTTTCCATTATGATGAGCATGAGTTAGAATGTGAATCACCACTATAGAGTCCCTTCAAACATATTTATCATCAAACCTTTCATTGTTCACCTTTCACTTTGATATGCTCAATCACAGTCAATTGTGACTATGTTGTCTTACTTAGGAAGTGATACTTGTTGGTAAACTTTGCATATTAGACCTTGTATCATTACCATAAGACCAATATTTATGTCTTTTGGGACATATTATAATCATTTATGTCTATTCATATCATGTTCATGATATGCTAACATCAAGACCACCATGTTCTAGCTCACGATCAAACTATAGTTAACCAGTATTGGAGTAACAGTGGTCTTGTAGGTGATTTACAACCCCTTAAAAGAGTGCTATAGATTTTAGGGTTCTTTTGAAGATTTTAGAACCAAATTCAACCATCAGATACCCATGTTTTCAAGTCTAATAATTAATTTTCATCAATTGAGTTTGTGAGTACCTACAGTCAAGCTATAGGTGGAATGTTTTGAGGGAAAGGTACACCTATAGATGCATTTGTAGGTCAACACTCTATACCTCCATTATTATCAATGTCCTTCAAACCACTATTACCCTTTTCACCTAAATAGAGTCACTTGTCATGAAAACATGCTCTTATCTTAATACCTTAGAGTGTCAGGTCACTAAGAGTTCATGATACTGTAGGAAATACTACCCTTCTATAGTGACAAAATGTATGAATTGGGAGCCTTATTTAAATCACTTATGGGACCAAACACCCACTCTCCTTTTGCAAGATATTAATCCTTCATGAGGGATAAAAGATATGATCATTTAAACTCATCTATGCTCCTATTACCTCATCATATAGCAATATCAAAAGTGGCTAGGGCTCTATTTTGGAGTTTTTAAGGAAAAGTATTCTTAAACTCATTTCAACATATGGACATGACTACTCAGGTCTGCCTACTACTCAAAAGTTTCAAACATGATTCTCATGACACATCTCAACTCCTCAACATTCATGATGACTCAAAACATGTTCCAAATCTCTATGAAATACTTTTATATCTCTACGAGATCCATTTGTAGGTGGACATTTTAGTATACAGGGTAGTGAGTAGAGAAGTGAGCAACATGCATAGTGCATAGGCTTACAATTAGCCTTAGACTTTCTCAAGGTCTTCAAATGTATTAATTCTAGTAAGAAAGATATCAGACATTTTAAAATGATTCATTTAAATTTGATTGTATTTCCATGGGAAACCTCTCCATTAACATTCTCAACACTCCAAAACATCTCAATAAGTTGACTATGTATGATAGTCATGCAGGAAGGTCTGAATATGTTAGAAGTTTATTATAACTCTATTGATGATTTCTTTTGATACTAAACTTGAAAGTAGAGGATTTTTTTATGACTTTAAAATCATGAAACATAACACTTCATATTGATTTGAAACCATTATAGGGAAGGAAACCTTTTGCAACTGGTGAAACCTGACTACTAGTCCACTAGTGAAATCAACCTATAACTTAAACATTTTGGCTAATCAAATCGCTTCCAAACATGAAAAAAATTGGGATACATGAGATAAATATTTCCACACCTTATGAAATCAAGTTCACCAACTAGATTGTATGGACATGCTCATACAGAAGTAAAACATGTAGGGTGTGGGGAGGAGCAAGAAAAATTAAATAGTCAACTTATTAAGAATGGTTCATAAATTATAGGCAACCATTATATAGACTCCTACCACTAAATTAAGTATACCAAATTTAATATCCATAACCAAGACAATTTGACCTAGAACCTCTCTTATTGGTTGTACCATCAGAAGACTTATTGACCAGTTTTGTATGCCTAGTGGAGCAATGGAGAAGAGAAATGGTCCTGGTTAATTTTTGGTACTTACAAAGAATATAAAGCATGTAAATGGAGTTAGTCATGCTATACTCCCCCATAGGTTGTATAACTTCCAAAACTCCCTTTCTTTCAACTATTTTGTTGATTTCACTTAAACCCTGAATATTTTACAATTAGTACTGATAAGGACTAATAATGTCTGACATATTGGATATTTAAAGGAAGTTTAAGACACTTGGACACCTTTAAAAACCATACCACTTTCATTCAAGACCCAAATATGACCCTTAAATGACATAAAATGACTTAGGACCAAATGTGACCATGACCAAGGCTAATAGCACATAAATCACATCTAAAAGACTAAGACACACCCTATAAAATGATAATAGGCCCCTATAAAAGTCTTGAACTATATGGGGTCGAATTATTTTGACTTGTGGTCAAAATAGTCAATAATCATGTTAGATATGATGCCACAAATCTGAGTAAACTAGTCGGAATCTAAGTTAAACTAATTTGAATTTGAACAAAACACATAAATCTATAATTGAATCTATCCAAACATGTATTATACCTACTATATGGTTTTGGCTAATCTAGTTTTTTTGAATTTGAGGCTACTAAAAAGTAGCACCATGTCTTACATAGTAGCATTATTATTAGATATGTGGTTCTAGTGTCCCAATTTAGGTGCTAGTTTCTTTTTGATCTAAATTCTGTATAATTATATTGATCTTCATGTCACTATTTTCCTTTTGTGCTTACCTGAGTCTAATTTTTGTAATCCAAGCCCATGTGCTAAAAATGTACTATAAATGCATTATAGGAGTCTGATCTCTATGACAAACCCCTATGAATACCCCAACTTTTGATGGGATTTTTTAAACCTATGCAAGAAATGTCCTCAAAATAAAAAGCTCTACAAGATGTGTATTAGATGGAGCATATATGATATCTTCATAATAATCCAATAAAATGTGCATAAATAACATATAAATGTAATATAATCTTAGCATAAGTTTTTAATGTACAATGTGTGTTATGTATATCATTCACAAGGGTGTTAAGATAGATAATAAAAATATATGTACTAGTATATATGAGTAAAAATTGAGTAGCAACAAAGGGTGATGGGGCATGATGTGCATCATGATGCCAAAGTAGGAAAAGGAAGATGCATTATGTCCTTCATGGCATCTAAAAATGGAGCGTCTAACAAGCAAGAGATAAGTGTCATAGCAATGACACATACAAAAAAACATACATACAACACACATGAGGCACATAAAGTAGGCCAAGGGGACACAATACAAGGATCATGGGAACATGTCACTAAATATATGAAAACAAGGCATACAAGGACATATTCAAATGTCTACACAATCAAGTAACAAGTAAGTTGGAATCAAGACACATAGAAGGACATGTTCAAATTTTTGCATAAAAATTAGGAAGGCACACACCAGGACATGGACACATGTCCAGATCATACATAATGTGAAAGGAAGTGGCTTAGATCCAAAGAGAAAATGAGTATTGAAATGCCCTCAAATAGAAGCATAGAGATACAATCAAGTCTAAACTAGGAAAGCTATACATGAAAGTATGCATGAACATGTAATACAAATCTGTGTAAGAGCCAAGATGTACATATAATGACTCTAAAGTAGTAATATCTAGTAATAAATCTAAGTGTACCATGATTAATATCAAGACATAATAATGATAATGTTATGATGTAGAGTACAAAAAGATAAAACCTGGTAATCTAAACTCTATATAAGGTCTTCCCAAATGGGAGAATGTGTCAAATGAAGAACCTATGTATCAGTGTATATGTCCCCAATGGGTAGATAATATCAAATTGGGATTATTTTAGTGGATTTAAGTCATGTAAGCAATCTACAAGCACTCGACAAGAATAAGTGAAGCATGTATGTATGATAAAACTGACTATACTAAGATAATTAATATATGTAGTGTCTATAAAATATAATAAATTTAAATATAATAATGCATACAATCAGTAATTTTATGATCTATGAGTAAATATTTGAACTTTTTTGGGTTTTTGACATGTTATATTATTTTTGTATTTTTTGTATATAAGTTATATACAATCAAGATGAAAATAAACCTATATACAAGGAGAAAGAGAGAAGGAAAATATGTATAATAAGGGAAGAATAATACTAACCAATTAATCTCATGGGAGACTCACTATCAATGTGGCATGTGTCAAATAAAATAACTATTATCATATAGGTTGTATGAAGGGATAATTATGGTCCCAGAATCTGTTACATTGAGTGATATATATTTGGCCCTACTTTTGAAGTGGTGCTGGGAATCTATGATAATGACTATGGTGTCCTATAAACTATAGGGGTCTTAGGGATCCATCAGGTAGAAGATGTTATAGGTGGCATAAGTTCCCTATGAAATTAACCTTGATAACTCAATAAGACTGATCTTAGAAGAAAGTGATAAAGGATGCCCTCTAGAATTTGTAACATATCTTTAATATAGGGGTCTCTCTAATAATTTGCTCTCCATATGACAATATACATACATGGAAACATTGTAGGAGTAGACCATGCCTTCACTAGTGGTTCTAATAAATTTTGTGGTGCTTTGATAGGAATTGTGCATGAAGCTATAACTAGTAACTATGTTATAAATGGTAATTATGTTATAACTAGTAACTGTGATGTAAGTGCTTGTGATGTAACTACCTATAGGATAGGTAGAGGATACTCATATGAAAGACCCCCAACTATGATCCCCTGATTTACATGTATATATTTTAGGCATATTTACACTGTGGATGGGATGGCTCATAGTTGGTATATCTATGGCCTACCTAGTAAGATGTCAAATATGGCCCCACTAGGTACTATCAAGAATCTAGTGGCCACATGTGTTAGTAAAACCTATAGTGTAATTATAATATATCTAATAGAGATTTAAACATGGACACTAAAACCATTGATAATTGTGTCTATAGGAGATATATATTTCTATAAATACCCAAAATACTATATAAGTTTGATAGTACATGCTAATACTTGACCCATTATAAATCATAATACCCTGGTAGGATGATGATTTATGTAGGCTTATACAAAGAGTGCATAGAAATCAGTATCATCAACAACAATCTTCTATTTTGAGAAAATAATGAGTGGTCTAGTTGGAACTATAGTTTGTCATACACCAATGATATTATGTAGTGGGTGTGCCTCCTCTATAGTAGTGTGATATGATGATATTGGTGGATGTGTCTGATACATGTAGTGAATACAAGAAGTGCCCCCTTCCTCATTTTTTGTATGCTTTAGAAATGGATCTAAGAATATTTTTAATGTCTTAGATTTTTTTCATTGTACTTTAGGTTCCTCTATAGGTGTGCCCAAATTAATAATGTTATCCTCGATCAAATATTTTATCTTATATTTCAATTTGATAAATATTTTTATTGTATGTCCTAGTCCCATGTGATATTCATACAATGCATTGGAATAATTAGTTCTTTAGAAGATACCATGTCATATCAACCTCTTTGATGGGAGGGAGAGATATTAAATTAAATTCTAAGATCTATTGTAAAACATGTGCTGGAAATTATAAAAGGTTAGTGAAAACTTTTCATGAAGAAGATGATAAAACTAGGCAATGAAATGGATTTGAAGCTATGTTAACTATGGCCTTTGGGTCACTTTTATTTTTATTAGCCCTTACCTTGTATGGAGACTAACTAGACCTCTTAGCATTTGATTCTAATCCATTGGCATATTTTAGTTTGACCATAGAGATAAGCTTGACATCTCTTTCTTTCACTGTGGCAAAAATTTGTGAAGGTTAGAAACATCTTAAACAAGATAGCTTCATGTAATGTAGGAAGAAGACTCTATTTTAAAATGTCCTAAATCTCTTTATTTTCCATGGGGCTATTTAATTTGGTCAATATAGTCTTATATCATAAGATGTATTCTAAAATAGGATCATTTTATTTTTGTTTCAATTATGCAACTTGAGAATATGAGATCTTATAACTAATTTTTATGGAGAAGTGTTCTAAAAACATGTCTTTCAAAGGATTAAATGCAGTGATAAACTGATTTAGTAGATCATAAAACTACTGTAAGGCATAATCCTTTAAACTACATGGAAACAAATTAATGAGTAGCCAATCATTGGACATGTAGTATAAACATGTTGGAAGAAAATATTTGGCATGGTGCTTAGGGTCACCCTTACCATCATACAAAGTAAGCTTATGTTTCATAAATCTAGATGGTAAAGGAGATTTTGCATTGTGATGTGTCAAGGGTGTATGCAACAGAACATGAGATCCAAGGTATGTGATGGCCTAGTAGCTCCCTGCTCAATATGTAACACCTTAACCCATAGATTATAAACCCCATGAATAAGGGATTGTACATCTGGAGTGGAAGAACTAGCCATAAGAGATGCAATTATCACTAAAGTTTGTTGAGTTATAATTGGTTTTTTTGCTGAGTTAGCCCCAATGTAGGTGCAATAATGTTATTAGCTAGGGGAGGTTGAATATTGACCATTATTTGATTTATTATTTATTTCCATTATGGTTTATAAAATATGTACATGATCAAGGTGTTGTTTCTAAAGTCTATCTCTTAAGATATATAAGATATCATCCTTATTGATAATTAGGTTTTCATTATTAAGTAGAGGGAGAGTACCCCGATTTCCACCTTGTGTTTCATCATGATCTTGATTATATTCATCATCTTCAGATGTAATATCATTAAAATCCACATAATCAAGGTGTGAAAGATCAATGACATGAGTTAAAACTGGTCCCTTGTCCATGGTATAAGCTCAAATAAAATGAATATGAGTATGCTCAATAGGATTACCACCTAGCCTAACACTTCTTCTTAATGGAAGAGACCTAGATTTTTTGGATGGCATATAGCAAACAAATTAAAATAAAACTATTCAAATAGAATGTATGATATCTAAAAAACTTAAAATAGATCATGAAAATATAAAAAAGAAGGATACAAACCCTAGGATCATCTAGGGTTAGATTTTTGAGTAATCTTTGACTCAAGTTGGTTTCACCAAATGTTTTAACATTTTTAGGAATTAGTAAGCATAAATATTATGTCTATTAAAGAGCTAAGTATACTAAATCAATGTAATATTATGCAATAAATATATCAAAGATTATTTCAAATAATCTAGGCCTATATCCCTAAATTGGATGAGATATAATCTTTTAAATTGAATAGTTTTTGGGTTTTGTGTTGTTGCACGTAGAGAGTATGGTAATAATTTATATCTATTCCCCATTTACTATATTGGAGAGAATTTAAAATTATAAAATTTTGAATAACATAGGCATATTTTTTATATTTATTTTTTAGTTGGACTATAGATAAGTTCAAATTATTTTAAATAGTTCCTTATCCACTAAATTGTTACATAATTGACTAGATTTAACCTTTCTAAAAATATAAATAAAAAATGTAAGTAATAAATTAGCTAGAAAATAATTGAGATGGATGATCTAGGAGCTAAAACCTAAGCAATTACTGGTCTAAGCATCACAAATAGAATCTTGGTGTTAGAATCCCTCATATACATTAGTGCCTTAATTAGATGGTAGCACCATTATTATAAATGTGGTGGTAATGTCCCTATATTGGTGATAGTGTCCTCTATGCAAGATTGTCCTAAGCTTTTGGGTGCACCTATGTCTAGATATATGAGGTTTATTCCTACATGTATGAATTCTAAAACCTTATATTTTGTCTATTTTGACTGAATTTAGGATCAAATGCTAATATTCCATGTTGTTAGGGCATTTAGTTGATACAAGATAAAAAGTATTTTTATTAGTGGGATAGGTTGTACATCCTCAACATGCCTCTCTGATGAGTGCTGACAACATATAAATACTCCAAAGAGGGATCAATCCCAATGTAGTTTTCCCCACCTAAGTTCTAGTGCAAGTGTAACTGAAGCTAGTGTGATAGTGGACTTGAGTGCCTTGAATGTGCTTGAGATAGGAAATTTGGGTAATCTAAACTTAGGACTATTGTAGATGGTAGTATGTAGAAGTAAGGCAAAATAAGGATTGATAACCATAATTGTGCACAACCTATTTAGATTTTGAATGTGTATTTTACAACTGATTTCCATCTAGTGGTCAAAGGGATAAAAGTCATGTATATATACCATTCTAATTCTTGCAAGTGCTAAAATAGGTCTAGGCTGACCCTAAGAGTTTTTAGATTTGAAAATACATTCACTTATGAAAAGAGAGGGAAAAGACATTAATGTCATTATTTAGATACTAGTGTCATGTGTCACTAGTGTCCTTATTATGTCACTAGTGTCCAAGTAGAAGAACACTATGCACGATGGGATAGGATGTAACAACAAGGATCTGGGGCTACTTTAGGGATAACTAGGGATGTTTGTGTCTCACACAAAGGCTGGATAAATGTGATAATAAAATATAGGATAGGTCTAGGGCTAAAATAGGGATAGGTAGTCTCAAGTATCACTCTTAACACTCAAATATCACTTTTAAGTGATTATGTATTTATATTATTCATTATTAAAGTTATAACTTTGAAATTATTTTATGGACCAAAATGTTGTAGATTAATTATAACATATGTTTGATAACTAGTTTGGATTATGTGAGTAGCGTCAAAGCTTTAAATATTTGATATAAATTTATTGTCATTTGCCTTTCTCATTTTTTAGTGTCATTTTAATTTGTAATCTGATTTTCGAAAAAGGAAAAAATAAAATTGGAACTATAAATTTATTAATGTTCCTTCCTTATTTTTTTTCTCCTAGTCAATCTCTTATTTCAAATCATACATAAAATTTGCATGAACTCATTTTCTTGTGCTCACCACGTTAGGTTAAAGACTACATGTGCTCAAAACTTTTAATAATTTTGATGCACCACATTTACTCTTTCTATGAAACTTCAAAAGAACATACCGGATGCTAATTGTTTATAGAGATGACTGAATCAAGTAAAAAGCATACTTATTCCACCATTCACAAACATATTGTTTCTCATTATTCAATATTTATTTCCCCTAATGCAACCAAATTATATGTCCTAAATTCCAATTTGCACTTCAAATGGGAAAGCATATCTAAACATGTCTTGCAAACAATTGCAAATGATTGGGGTAAACTAACATGTCTAAGTTGTTTTTTGTTACTACTTGTATTTATTTCTACTATTTTTTTGACATGTCCATATTTTTTACACATATATATGTGTCACTGATAATATTGGAGAGCTAATTTACTAATAAAACCTATCTTAATTAAAATTTGTTTGTTTTTTTTCTTAAATCTTGAAAACATAACAACTAGCTTGTATTGTTTTATTGGTCAATATTTTGAAAAGAGAATGATTGGTGTTTTACACTAATCCTATTTACCAAATGTTGTCTTTTAATATCATATGTTATTGTTCTAAAAATTCTAATCATGTGAGCATGGAAGATAAATAAGAGAAAATAATAAAACATGCGTAATATTAATATTATTAGTCAAAAAATCACCATAAAAAGAAATGCTTTGTTGCTATACAAATCTCACTGTACTAGAATTCTTTGTGATTGCCTATGGATAGAAGATGAGCATGTGAACTAAGATGCAAAAGAGGTCCTTATCCGGGCATTTATGAGTTTTATTGATGTTTTTAGCTTCAATTTAGCTTCATTACATAATATTTTCTTGTGTTAGAAAGATTTAATTTTACAAATAGTTCTTGTAGCTCGTCATTTGTTATTCAAAAAAGAGACATAAAGAGAAGTAACCTTTTTTACATAAATATGTAATTGATATGTTTATTGTAATAAAAATTATTTTAAATTCCCATCTCAAAAGGGAATTGATAGAGCTACATTTGAAAGAATAAAATCAATATTTAAGGATGACAGATTATAAGATGATGCATGGAAATAATCTTTTTTTGGTGTACTCTCATCCATCCCTTTTGTGTTCTTTTATTTATTATTGTAAGTTCTAATATGAAATATTACATGTCAAATTATTTTGACAATTATTTCTGATTATGTTATCATTGGTTGTTTCTTTTAGTTACATGAATAGAACTCTTGTGATCAATGAGTTCCACATGATCAAATAAAGGAAGAGTGGAAACTAACTACTGAAGACTTTACACACACTCTATAATAGTTACATATGAATATATTTTCTTATATTTATTGTATTTGACCATAATTTTACCATAAAATACCTATTTAAGTCTTATTTTTCTATTATATTTAGATCTACAAAAATAAACTCACTTTCTTGATCAACAACAAGTCCCTATTAAAGATGATAAATTACCCAAAGAATGAGACTTTGAATTTCTAGTATCTTATTTCCCATTTTGTTCTATCTTGTTCAATTATTTTGAAAATAAAAATGGATGATGTGAATGTCATGGTTCTTATTTAGATGCATTGTTTATCTTTTGTTCTTCTTCTTAAGCAAGTATATCACAATGTTTTTTCTTTGCATGTGTATTTCTTGAGCATTGATTCATCTATTATTAATATGTAGGTTGTCTATCCTATAAATTTTGTTACTAAATCTATGATCTTAGATTTAATTCCAAAGGTAAGGCATTTAAAATATTGAATAGACTGCCTCACTTCATTTTAGTTAACCTACACCAGAAAAAAAAACTTGAATAGATCAGTACTAGATAAATAAACTTGCATAACTAACAAACCATTATTATTGAGTAGTTTTCTTGAAAATTCATTTTTGAAACTAATGAGATAATTAGTTCAGAGACTATTGCATCTTCTCACACTCTAACCTAGCCATCCATTCTAAGAACAACACTCTTGCAACCATTTTTATTTATCTTGGATTTTTTCTTAAATATGTTAGCCAATCAAATTTCATTGATTACTATGAAATAATAATATTATGCCCTTTACAAATTAAAATAGTAGGTTTTTTAATAGGGTAGATAAAACAATAATATTTGGTGTACATTGATTGCCTCAATTTTTTTATGTTATGGACTTCTTCCCTTAAGATTGATATTGGACATTAACCAAGCAACATGGAGAGGATGTGTTTGTACAGGGGTCCATTTATTCCTACATTTATTTTGACAATGCAGGGTGCATGGTTTATAGATTTCACATTTAATGTCGTGTTACCTCATTAAGGAACATGGCATGGGGTTATAAATATCTAGATGCCTATAGAACCTCACTGAAGCTCTATCTGCAATCCCTCTTTAGGAAATTGATCTAAGTAAAGTTCAAGCTTTTGTATTTTGAGCCAGCATCAAGAAATAACAACTTGAAACATTTTATAATATTTATTCAAAATATTATTTTCATACTATCATTTAGTTTTATGAATTATCTCTCTTGTCAATATGAATTTGTAAATAATCATATCTACACACACACACACACACACACACACACACACCTATGCAATTGTATTTATCCAGTACGTATCCACTCATTTTTTCCTTATGTAGGTAGAGGTTAGGTTTCTAAAAGGCGATTTGATATGGTATTCAATACTACATTTTTTGAGTGATATGGGATAATTTTGATGGAGATATCCATTAAGTAGTTCTACCATCACCATGATATTTTATGAGAGGTTTATTATCATCAATATAATAATTTATAGTGATGAGTTAACTTTGTTTAGTTCCCTATTGAATATTTTTTATTTTACTTATATTTTAATTGGGAAATATAAGCAATTTTTTAGTTTTTACCTTTTTACCATGAAATTTAATCAATTTTAATGTGATTGCTAGGGGACAGGTTTGTACAAGGGTCCATTTATTGTTATATTGTTTAGGGCAATGTAGAATGCCTAGTCTATAGATTTCACATTGAATGTTAGGCTACCTCACTAAGTAACATGGTGTAGGGTTATAAATATCTAGATGTATGCATAAGCTTATTATTGTTTTTTTAGGTTGGTGAAGTGTGAAGGGTTGGAGAGAAGTTTGGTGTTGTTTGCTTCAAATCCTCTATCTAGAATTTGAAGGTAAGATATTTTGTTTTCAATACTATATTTCATTTTACATTGTAGGGATAGATTATTTGGTTAAAATGTTTACCAAAATAGAGAGCCATGTGATTTGTGTTTTGTTTAATTGATTTAGGCCTCAAAAATTTAGATCTATGGATTTGTATATCTTGTTTCATATTTCAACCTAAAATCTCACAATCAAACCCTAGTTCAGTAGACTATCACTCACAAGACTGGGGAGGACAAAAAAGGTTAGAATTTCACAATTCACATTATGTTCTTTGGTATAAATTGATTACTTTCATTATTATCTTTAATATCAAACTAGAATTGTCTTTTTTTCTCACATTTTGAAAGACTTTTTTATGTCATCAATAGTAGGTATAATATTTTTTTTATTAATTTTTTATGCTTTATAATTTTTTGTCCTCACATTTTTTTTCCATGCATTTTAGGCTCTCATGAGAATTCATTTTTTTCTTGGTTTAGTATTTTATTAATAGTAGTTTTTTATCATTTACCTATATTTCAATTTGAGTAATGGTTGGGATTTATCATGTATTATCAGTGTAAATAAGAAGTCCACTAGAAATGTTTTGCAAGTTTTTTTAATCTTTACATTACATATTGGTATTTTTAGTTTCTTCCATTTTTAAGTGTTTTTAATTGTTACAATATTTTTTTGTTAGTTACATCATTAGCTAGCTTTCTACTTCCTTGGCTTAAATAGTGGAAATTATTGCAAAGGACTAATTGCCTGGGTTTCTCTTCATCAAGATGTCACTTAAGAAGCTTTCCATCACTTATGCAATTTATATTTTGTATAATGATTGCATTCCCATTATTTTATCCTTGAAAACCTTCCCTTTGAATATTTTCTATAAATTATATCATTTTAATATGAGAATTGTAAAGTTTAAGAGGTTTTATTATTTTGTATATTATTTTTGTATAGCTTAACCAATACGATAAATATATTTACTTATTTAGTATGTTATTGTTGTACATCCTATCCCAAAAAATAAATTGTTGTAGAGTAATAGTTTTGATATGAATATTTATCAAAACATAATTTTTTGGTCTATGGGATTGTACAAAAAGTAAGGATATAAGTGTTTATTTTTTTTGGTATCTTAAAAGTCTTTGATAATTCCATATATTATTCATTATATATGACAATATTAAATTCAATCTGGATGGTCATTCTCTTACCTAGTAGGTTGGTTTGGATATATAGGGATATTTAACTTTTCCAAAGGATATCATTCTCAACTCTATTTATAGGTTGAGAAGATCACCACATTGGTGAAGGTTGTAAATGTAACTTTTTTAATATGATGATTTTAAAGTTTTCAAAGCTTTGTTATTTTATTATCTATAAATATTTTGTATTATAATATTTTTTATTTTATTTTTTTATAACCTAACCCATAAGATAAAGTTATGTGCTTACTTTTTATGTAACATCCCCACTAAGATCTACCTAGAATAACATGATCTTTTTTAATTTAATCAATGTATTATTTCATTAGAATACATCAAGATAATATAATTAGTGATCCAATTAAAATATACCAAGTATCTTAATTATAAAATAAGCATGTAATGACTACCTATTATTAATCACTAGAATCATATAAACAAACATAATTACATATAGAAAGTAATTATAGATTTTCAGTCACAATTGGTACAAACATATAACCACTATTATCATGGTACAATAAATAAATAATTATATATCATTAGGTATAATGATTCAATAATAAAAAATATAATATAATGTATAAGATATAATATACAAAGCTCCAGAGAGCATGAATTTTTTAAACTCTAGTATCTATGGTAATCTCAAGTGTCATCTCCAAACAAGTACTATTGTGGGGAGGTAAAACATCATCCGAATATTTTTCTACATCAAACATGGACCATAAATCTCTCACACAATCTCCCATAATATAATGACCTTCCATTCACAAATGAGTAGATAGTGATGATACAGGAATCTAGAGAGACAAGATAGTACCTGTGTGCTTTATAATTTTTAAAAACATGTTGTATACCATAAATAAATTTATTGTAACATGATATCACATAAATATGTAAATCATACATATGATATAAAAATATTTAAATAACATTACTTTGGCTAAAGTTTTTAATAGTTATTGATCTTTAAGATTAGTCAAATTCATACACACCACTTGATCGAATTACCTTCATCTGACATTGGTGATACTAATAATCTAGTAAAGTCCATCTCACTCCTTAATTAATACCAACAATGTGATATATATATATATATATATATATATATATATATATATATATATATATATATATATATATATATATATTCCTACTAACAAACATAAGAGATCTTAAACACAAGAATAATCAAAATCCATACATTTAGTCTATCAAATAAATGAATCCCCACTATATTACTTACCACACATAAATAATAAGCATATCAAATAAATTTCATACCATCTAAGTATAATTTAAATTTAAACTGCATATTTCTAATCTTCACAAGTAAATGCAAAACTACAATCAATATCTTAATATATTGTACATACTACTCAATTACATCCATAGTCAAAATAAAATAACTTATAAAAAAAAATATAATCTTCCATTTATATAACTTATTATAGTTTTAGGAGGTTTTGTGCATAAAATATAGTACCCTATTCTTCGGGATTCTATGACTTGTTCCACTAGTCAAAATCTATAATCATAAGCATGTATCCTAATATATAAATATAAACTATATATATGTTTTAAATACATAATTATTATTCTTCCATACTAATAGTATTCTTCATTTTTCTAAGAGAAAACTTATATGTTTCTAACAACTATCTAACCTTTTTCATAGAAAAAGCATCAATTCTATTTAAGGTTTTCTACAATTCCAAAAACCCTATTTGAATTACCTAATAATACATAAAGGATATAATTCAACTACTTCCCTTCTTTTCCTCAATGTATGTCCTTAGACTATATTTCATTATCATGAATTATTGGAAATAGATTGTAATAAAAAAATGTCCATACATACCTAACTCTACTTTTATTTTGTCAATTGGAAGTTTATATTTTTTCAATTTTGACACCATCAACTTCTTGAATATAACTCTGTAATATCCAAAATAACTCTTAGAATATCATATCTATGATTACGGCTATCATCCACTTAATAACGAGATTGTAACAGAACTCCCATTAGGATCTAACAAGTACTCATAATTACAGAGTCAAGAAAAATACTTTATATGCTTTATATACTATACATGATTTTATATGCTTTAAATATGGAATTAAAGTAGCTTAGGAGTTCTGTTCCACAAGGATTATCCGAACTACCCCAAATAGCTTAGAGTTCGTAGCTTTGACACTTCCCCAAATAAAGTTTGATGAAACTATAAACATGAGTCGCTGTATATGTACCCAAATATTGGTTGTAAATCTACGACTATACAATTGTTGGTTTATGTCAATAACCTATTGTGGTATGACATTATATAGTATCGCAAAGCATATCGCCGTGTGGAGTATTAACTCATATGTCATAACTATATATAATGTACAAATTAACTGCTAAGATCTAATGAGTTAAAATTTCACTACTTCAATCTCAATAAGTTATCACTGTATCGTTGTATGTCAATGACACATTCACCTTATATAAAACATAAATATATTCTTGGAATAAATCGCTATATGTACATAAATAGTTGTATCTTACACATAACACTTTACATATTTTGTTATACATTGAAGATTGTATATGTATTCGTTGTATATACAATATATAGTTCACTCATATATTTTATTCGCTGGTATAAATGACTATATCGGTTCACTAAGTATTTCATCCCCCTATCATTTAAATTCGTATTATGCATGGTGAACTATATTAATAACTATTATGAATGACTGGCTTAAATATATACACCAAACATTATTAAATATATGCACCATTAAATTAGAACCGATTTAAAATAGCGAACTTAGATATATAACACCAGAGTCCTGTAGTTTGTTTTAAACAGCGAACTTAGAATAGTCCTACAATATATTTATTAATAACCATTATGGCTTTTTGAAATAAAGAACTTAGATATAATTAAATTGGTTCATTGTGTATTAATAATTCAAACATTATTAAACAAACAAAGCTAACGTTATTATATATGTTCATTCTTTTATTGTATAAACACTTATAGATTTCCATCTTTACGAGGACCAATGCACTGAATATAAATCGTTGATGTTATATAGACAGATCAACAAGATGATATGAATCGCCATTCTTATCAATTAAAATCGCTCTAAAATAATTGATATCATTATTCCATAAATCACTAGTATAATGTATATTCAAATCTATATATATATATATACTTTTCGCTATATAAATAATGGTATAAATTAAGCCATACGAACTCATAATTAATTCTATTTAACTGGGAACTCTTCGTCGTGCAAGATCAGAATATGGTAGTAAGGATAACATAGGATTGGTCCCATCTACCCAGTTGCACTCTTGAAGTCTTAATAATTGCTTTTAAGAGAGCTGTAGAGATGTATACTACTAACTAAATAAGCTCCTGACTTAACATATCTTAAAATCTACCTCATAATTTTCCTATCTAGATTTAATAGAAGCTAAATTGTACGCTATTAACTATTGGAAGGATGAGCAATTGGTTGGTCTTCAGATTGATCATGAGAATCTCTGTTCTCTTTCCCAAATGTTAAACTCTGGCAAAATGTCTAGAAAATAGGTCGCCTCATAGCAATCTACGGCTTAGAATCCTATAGGCCCCAGGTCACTAGAACGAGTATGAGCATGTTTACAATGGTGTAGAGTACTGATAACCAAAATGCCTTGACTATGAAAGGAAACTCGTACTAAGTAGTTGAGGCTAAGACAACTTATGTTACATACATGCTAATTTCATAAATGAATAACTAATGGGTAATGAGTAGAAGAAGTACCTTAGAGTCATTGCGAACAAAGTGGATGTCATACCCACGGTATATGGTGGAGGAGAAGAACCAACACTTCTCCCATCCTCATTGTTTCCTTGCAAATTTTAGTCCATTTTTTCCCACAGACCACGGAGTTAGCAGTCCCCTAAAAGACTGCCATGCTTCTTATTCTTTATCCTTCCTTTAACCCCTCCTCCTTCTATGCCGCTTTTTTCGTTTTTTTTATTTTTTATTTTTTGTTTTTCTTCTTTGCATGCCTCCGGCGCTTTAAGGCTCACCCCCTTTTAAATCTTGCCATTTTCTATTTTATTTTATTTTTATGATTTTTCTAGAATTCCATAATCTTTGCTTTATTCGATTTATGAATCTTTTTCTCCTTTGTATATATTTTCTAACTTAATGATTACTTTATTTCTTAATTATATTTTTTTTCTAATTTCAATATGATAATAATTACATTAATTAATTTTATTATTTAAAAGCTTTTAAATAATGTAATAATAATTAGCTCATTAATTTTGTCAATGTATTTGATCTTCTACTAAGAAATCGACTAGGTATTCTGAATGTCTATTAAACCAAACACAAACATAACTGTTGTGTTATTATTATAACATTCATGCTGATTTGTGCTCTTGTAACATTCACAATTATCACTGTAATATTTTAAGGTAATCATACTATAACATTATACATTTAGACCTATGCATAATATCTGCAATGCAATCACATGAAGTTAATTAAACATAGGTATAAATCTGAAGTAACACACAACTAGTATACATAAATAATTATCTATATGCAAACAACATAAAAATGTAATAACATTAACCATTCAACTATGCATATAATGAGTGTCATTAACATGGTGTGTGTATGGATTTTATCTATTTCTCTATCATCTCCCAACACCTCTATCTACGTCACCCTCTATAATGATGTTCTCCCTTTGTCATGCTCTAAGGGATGAATCTCCCCTGCATCAAACTCATGATAAGTAGGTAGTTAGTCCATAATATCGTGACATATATATCATAAAATATTACAGAAATAATAAATCAATATGATCATAATATAAAAAATATATAATATAGCTAAACTCATAACAACAAAATCATGAAAGCAAATCAATATTCATTTATCCCATAATAGCATATGACTTATAACTTAGTAGTAATCAAATCAAATTATCAACTATAAAAAATCTATGGATAATCCAGTAAATTTATTTAGCATGAAATTGAGATGTAATATCCTTCGTCTTAAAGCTGGTCATCATCCCGATGACACTTATTCAAACATAAGTTTTGAATTGAAAACATTATTTAACATAAAAATAATATAGTATGAAATATGAAATCAAGAAAATAAATATAAAAATTCTCTGTAGAACTCATCATAGTCCTTCTAAATAACACTATTCTCAATGTATTGATCCCAAAGATCTTGCACTGTAACGTATATCTATTATACAAATAAAATTTGTGAGTGTTAATTACTCTAATTAGTTTTACCATGACCACCCTAGGGTCCATAATCTATAAATAATTCTAATCAAACACATATGAATGATCATTTATATATCTTTTAAGATAAAAAAATATAGAAGATATTATGATATATATCTAGGACTGGTGGCAATGTAAGCCTATATGCTATAGGATTGACTATTTCTAATACCTTGAAGGGTCCCACATATTTTATGATAATTTTTCTAATTTTTTTAACTTAATATTCAATCATAAGTACATGCAATCATCATAAAATCCAAAAATAAATATCTATGAAGAGTTTCGCAAATCCACCCATCCCCTCAGTTTACCTCTCTAACCTAGAGAGTGTTTTTTTACTCTTAAGAAAAATGTATAAAAAACTTGACAAGAATGATGTGTATAAGTCAATACCATCACTAATCCATATAGTTCCAGATAACTATGGCATCAATACTACCACTATTCCACGTAACTCTTAAAAAATATGATGATGAATAGGAACTAGAAATAATATATTTTTAATGTATATAAAATTAAAGAATAATATTTTTCTCTATACATGTGTATGACCATACAACTAAATTTGATAAGTCCCCCTTGTCAAATGCTAGATTTTATAAAATCTCCTTGGTGGATCCAAACTTAGTAACTATCGAATCAATGTGAAACTACCTAGGATCCTCTCCTATCTCTTAGTATTCATACTCTCAATTTACCACTCATCTTTTAGATCTCCAAAACCTAATGATCTCTAAAATGTGCACATAATTCTATGAATCACAAATCCATACTAACAAACCCTAAAGTGAAATAATATACACTAAATAATTTAAGATGTAACAATATCCATCCTAAGAAAAATCATACAAACATTCCATAATTGCATTATGTTGTCATTAACAAAACATAACTAGTATCAAATTTCATAACTTAACATATTTATATTATATCTATAATTAAGAAGAAATAAAGTTAAAATTAAAATAACAAATAAAGATCAAGGATTACACCATCATTATAACCTTATAAAAGGTATAAATGAAATAATACCTCTTTGCTTGCTTGACTAGTTACACAACTTATAAGCTTATCTCAACCCCTTAGACTAACAAGCATGGTAAATTTCAGTTACAAATATTTGTTATTAACGAATATTTTTATTTTTAAATTTTGTATTTGATAATTTTTTAGGATCAGTAGATAGGTCTAAATCATCAAAAGTTCAGGAATATAAATTATTTTTGAGGTTAAATCACCAATTATTTATAATAATTTATTATATTACACTTTAATTCACCACACACACACACACATATATAACCACCCTCAGTCCTTGATATCAAACAAGGTAACCAATAGAACTTGAATCGAGAAACTAGATGATGATATTGAATAGTGAACACCAACAGTGTCGATTAGAAGAGCTGAATGATAGTGTTTAATGACAATACTTATGATAGTGCCAAAAAACATTTTGAATGGTAGACCAAATAATAGTGTTGAATGGAACTGAAAGAATATTTAAAGGAGTTAAGGGCATGGGCAGAAGAAAGGAAAATACAAAATCAAGGACTAAATTTCTAAACCCTACCAAAGTGCAAAAAAAATAAAGAAATAGAGGTTAAAACTTTGAAAGATAGAAAACCATTAAAAGCACCTCACCTGTTAAGAATATCGAAGTGACTTTCAATGATATTAAATATAACAAATAAAATATTGTATATGTAATTTATATTTCCCTAGATATCTTATAGAAATAGGAAGTTTACATGTTAAAAGAGAGATTTTTCTAATATGAAGAGAAATTAAATTTACAAGGGTTTTATAAGGGGAACTCATATTCTATGTGTTAAGAGTTAGCAAAAATGATGGTGTTTCTTCTAAAAGTATTGTCCTTATTTTAAACAAGCTGATAAAAAAATATTAAATCAAAAACTAGTCAAGTTGCCTCTAATAATCATGTCATGAATCCATTAGATATCATCAGAATTCATCTAGAATCATATGAGCTAGCGAAAAAAATATTGAGAATGTCTATTGTGACGATGTTGGGTATGATTTAGATGATAAGGATTATGAACAACACGAGATGGCAATTAAACATGTCAAAAGTCATCCACATTTGCTAAATATCCTTTAGAGTGATGAATATACTACAAAGATGGATCAATTATCATTCAATAAAAAACATGAAACCCTTGATGACATAAAGATTGAATTATTGCATAAAATTTAGAATTAAAAACCACCATATAAAGAGCCAAATCAAGATGAAAAATTCATAAATAACTCTTAATACGTGGCAATATTTAGTCAATAGATGTTTATATTGACTAAATATTGATGTGAATTTATGTGTCAATCATGAAAAATGATCTTGGAAGAGCATTTTTTATAGGAAATAAATCTCATCCTCATGAATTTAATACCAAATGCATTAGTGTTGTGGCAAGCCTCAAGTCAACAAATCCATTGTAGGCTATATTTGTAATGTTATATATGTGATGCACATTGAACTAGTTCAATATGCATCATAGATATAGCATTACAGATATAACCTACAATGGATTTATTGTCTTGAGGCTTGCCATAACACTAGTGCATTTCATATTAAACTCATGAGGATGAGATCGATTTATAGTTCAATGTGCATCACAAATATAGCATCACAGATATAGCCTACAATGGATTTGTTGACTTGAGGCTTGCCATAACACTAGTGCATTTGGTATTAAATTCATGAGGATGAGATAGATTTCTTCTAAATCTCTCTCAATATTATTTGTGATGATTGACACAACAATGTAAATATCCATTAACTAAATATTTTCACGTGCTGAGAGTTCTCTCTGAATTTCTTATCTTGGTTTGGCTCTCTATGTGGTGGTCGCTAATCCTAAATTCTATGCAACAATTTAATCTTTATGTCATCAAGGGTTTCATTTTTTTTTAACTGATAATTATTCTATCATTATAGTATATTCATCAATCTGAAGGATCTTTAGTAAATGTGGATGAATTTTGACATGTTCAATTTCCATCTCTTATTGTTCATTGCCCCTGTCATCTAAATTGTGCCCCACATCTTCATAATATACATTATTAACTATTTTTTGACTAGTTCATATGATTTTAGATGAATTATGGTGTTATCTAATGAATCTATGACATTGGTTACCAAATGCATCTTGACAAGTACCTAATTTAATCTTTTTCATATCTTATCTAAAATAATAGCAATAATTACAAAAGAAACACTATCATTTTTGCTAACTCTTAACACATAAAATTTGAATTCCCCTTATAAATCTCTTATAAATTTGATTTATATTCATATTCAAAAAGCTCTCTTTGAACAATATGAACTTCTTATTTCTCTAGGATATAGATAGGCAAATCTATAGCAAGTTGTCAAAGCTACATTTTGAAATCTAATCATTATACCATGTATGCATTTGGCTATTGTATGATGTTTAAAATCTACAAGTTTGGAAATTTTTTCAAAATGTATTTTTTTACCATGGTGAATTGTTGTGGGTGGGGTCGAAGGAGGACAAAAAATATAATGTTTGAAATGAGGGCAGAGGGTGTATTTATAGGACTAGGGAGGTGATCAATCAACCAAACAAAAACAATCTACACTAGTCACCTTACAATTTGGATTGACTTCATCATTCAACATAGTCAAATCAGCACACCTCTTGGTGCATCTATCGAGTACTTTCCATTTGGTATAATATTTCTATGGATCTTTTTTATGAATTCATTTAACACATCCATTTAGTAGATCCATCTGGTGGAGTCATTCAATTCATCCATATTCAATACAGTTGAATGATTGTTTTTAAAAAAAAACTATTTGTTTTTCCTCTTTTAGAATCATCATAGATTTTCCATCACCCATAGAGGATTTTCTACAACTGTGATTTAAATTTATCTAGATTTACCAAATATTTATAATAAGTTATCTAGTAGGGCCTCTTAAAATTAACCCTACTAACAAGATGTTTTGCACATCTTATTTTATACTAACTCTAGATGAAAGGTACATAAATGTCTCATCAAAACATGTTTTAAGTAAGATGAGAATAATACTAATCTAATCAAAGATGATTCATAATATAATGATTATAATCAACTTATAAATCTTAATTTAAAACTAATATATATTCAAGGCTTTCCACTCTATGTGATCAAATTTTATAAGTTTAGATAAAGTAGCACTAGAAAGTGACTCTAAAAATAAACAAGTGAAAAGTAACGAACTAATATCTCAACAATAAAACACTTATATACCCTCACATGGTATCAAGAAAACATTACAACCCAAGTTTTTAAAATCACTACACACTTACCAAATCTATAAGTGTAATATCACAACACGTTTTCACAACTAGAAGAAAAAATATTAACCACATAGATGTATCAATTAATTCCATTCCTATAACTTCTCTATCAACAAGAAGTAGAAGACACTATCCCACAAACTCCAAGGAATATTATCAAAACAACATTTCATAAACAAGTTTTCATTTAAGGGAACACTTAATCGATATCATAAAAATATGAATCCACTCAATGGGCTTACAATGATGTAACTATAATCCAATAGAAGGAGAATTCCTATTACACTAGGTGGTGCCAATCTATAAAAAATCTTTTAGGATTGCTTTTCCTAGTATTAATGTACATAAGAGACAAAACTCTAAAATTCACATATTCTTAAGTGAGAAGCATCCCATACTTTTTGAACACTCACAATATAAAACACAAGTGGTGCAAGGGACTTGATTATCAAATAAATATGTAATCATTCTCAAGGAGTTTGATCTAAGTGATCAAAATTATTATAGGAATCTCTTTCATAACTCATGAACCACTCTAAGCACTTTCTTACCTAAACATTGTATACATCTATATCCACTAAAACACCTGATAAATTGACCCTTTAACAACTCTACAATTATACGAATGCTCTTAAAGGTACACACTTAATATACCACATAATATTTCATGGAATCAACTATTAATCCTCATCACTTCATAAAATAGATTACATATGATTATGTCTTATCCTTTTTAAAATTTTCTTCTGTTATCATCATATTTCACACATCAAATAAGTTTTTAGGTAAATCAAATCAATAATTATGGATGTTTATTGCTTACAATAGTTATCAATCCATACATGAGGATCTACTGAGTCTCATAACTCCAATCATGGTGTAGCATGAATCTGTACTGAGGCACTGTAAGTTTAAAATACACTTCACTTAACTAGTATAATATTACATGTCACTAGGTTATCCATATATGAGTACAACATGTCCTATCCAATGATGTAAAAATAAACACAAAGGGAAAGATTTAAGTTTTAAGAGAGTATATTGTTTAAGTTAAACAACATCAATATATTTTATTGGAATTTTGATTAACAAGACCTCTAGTAAAAATTGGTACATCTACTACCCTATTGTTACACCATTTTCATAGCTCTAGTCAACTCTACAGCTACTTGTGCTCTCACATCTTGAAGGTTTTTCTACTCAGTAGGATGCTCTTAGGTTCATCCTAGTTTTCTTCCTCTTCATGGTTATAAACTTAATATTCCAGGGTTAAATTTTGATCCTTAATTTTATTCATGGCTGGGAGAATCTAATCCCACTATTCTATTTACTCAATAGTAAATTGATTAAGATCAAATTGAGGGTTATTTTCATTGACATATGAATGACCCTCTCTATATACTCTTCCTTTCACCATTCCCTATTTAGTAAATAAAAGGATATGAAAATGTTAATGAATTTATTAGATCTTAGAGTTTAATTTTTTACTCTGATACCACATGTAATATTTCCACTAGGATCTACCCAGAGTAACGTGATTTTTTAAAAAAAATAAATCAATATAGTATTTCATTATAATTCACCATGAGAACATAATTAATGATACAACTAAAACATACTAAGTATATTAACTATAAAATAAGCATATAATGACTACGTATTACTGATCACTAGTATCATATGAACAAACATAACTTAATATAGAAAGTAATTACATATTTTTATTCATGACTGGTACAAACATGCAACCATTGCTATCATGGTATAATAAGTAAAAAATTAGATCTCATTAGGTATAATGATTTGATAATAATAAATATAATATAATATATAAAATATAAAATACAAGACTGTAAATAGTATGAATTCCTTGAACTCCAGTATTTATGGCAATCTTAAGTGTCATTTTTAAATAAGTATTGTTGTGAGGAAGGAGAGCATCATCCAAGTAATTTTTCACACTAACCACAGAACATCGATCCCCCGCACAATCCCCATCAGAGAATGGACCTCACTTTATATATAAGTAGATAGTGATGGTGCGGGAATGTAGAGAGATAAACTAGTACTATGTGCTATATGATTTATAAGAACATATAGTGTATCATAAAGAAACTTATTTTAACATGTATTACAAAAATATGTAAATGATACATATGAAATGATAATGTTTAACTAACATTACTTTAGCCAAAGTTTTTAATAGTTATTAATTTTTAAGATTAGTCAAATTCATACACATCCCTTGATCAGATTACCTTCATCTAACATTGATGATGCTAATAAGCTAGTAAATTTTATCTTACTACTTACTTAATACCAACAATACGAAATTTGGTTAACATATATATAACCAATAGATTCATATATATTAATTTCTATTAATAGATATAAGACATGTTAAATACAAAAATAATTAAAATGCATACATTTAACCTATCAAATGAATGAACCTTGACTATATTATTTATCACATATAAATAATAATCATATCAAATACATTTCATATCATTAGGGTATAATCTAAATTTAGACAACATATTTTTAATCTTCACAAGTAAATGTAGTACTACCATCAGTATCTTAGTATATTATAGACACTACTTGATTATATCCAATAGCCGAGATAACTCATAAATAAAAGTATAATCTTCCATTTATATAACTTATTATACTTTTAGGAGGCTTTTTACATAAAATATAATACCATATCCTTTGGGATTCTATGACTTATTTCACTAGTCAGAATCTATAATTATAACCACACATCTCAATATATAAATATAAGCTACATATACTACATGTGTTTCAAATACGCAATTATTGTTCTTCCATACTAAAAGTATTCTTCATTTTTCAATTCTAAAAACTATTTAACTTTTTTCATAAAAATGAAATCAATTCTATATAAAGTTTTATACAATTCTAAAAACCTTATTTGATTTACCTAATCATATATAAAGGATATAATTCAACTATGATCAAATTCATTCTAATTTAATTTCCTTCTTTTCCCATCTATGTTCTTAGATTATATTTAATTATCCCAAATTATTGGAAATAGAGTGTAATGAACAAATGTCCATACATACCTAACTCTACCTTTGTTTTATCAATTGAAGGTTTATACTTTTTCAAGTTTGACACCATCGACTTCTTGAATATAACTCCGAAACATCCAAAATATCTCCTAGAATATCAGAGCTTCAGTTACAGTTATCCTCCACTTAATAACAAGATTGTAACAAAACTCCCACTAGGATCTAACAAGTACTCATAATTACAAAATTACATAATTACGGAATCAAGAATGATACTTTATATGCTTTATATACTATACATGCTTTACACGCTTTAAATACAAAATTAATTACGAATTACAAGTATCTTAGGAGTTTTGTTCCACAAGGATTATGTGAACTCCCCCAAATAGCTTGGAGTTTGTAGCTCTGATACTTCCGCAAATAAATGTTTGATGGAACTATAAACATGAGTCGTTAAATATGTACCCAAATACTGGTTGTAAATCTATGACTGTACAATTGTAGATTAATGTCAATAACCTATAACAGTATGACATTATATATAGGTAGGTGAAGTGTTAAAGAGTATCGTCAAGCATATCGCCATATGGAGCATTAACTCATGTCATAACTATATATAAAGTGCTAATCAACTGCTAAGATATAATGAGTTAAAATTTCAATACCTTAATCTCAATAAGGTATCATTATATCATTGTATGTCAATGACACATTCGCCATATATAAAACATAAATATTCCTATAATAAATTACTATATGTACATAAATTGCATACAGATAACACTGTACATATTTTTTTGTACATTGAAGATTTTATATATATTCATTGTATATACAATATATAGTTCGCTAATATATTTTATAAATGACTAAATCGGTTCACTGTGTATTTCATCCCCCTATCATTTAAATTCATATTATGCATGGTGAACTATATTAGTAACTATTATGGCTTAAATATATACACCAAACATTATTAAATATATGCACTATTAAATCATAACCAATTTAAAATAGAGAACTTAGATATATATAACACCAGAGTCCTATATTATGTTTTAATCAGTGAACCTAGAATAGCCCTACAATATATATGTTAATAACCATTATGGCTATTTAAAATAGTGAACTTAGATATGATTAAATCAGTTCACTGTGTATTAATAATCCAAACATTATTAAATAAACAAAGCTAACATTATTATATATGTTTTATATTCTTTTACTGTATAAAAACTTATAGATTTCCATCTTTACACAGAACAATGCACTGAATATAAATCGCTGATGTTATATAGTCCGATCAACAAGATGATATGAATCGCCAATCTTATCAACTAAAATTGCTCTAAAATAATTGTTGTCATTATCACATAAATCACTAGTATAATGTATATTCAAATCTATAAATAAATCGCTATATATATATACTATTTTTGATGTATAAATAATGGTATAAATTGAGCCATCTGAACTCATAGTTAATTATATTTAATTTAGAACTCATGCTAGTGCCGGATCAGAATATGGTAGCATGGCTAACATAGGATTGGTCCCATCTACCCAGCTACACTCTTGAAGTCTTAATAATTGCTTTTAAAAGCGCTGCAGAGTTGTATACTACTAACTAAATACGCTCATAACTGAACATATCTTAAAAGCTCCCTCACTAATTTCCTATCTAGATTTAATAGAAGTTAAACTGTATGCTATTAACTATTGGAAGGATGAGCAATTGGCTGGTCTTCAAATTGATCATGAGAATCTTTGTTCTCTTTCCTAGGATGTTAAACTCTGGCAAAATGTCCAAAAAATAGATAGCCTCACAACAATCTATGACTTAGAATCCTATAGATGCCAGGTCACTAGAGCGAGTATGAGCATGCTTACATTGGTGTAGAGTATTGATAACCAAAATGCCTTGACTATGAAAGGAAACTCATGCTAAGTAGCTGAAGCTAAGACAACTTCTGTTGCATAAATGCTGATTTCATAAATGAATTACTAATGGGTAATGAGTATAAGAAGTACCTTAAAGTCATTGCGAACAAACTGATGCCATGCCCAGGGTATATGGTGGAGGAGAAGGACCAACATTTATCCCATTCTCATTGTTTCCTTGCAACTTTTCTTCCTCTCTTTCCCACAGATCACAGCGTTAGCAGCTCTCTAAAAGACTACCTTGCTTCTTATTTCTTATCCTTCCCTTCGCCCTTCCTCCTTTTATGCCATCATTTTCCCTTTTCTTTTTTTTTTCTTTTAAATCTGAAGTAACACATAACTAGTATACATAAACAATTATTTAGATACAAACACTATAAAAATATACTAACACTAACCATTCAACTATGCATATAATGACTATCATTAGCGTATTATGTGCATGGATTCTAATTGTTTCTCTATCATCCCCCAACACTTTCATCTGCATCACCCTCTATGATGATGCTCTCTCTCCTCATACTTTGGGGGATGAATCTCTCTTACATCAAACTCATGATAAGAAGGTAGTTATTCTATAACATCTTAACATATATATCATAAAATACTACTGAAATAATAAATCAATATGATCACAATGTAAAGGATATACAATATAGCTAACCTCATAGCAATAAAATCATGAAACCAAATCAATATTCAACTATCTCATAACAACATATGACTTACAACTTAGTAATAATCAAATCAAATTACTAACTGTAGAAAATCTATGGATAATCAAGTAAATTTATTTAGTGAGAAATCAGGTTGTAACATTATATGTTATTGTTGTGCAGCCTAACTCATAAGATAATGTTATGTACAATAATAGTTTGAATACATATAATTATCAAAAATAATTGTTTAATCTATTAGTCTTTATAAAAAATCAATAAGCATATAAGTGTTTATTATTTTTTGGTTTATTAGATATTTTTGATAATGCCATATTATTCAGAAAATGTGACAATAGTAAATACAATCTAGACAGTCATTCTCCTACCTAGTAGATTGGATTGTGTGTATAGGGATATTTAACTTTTTTAAAGAATAACATTATTAACTCTATTGATACATTAAGAAGATCACCACATTAGTAAAGGATGCAAATGTGCAAATTGAGTCTTACCACTTACTCTTTAGAGTTTGGGGTTAGGATTCTAAGTTTATTTTAACAAGTTTTATTTATATCAATCCAGTGTTTTATTTATGGTCTCTTTCATTTTATTCTAAAAAATTAAATGGAATTAATATTTAAATTATGTAACAGTGGGTCAATATTCGATCTCTAAAAAAAAATGGGCATTCAGTTTATAAGGAAAAACATGGATTTGAGATTTGTAAAATTGATATTTATAGTTGAATGTTGTATATAATATAGTTAAGCTAGTAGCTAGGGAATTTAATCTTCTTAGAATATCTTAAAAGTATAGAATAGTGATTGAATCTTTCTTTTTATATATATATATATATATATATATATATATATATATATATATATATATATATATATATATATATATCAAGAAGGAAGACCTATTTTTTACAGATTATACACTCAAGTTTTGGAAAGTTTGAAAACTAAATGGTACATCCTATTTATATGGTTGGTTACCTTTTGAAAAAATCCAAATTCTCTCTTTAAAATATAATTTTTCAAATATTAGCCAATTTTCATAAATATTCCATCAAAATATATCCTGGTTTATTTGGTGTCTACTCTAATTTCAACTTCTTAATAGACAAGTGGTAGAGGTGTTGTGATAGTTGTTGCTATAGCTCCTTCAAGTCATAGTGATGTTGCACCTATTGGTCCTCCACTTGAAAATAAAAATTTTACATTTTTACTCAACTTTATTTTACCTCCTTTAAATCAAGGCCATCAAATTATTTTGCCTTTGCCTGATTCTATTTCATGTGTTCTGATGTTGGAATTATAATTCTTTCCTTTTAAATTGTGTCCAACATGAGGAGCCCAAGGAAGAAAGTGATGAGAATATGGGATTCATCTTGTTTGACTAAGCTTTTTTTTAGGAAAATATTTACTTTTGGTTAGTCTCTTAGGAAAACACAATAAAGTGTATAGTCTCCTATGCAAACTATGTAGAATGGGCATTATGGAGGTGTAGAATTTATTTTCTTACTAGAATGAAACTGTACAAGTTTAGTGATTATTTTAACATAATCTCGGTTAATGGCATATAATTTTTTTTCAATTGTCTTATTTCATTTAGATTGATTCATTATTACTAGGGTCAAATTTCTAAAAGGTATTGCTACTTATGTTTACTATGTATTGCATTTGGCTTTAGTAATTATAGGGAAGTTTTTATGAAATATTAATTTTTAGATTCAATTCAATATTCATCTTTGAGTATTTTTCTCATGTATGTATCAGGGACTTCAATGTTTAAAAACTTAAATAGTTATTCACTTTGGTTATTGGCCCTAATATAGTAGAGATCTTGTGGATAAAATTTGCCTTCTTACTTAGGCAAGGATGGTAATAGTAGAGGTCTTGTGGCTAAATTGTGCCTCCTTGCTTGGAAATAGTTTATGATATTTCTAGTTATGTTCTAGGCACTCAAATTATCTTTATAGTTTATCCTTTTTTGTATTCTTAATCATTTAGGATTTTTGTGGTTATGTTCCAAGGACTGAAATTTTTTGATTATACCTCAGTTCTTAAGAACATTTATAGATCATTTTTTAAAAAATAGAATATGGGATAATCACTGATTATAATAATAGATGATTTTCTTGTCCTATTATTTATTGAAGTTTAATTCTACTATAATAAGCTTCAGGAATACAAATCAATTTACATTCCAAATTGTAATTGTAATTTTAGTGTTCCAAGAATAAGAGTTGGAAACTACATGTAATTTTGATGAATAGATGTTGGTTTATATATGAAGTGTCCAAAGTAATTGAACTCAATATTGGAGAAGGTGGATCCTGAGATTACAAACATAATTGAGCTTGAAAAAATGGTAATGGTAAGTCTCATATCTAGACCCTTCTAAACTTTACACTTGTTATCCTAGTTTGTATGATTTCAGAATCTTAGTTTTATAAAATTCAAATAATATTTTATTAGGTTGGTAATAGATGAGGCTTACATTTTAGCAATACTTATTTTCTAGGGTGATCAATGAACCAAATTAACCCCAATCTATGCATTATGGAGGGATTTAGTCTTGAAAAATATCTCTTACATATTCATGCATCTACTCAATTACATCTCATATAATATTTAAGTCCATGCAATATCATTTGAGAACCAACCATTTTATTTATGGATTGGTGAAAAATGATTTAAGATAAATCCTTTTAGGATACATAACCCACATTGATAAAATATATATGAGTATGTATTTATCCTTAATTCATAACACTAGATTTTAAAACTTTAGCCTTGTGGCAAAGCTTTGCCATTCATTCTTGTAGTGCCTTGTTAGAATAATTCCATTTTTTACTCTCTCTCAAAATCTATGGTGTTTTCCTTATGCACTTTTTTAATTGATTTCATATATTTGATATACCCTCTTAAAATTAGTACCATATTTTTTTCTTATAAATGTGAATCTACACTCTCAATAAACTGAGATGTTAGGTGGGCAAATTACTTTTTTTATTATTGTAATCTTCCTCAATGGAGGAGCTTCTTGCTTGGTATAGAACATGCTACTTTAGAATTTGAATCTACACTATAAAGCATTTTGGACTAATAGCTTAAATTTAAAAAGGATAAATTCAAACAAATAAATGTGCAAGCACTTTCTTCATATAAATTCATCTATTTATTGCTTGAGGCTTGAAACACATAAAAATATTAATAATGATTATGCCTTATCATGATTGTCAGTTTATAATTTCCATTAATTTTAACTTCTAACATATCTAGCTATTGGCACACTTCAAAAACATGGGAGACATAACCTTGTTTTAGATCCCTATAAACTCAACAACTATTTTATCCCATAGTTACATGCATCATGGTCATCACCATCCTCTAGGCTACATGATGTCTAGGTTCATAAATCATAAATTAATTTGTCCACTACAAAAAATAATTGCATCGCGTTGAATTTTTATTTTTAATGCTTATTTTCCAAGAAAAAGAGGTGGCATTCATAGTGGCCCTTACTTCAAACTTTCAAACCTATGTTGGGCACTCCAATGGTGGAAATATTATTACTTTTATATATAAGTATTTGCAAAGGCTAATAATTATTTTGTGAGTGTCTTTGTAAACTACATCATTTCTAAATTTCCAATACACAAAATCCTATATAACATGTTGTGCCAAGTGAAATTGGGTTCCTCTACAGACATCTGGTAATAAGAGATCTATCTATGTTATGCTAACATGACCACCCACAGGGACATGGCACCTAACACCCTTATTTGATATGTAATTGTATCCCTTTTTAACCCAAACTAGCACACTTATATAGGAATAAAAAATTCATGACCTCACCTATAGTCTCTACATTTAATAGAATCTATCATTATTATATATCAACTAAAATTTATCATAAATTGTATAAGTTTATTTGATAGAGTATAACATTTATATTTGTACATCATGTTTTAAGGGAGGTTTTTTTTAATGGTGATAAACTTGTACTCATCTTTTTTATATTGGAAGTGTGAGGTGGTCTCACATACTATAAACTAATTTACAAACCATATATAATATGTTTGGCATAATAGATAAAAATACTAAACATTTGGATGCACCATACTTAATAGATACCATTGAAACATATGTGGGTACTGAGAACTCACTAAACTCTCTTCATGTATGGAATCCATTATAGTGGTTAAGCAATTGATAATTGACACCATCACTATGATCAAATTTATAAGGCTTTTTCACACGTTAAATTAATAGAACATGGACTATACTCTCTAACGCATCCATACAAGGAGGCCACATGTGTGACAACAATAGTGGTTATGAGGTCACATACTCCACAAAATATAAAGTTGAGGGAAAACATTCATTAATTTATTCGAACAATGAGAACTTTTCCAAATGTTACAGTCATTACAAATCAAAACTATTTTTTTATATAACTCTAAACAAATCTCAAAGTTCATTCACTCTAAATAATAGGTAGTTAAAACCACATCATTCCTCTTACTAAATTATATTTTCTTCATAAAAATATTGTATTTTTCAAAAATTTATTTATTATAAAATCAATTATTTTTTTTAATATATTAGAGATAACTATTTTAAATTTGTTTTCATACTCAATCCTATCAAGATATATGTTTTATTTCCTTCAAGAGAGAACATCTCTTAGTTTAAGACTCTAAATATTATGTAAGACAACCTACTTTATCACTTCCATATTTTGACATCTAAAAGGTGCATTCTTTTGTAGGCAGGGGAGATATTTCTATTGACAAGACTAAGACATTTTTCATATCAATCATCAATACCTAAAGTGGTATCTAGTAATATATGCACAAGTTCTATATATTCTCATGATATTCACCTTATGAATTATATTCTATCCATAGTTTGATCAATAATTATCAATGTAACAAAAATGATTATCCAACCCCCAAGATACCATCAATTATTTATTTTATTTTTATTTTTCCTCCATAGTTTTTTATAAGTTATACAAATACCTATATAGAAAATCAAAAGATACCCATGGAAGGGGTACAATTTTGTATTTTTCCCAATTTTTATTATTTTTATTTCAATTTTCCTATCAATTTAATAATATATTTTTTTATATCTATGCTCTCACTTTTATAAAATATTTATTATTAGTAGTTATCCCAAAGGTGCAAGTTATGCCAAAAGAGATAGTGTAATATTTTCTATTGGTAAAGTGAGCTTTTGTAAAGTGAAAGAGTGTGAATTGGTAGTTTTAACTCACTTGAAACCTATTAATATTTAATTAGTATAATGGTTTGTGAAAGAAGTTTCAAACAATAATAATATGATATTTATAACAAAGATGATACTACATAAAAAATGAGGTTGTGTGTTCCTTCATAAAGTAATGAGTTGTCTTGGAGGACATATTTTATTTCACAATGAGTATGAGTAATGAAAAAGTGTTATGAAAGGACAAGGCCATACAAAACATAATATAAATTAAATATTTCAAGGTGCACTAGGAGGTGATGATGAAGGACAAAGACAAGGTATTTCATTAAATAGACTCAAATAAACTCATGTAATACATGTACCAACCTCTCTAACATATTATTATTATTATTATTATTATTATTATTATTATTATTATTATTATTATTATTATTATTAAATAAATTTTTATTTTTATATAATAAACTATATAATATATAGCTATTAATAAATGGGGTTTTGTAAAATGAAAAGAGAGTAAAATAGTAGGTGTACCTCAATTGAAACCCATGGACACTTACCCTGTATCATCTTTTGCAAGTGAAATTTCAAACAACAATAATCTAACATTTTTGGTGGAAGTGATAATTGAAAATTAGAATGTGTGTTCCTTCATTATGTAATGAATTGTCTATGGAGAAGATGTTTTATTTCATAGTGAATATGAGCAATAACAAAGTGTTGAGAAATGGAAAGTCCATACAAAGCATGAAACTAATTAAATATTTTATTTGTGCTAGGTAATGATGGTATAGGATAATAACAAGGTATTTCTAAAGATGAAACCAAAGAACCAAGGCATATTCATGTATAAAATTTTATTATAGTTTTGTGTGTATGTGTGTGTATTTTTTTTTGTAAAATATGTCAAGAGATATCATTCTTAAGACACCCTTTCTACTTATGTCATAAATTCAATATAGATGCCTTTAGAATAATATCTCTTTATGTATTTTACATCGATTTATCTAAGATATGTATGTTATTTATATATGTGTATATGTACATGTGTGTGTGTACACACACACATGTACATATACACATATATAAATAGCATACATATCTTAGATAAATCGATGTAAAATACGTCAAGAGATATTATTCTAAAGGCATCTATATTGAATTTATGACATAAGTAGAAAAGGTGTCTTAAGAATGATATCTCTTGACATCTTTTACATATTTTTTTATTTTTTTATATATGATGGTTTATTATCAAAGCTTGAATCGGTATGGGACATAATCAAAGCCCAAATCTCTATGTAATACCATATATTACCAACTACCTTGAAAATATTCAATAGCTATTAACAACTTAAACTAACATCTTTTACATAAATTCCTGTAAGATATATATGCTAGCTTTTATACTTGTTATAAATACATATATTTTATTTGTTTTTATATTTTTGAATTGTAGGTTTATGATTATCATTTCATATTAATAATGTATGTAACATATTTAATTTGAAGCATATAAGTGTCAAATATAAATAGATATAGTGGTGGGATATGTAGTAAAGTAACCATCTCTAAATTTAGACTACATAGTAAAAGTGCCTATTATGTATCATGGTACCAATAATCAATATCATCAAGCACAAAGGACATAACACACAATGTTACATAATATTATATAATAAGGCCAATGGATGCATACAATAGACATGGAAATTTTGAAACAAACAAGGCCAAGGCTTGCATATAAAGGATATTAAGAATATCACAAACAATGGATGTTCAAA
>JARHVA010001694.1:1662500-1705000 GCA_037957365.1 Torreya grandis | reverse complement strand
TAAATATGTAACTATGTATAATACTATAATTAATCATGTTAAACTAGTTAGGTATAGATTTATCAAATCAACTAGCATAAATAACAACTAGATTATTAAAATCATGAAATTACATAAAATGATCAATCTGAGAACATAAAAGAACACAATAAACATGCAAATATAAAACAAAGCATATTTTAGCTATCTACTCTAATAATTAATCACAAAACATGATATATTATAGTGATGTGTGCATGGATTTTTAGTTTCACTCTCTGTCATCCCCCAACATCCCTATATAAACCACCCTCTTCGATGATGCTCTCTCTTCTCACACTCTAAGGGATGAATCTATCCTATATCCACCTCACATAAATGAAAGTAGTTAGCTCAAAACATAAATATATCTATAAAATAATGTTATATAACTAATAAACATGATCATAATGTATAGAGTATAAAAATACAACTATCTCATAGCAAACTATTTATGTAAATTAAGAAACACATAACTGTTCCATAATCAATATATAGCATAAAGTTTAATCAAACATTAGTTAATCAACCAAAAAGCATGATAATCCATAGATAAAACTTGTTTTTTATCTTAGAGAGAAATCAAGATGTGATGTCCTTTCTTCATAAAATTGGTCATCATCCTAATAACATTAATTCAAACACAAATTCTGAATTTAAAATATTATTCAATAGAAAATAAAATAAGATGCAGCAATAAATTAAGAAAAAAAATGTGGAAATAGCATGTAAAACTCATCATATTCCTCCCAAGTGGTACTATCTTTAGAATATTGGTCTTATTCAACCTTACACTATGACACTTCTCTATTACATAAATTGAGTTCACAAATGTCAATTATTTTGATTAGTTCTACCATGACCACCCTAGGATCTAGTACCTGAAAATCATTATAATCTAACCCATGTGAAGGCTCAACAATATACTCTTTAAGATAAGACACATGTAAGATATTATGTAAAATATATAGAGATAATGGAAATAAAAGTCTATACATTACAATATTTATGAGTTCCAAAACCTCAAATGGTCCCATATATCTTGGTAAATTTTTCACTAACTTCTTAAATTTAATAGAGCTTTTCTGAGGATTAACCTGTAGAAACACTTTATCACCAATATAAAATTATGTAGCTATTCTCCTTAGATATGCATAAATTTTCTATCTATCATTGGCCTCAGCCAACCTCTCCCTAATTGTCCTTACTTATTCTTTCAATTTTTAAAGAATCTCAAACCCAAAGACTACAATGTCTTCTAACCTGTCCTAACTTATTGGTGTTCTACACCTCCTTTTGTACAATGCCTCAAATAGAGCCATCTTAAATTTTGATTGGTATGATTTATTGTAAGTAAACTCAACCAATTGAAACTACTCCCACTTATATTTTTAATCCATGCAATATATATGAATGAGATCTTATAAAATCTAGTTAACTTGCTCTATCTGTCTATCTATTTTTAGGTGATAAGTAGTGTTGAAATTCAACTACATATCCAGAGTTGAATTTAGAGTTAACCAAAATCTAGAATTCATATTTGGATCTTGATCCAAAATTATCTTCTCTATAATACCATTCAATTGATACACCTCCTTCATGAATATCTTCAAAAGCATCGGTGCATCATCTATCAACTTGCCTGATATGAAGTGGGCTACTTTGGTTAGTTTGTCATCTGCAACTAATATCATATCATGCCAATTTCATGAAAATGACAACCCTTGAATGAAGTTCATTCTAATCACTTTCCACTTCAAATCTATTATATAGTTTGTATATACTAATCCAATTAGATGTACATATTCAACTTTCACACGTTGACATTCCAAACAATGATACACAAAATCCACTAAATGTCTCTTGATTCCTTTCTAGAAATAGAGTGGTCTAAGATCAACCATGAGTTTAGTTACTCCTAAATGTCTTGAATATGGGTAATTATGCAATTCTTTTATTAATTTTCTCCTTATATTCTCTCTATCAGGAACATACATCCTACCATTATACCACATAAGATCATCACTCTCTATCTTGAATCCTTTATACTTAGAATTTTGAGCATTCTTAGACAATACTTTCCTAACCTAATTGTAGAATTCATCTTCTAGTGGGAATTTGATCCCCTAATCTTAAAAATTACTCCTGATAATAGCTATGAATACTATGTACCTTATATGACTTATAGCATCAACTACTCTATTCTCCTTGCCTTTCATATAATTAATATAAAAATTATAATTAGATAAGATCACTAATCATTGTCTTTCATGAGCATTTAGGTTTAGTTGGGTGAAGATATACTCGATTCTCAAGTTATTAGTCTTGATCTCACACAATTTTCTCAGTAGATAATGCTACTAAATGTATAAAACATGCACAATTAATACAAGTTCTAAGTCATGAGGGGCATAATTTGCCTCATAAGGATTTAATTTCCTAGACTCATAGGCTACCACTGAACCATCCTACATAAGAACTCCTCCAAGTCTATCCCCATATGCATCGATAATCACTTATAATTTCCCATTAGGATCAAGAATTCTTAGCATGATGCTAAAGTAAGCCTCCTTTCTAGTTCTTAAAACACTACCTCACACTTATCTAACCAAATGAAACTTTGATTCTTCCACTAAAAAGAGGTAATTGGATTTGCTATCTTAGATAAATTCATGATGAATTTTTTCAATAGCCTACTAATCCCATGAAATTTATTACTTAATTCACATTCTTTAGTACCAACCACTCCATTATGGCTCTTATCTTTGTTGGATCCACTGAAATACCATCTGTAAAGATAATATGTCCCAAATACTACACTTTCTTTTGGAAAAATGAATACTTAGACAAATTTTTATACAACTTGTGCCTTCACATATGCTACAAAACCAATTTTAGATGTTGCAGGTGTTCTTCCTCATCCTTGGAATAAATGAGGATGTCATCATGAAAGACCAAAACAAAATTATCCAAGTAATATTTGAACACATTATTCATAATATTCATAAATGCTTCCGGAGCATTTATCAAAGTTTTTAACATTATTTTTGGGATATCCTCTTCACAAAATATTAAATGATAATACCCTGATCTATGATTAATCTTAGAAAAGACTATAAATCCTCACAATTGATCAAATAGATCATTAATACATGGAAATGGATATATGTTCTTGATCATTGATTTATTCAACATCCTGTAATATATACACATGTGAAGTGTGCCATCCTTCTTGATAAATGAGAGAAAATAAAACTTGAATATTTATTCATGTAAATGTAGTAGCATATATACAACAAAGATGCAATAGAAGATAGGAGAGATTTTCGTAATAACTAAGAAAATAGGTGAGAATAAAATTTGTAGAATCTTGGGAGATATAAACAACAGCTAAAAATAATGTAGTAGTTTTAATTGCCTATCTACTATGCTAACATTTCCCCCCTTACTACATTATTTTTACAAACATCATATTCTTGATAGATGACCCCCTGCCTATTTCAAACATGGTAAAAAAATTGTACTCTTCATGTAGCTTTCTCACTTTCTGAGGTGTCATGCCATCTTTGTGGCTTCATGGTCTTGGTGGCACTTTGGTTTTTCCTTGTATGATTACACAAAATTGGAAGTGATAGGAGTACATATCTCTATTTTATACACTTTGATGGTTTCCTAGATTTCCACAAACCCTTTACCAAGAATGAAGCACTACTTCAGTGCTTTTGATTCCCACGATGTTCTTCATCAGGAGGTACCCAATTGAGAAATAATGCTTGAAAACCACACTACATAAAAATACACACAACATAAAATACACAAAAAAATGTCACCATATCAATGAATTATCCTCCATCCTCTGTGTATCCTCTAGCCTATAATATAAGTTATACTACATGTTTCATAGCAAGAGATGTGAAGTGAGGGTGACCACATTAATTGTATCTTCATTTTCATCAGTATCTTGTGGATCTTCTACTTGAGCAACTTTAACTTCACTAAACTTGAATTTCCATTTGATAACATCTTTAGCTCAAACAAAATAGTCCCATGCTGTATGACCTTTCTTCTTATAGTAGTGGCATTATATCTCCCTTTTGTCAATATTAAATTGTTTATGAAGATTTTGATAATAAAGTGCATTCTTGTGTTGTGCAATATATTCATCCTCTATAGGTATCCTTTTATCTTCCACCAATATTGATGCAATCCTATCATCAAGAGATTGTGATGGCATTTGGCTAAGAGTAAATACAATATTTCTATATTTGGATGGTAGACTATTTATTATAATAACTTTTGCATCCTAATCTTTGATATTACTTTTTACCTCAAAAAATTGCCTAATAAGAGACCTCAGATTGTTTATATGGCTGGACATAGTAATTCCATCATCCATTTTGAATTTATATAACCGCAATTTTAGTGAAAATTGGGAATTTACCATTTTTTCACCAAATAGGGTGTTGAGCATATCCCAAATTTACTTGGATGATTTTTATAAATCCATGTGATGTAACTTAGAATCTAAAAGTGCAAGGCCAATAAATGTTTTTTCAATATCATTTCTTTTTTTCCACTCAAATAATTTATTTGCATTAGTGGGTTATTTTTCATCTCCATTTATGATTCCCCATAATTTTTTATGCATCAATTGCATTTGTATTTTAACCTTTCATGTATGAAAGTTTAAACTAGAATATTTCTCTATGGGAATTTAAATTTCCATCTTAAAATATAGATCCTAACAAGGTAAGCTTTGAAATTCTGTATTAGAAAGGTGTACATGTTAGGATTTTAATTTGATCTTTAGATATTCTAATATACACATCCTAGGCTTGGTATACTCTCCTACTCAGCTCAGCATTCAAATAATTTGTAATGAATGTCCAAGATTGATGTAAAAGTAATCAGTCAAAACACCTCAAAACATAGAAATATATTTGGTAACAAACTTGACTTAAGAGACAAAACTCTAACTATTGTATTATGATCAATCTTCATAGATCTTCAAAGAGCCTAACACATGCATGATGGTGGATATGGATTGAATTGATAAGTATAAATCATGTGCATCTCTAGTAACATGGCATCATAATAGTCCAAATGAGTACACTATCTTTGTAATCAGATATGCACAAGCTGAAAGAAATGTTAGATCTTATATGAATGGAAAATAATGACCCAAGGAGATTTATATATGCAATGAGTAAGCCTATTCAAATATACATCACACAAATATTGGGCTACACATTTCAAGCTTCCCAATTGTGAACTGGATTGAGGCATTATTTGTTGATTGTAGTAATCTACTTTTATAGACCTATTGTCATGCATCTTCTTCTATTTGGTTGTTGCATGGTTGATCTCCCCATGCCTAGTCAAGACTTATATGAAATTTTATTTTGTTGTAGGCATCGATGCTAATCTCCATGTCCCAAGATATATTCTTCTTCACCAAAATTTTGTGTAGGCTATGATACCAAACTTGAGAGAAAATAGAACTTGAATATTTTATTCATGTAAATGAAGTAGCATATATACAATAGAGATGCAATAGAAGATAAGAGAGATGTCCATAAAAACTAGGAAAATTGGTGAGAATAAACTTCATAAAATCTAGGGAGATATAAACAACTAAAAATATTGTAGTAGTTTTAATCACCTATCTGCTACACTAATAATAAAGACATACAGTGTACCCCATGGTGATATAATTGATCGAATCAAGCCTTTTGAAAACAACTCCTTGTGACTTTAACTCAACCAATTCAATGGTTTTCATTCTATATGTCACCTTAGATTGTGGTTTTGATCTAGGTATGATATTAATCAAGAAATAAAACTCACATTTAGGTGGTAATCCTAGTAATTTATATGGAAACACATCATGACAATTTATTAGAAAATGATAATCTTCGATGGATGGTTCTTTAGACTCCTCCATCTTAATTTTTTTAACAATTAATGCTTGAAATCTCTTTCTTTTAGATGTCTTGAGTTGAATTGTATAAATCTGCCCTAACTTCAACTCCCTTGTCTGACCCTAAAGTTATGTCTAATTTTTGAAATCAACTTGACACTCAACCTTCTTTAGATAATAATGAACCTTAGCTTTATGCTTTGTAATCCAATTGACTCCTAGGATCACATCATATTACCCCAAAAGTGTAGCAAAAATATCTACTACTATAGTGAACTCATGCAACTTAATCTCTAGGTCAACTAGACACTTCTCAACTTTAACCTTTGACTCTTTCCCATACTATATCAACCATACATTTTTCATAACTCTAAATTTTTAGATAATTTACTAATCATTCTAGGAGTAATGAAATATTTTGTAGCTCATGTGTCAATAAAAATAGAAACTGGATGATCAAATAAAATACATGATAGTTCTATAGGCAAAGTTTGATACTCAGCTTGATGATTATCAATAGCTACATGAATTCTCTACTATAATATACTTATCCTAAAGACACTCTTGAGAAAAATGGTCACCTTCACATATGAAGTAACCTCCAACTAGTCCTTTCTTGTCAAACTATTGGTTTCCTTTGAAACCTCTCATGAAATCATTATCAGGTTTCATATTCCCTAAACCACTGTTAAACTTGGTGTTTTGATTCTTGAACTAACTCTTGGAGTCTTCACTCCTCTACTTCTAGATATTATTTTTTAAAGTTATTTTTGAAATTCTAAACTTCTTTTTGAACTTATCTTTGACTTGGACAAGAGATTTCAATGTATGTTTCTAGTTAACTACCTTATCAAACACTTGGGCTATGATAGATGGACCATGCACATCTCCTTCACAACCAATTGAGGGTTTTAATTCCATGATGAATTTTTTGATTTTGAACCTTTCATCCAGCTAATATTTAGATACGTACTTAAGAAGCTTGGTGAATTTCTCCCAATATTCATTCATCAATAAATCTTTTTTCTTAAGATTCTAAAAATCCATAAGCTGTTAATTAAAGTACAGCTATAGAATCTATCATGATATAAATAGTGTCAAACTATCTTAAGTGGTGGTGGTTGAGTCAAGGTTCATCTCAAGCTTCTTATTTTTCCACCAAGTTATTGCTTTACCAATAAGTTGATATGTTTCCCAGACTAATTTTGTGACTTTAGAATAATTTTTAATGTCAAAATATTTCTCTATTTCTATCAGCCATACTTTAGCTCCATCTCTCAATACAGTTCCATCGAACCTAGGTGAATTTACCTTTTTCATGTCACATTCTAACTCTATAGCCACTTGGGATTTTGTATCATGTGGTACTTACTCATGCCTCTATTTTTGAGGATATTTCTACTTGTCAATATGTTCTTTAGGTTCCTCCTGAGCGTTCTTCTCTTCATGGCCATGAACTTTCTATTTTAGGGCTATGATTTAGTTCCTAGTTTTTTACATGGTTATGAGGATTTGGTTTAAATTTGTAGCTTATTCAATGGTAAACTAATTTAGATCAAAATGGATTTTAGTATTTGAAGTAACCTCACCTCCTGGTTTAGTGTACACCATTGTTCTTCCTTCTTATCAAAAGAATAATTTTACATTATCAAAAACATTAAGTCCTAGAGTTTGAGCCTCAGCTCTGATATCATAATGTAACAACCCCACCAAGTTTTACTAGAATATAGTAATTTTTTTAAATTAATTACACATATTCATCATATATATTTCACCATAAAAAATCTAATTAGTGATATTTAACTAACTACATTCACTTAATTAACCAAAAGGTTTAGAGCTAATCCACTTAGTTATGTATCACTATGAACAAATATAATAATATTAAACAATTTTGAATAAATAATAAGTACTACATATAAATCATTAATGAAATAGTACAATTCATCCATGGTTGATATAACATTACAACCACTATTATAGAATTAAAATGAGTAAATATTAAATTTTTCAACAATAAATAATATATCAAATAATAAAACATGATATAAATCTCTATGAATCATGAGTCTCCATGACTCTAGTATAAATCCATAATCTCAAGTGTAGTCTTTAGCATAGTACTCTAGTTGGAATGGAGAGCATCATCTGAGTGATTTTCTACACCAAATACAGACCATAGATCCTCCACACTATCTTAAAATAATGGGATGGCCCTCTCTTCGTGGATGGGTAGATAATGATGGTGTGAAAATCCAAAGTGATAAATGATAATTCATGTGTTTTAGATATATAATACATAATGTGTATCATAAATAATTCCATTCTAAAATAATATTACATAAATATGAGAACTATATCAACATATGAAATGAAAATGTTTAAACTAAACAATAATTTATTCAAAGATTTCAATAATTAAAGATTTCTAGGATCAGTAAGTTTCATACACACCACTTAATTATATTGATCCTCATATTATATTGATGGTGTTAATTAAGCCAGTGGAATCCATCCACTTCTTATTTATCATCATAAATGCAAGATGTGATTAAAATATATAATAATCTAAAAACTAATAGATTCATTGAAAATATTTCTCTTTAGTTGATAAAAATATGATAAGTATAGAAATATTAAATACACATATTTAGTCCATCAAATGTAATGTACTAAATCCAATCTCGTCTAGTTTATTATAGAATAATAAATAGAATAAAAAATAGTCCTTAATATAACACACCATCTAGGTAATGATCATATCTAATATGTTAGTTACCCAAATCATAAGTAACTTATAATATTATTTCATCCTCAAAATAATAACTATAACATAGGCTTATTTTATTATTCATATTCTACATATATAATAAAATAATATTGGTGCGCCTGTTGGTGCATTGTTATAGCTAGGGGATGATGTCAAAACATCATCTGAGCAAGGTGATCTTGTTACTTGGATGTTGCTTGTTATCAAGGTGACTATTGTTGGTGTGATTCCCATGTTTTGGGTAGCTATTTCTGGTTCTAAACCTATTTCTACTACTACTATGGTCCATTCCACTATTTTGGGTTGTTCCTCTATTATTCTAGCCTCTTTTGCCAATGTGGTTCATGCTGGAACCTCATCTCCTTAAAAGAATATTTCCCCTACTCATTCTTATTTTGTGACTAGGGGTGAGGTGAAACTTCATCACTACCCCCTCCTATTTTGATTTTAGGGGATGAAGTGTTAAAAAAAGAGGAATATTTTTCTCAAAATGGATTGATTTGTAGATTTGATAGATTTTGGCCATGGATCTAAGAGATAAACACTTTTATTTTTTATAAATGGATTCCCCTTACAAAGGGGAAAATAGAAGTTACCCATGTGCTAAATGATTTTTTGTAGTGGTTTTTTATTCTTTCTCTGATCAAAATTTTATTTTTGATGGTCGATCTTGGTTCTAGGGACAACATGCTCTACTGCTAAAGACTTGGGTTTCTACCTTTAACCCTCTCACTGAATCTTTCAATAGGCTATCAGTTTGGATTCATCTACCAAATCTACCTCTTCATTTTTATTGTGAATCTTGTTTTAAAGGTATTGGAAACTTTGTGGGGCATTTAATCATGGTGGATCATGCCACTACTTATTTTTATTACACCACTTATGCTCACATTTTAGTGGATTTGGATTTGTCTACGTCTCTCTTGGTAGAGGTTGTTTTACAAGTTACTGATCGCTCTTCATGTTAGCCCTTAGATTATGAAAGTATCATATTTCTTTGTCAGTGGTGTTTTAATATGGATCATTTGGCATCTAAATGCCCGTGCTTGAAGGTTTTTTGGTCTTCATCTTGATGGAAGGATGCTCTACATAAACACCTTAAAGTAGATGTTGATGATGATGGTTTGGGATCAGAAGCTTCAAAGCCTCCTTCGGATGAAGGGAAGGATTCTCTTCCCCTACTTCATGACTCTTCTACTGTTGGGATTGTTGTAAGGATCTCCCCTAGTGTTGCTACTAATTTTGAGATTATTTTTTGGACCTCCCCCTACTGTTATTCTTGTTAGGACTACTATTGAGATATCCCTTGTTATTACTACTTTAGTACCTTTACTTGGTCATTCTATCAGTGGAACTATAATAGGGACCTTCCCTACTATATACCTTGATATTGATATTGTTGCTAGGACTACCATGGGGATCTCAGTTGGTATTACTGTTAAGACTAAGACTGTTGTTGTTGGTATGTAGTTTTCTACTAGGGATGATGTTGTTATGTCTGCTTCATAGGTTTTTCCCCCTGTAGAGGATTTGGTGATTTTTTCACCTCATTCATCCCTTATTTTTTATAATAGAGATTTCAATGCTTATTAGACTGTTATCCAAAGGAGGAAGGAAGGTCTTCTTAAGCACACTTTTTAGACCCACATTTGGGCCAAGAGTGATCGACCTACTAGGTTAGGTTCTATAATTGTTTAGTTTGTTTTTATTTGTAGCCTTGTTTCCTTTCTATAACTTAGCCTTTTAGGCTTTGCTATCTGACTATTTCTAGTGCATTATTTTTGGCCTATGTGTGGCCTTTTTGTTTTTTCCCTAGGGGCTACTTTGTATAGGGCTCAGTACCTTTTTTTCCTATTGATCTAATCAAAAACAAAATCCAGTCCAATAATATCTTAATATGTTTTATATTTAAAACTCTTAAATACATTATTTTAATGTATTTATATGTAAACATTAAAATATATATAAACACCCACATTCATACTGTTATGGTAATACTATTTTCAAATATATATATATATATATATATATATATATATATATATATATATATATATATATATATATATATATATATATATATATATATATATATAATCATTTCTAGTTCTATTACATAATCACCATTGTATAGCATATACCATGTATATGTATATTTTGAGAAATCTTCTATTATGATTTCAATATAGTAAAAATACATTATTGTATATAGTATATTCTAAGAAGACATCCACTATCAAATATCTTAGAGTATTTCATATACTCTAAGTATACATCTAGCTAACAAAATAGTCCCAAAGCCCTTTTATAAACCAGATAATTTTCAATATATTTGTTTAATTAAAACCACATAGAATTTTATGTCATTCACCATTTATACACATCCAACCATTTATAGACCAAATCGATTTATTCACATTACTCAAATCAAATCGATTCATATTAACATTTTGTTCTTTTGTATATAAATATAATCAAACACAAACACAGTCATTTTATATCAAACATTATGAAATTCATGACTATATATCTCTTCCAAAGTTTACTCAGTCCACAAAATAGTATAGTTGATAACCAATAACCAATCCATTTTTGTTGTACTATCTAAATTGATTTTCGCATAGACTAAAAAAATCATATAACTATGAATTGATTTCCTCTGTCTCAGACTCAAAAATACCTTATGAAATTAAATATACAAAAAAATATCATATACATAACTCAAACTTAAAGCATACTCATTCTTTGAATATAAAGTTCAATTGATAAACATAATTTAGCCAAGGCATTATGTGCAGGATACTTTCCAAATTTATTAAATAATACAAGCTATGGATTTTATATATGTCAGTGAGTATATACTCCATAACCAGACTCATAAAAACCATATTAAATCATTACTAACAATATTTAATTGAAAACTTTGATATTTTAATTATCATTTGTATCTATATATACAAATATATATCTATATGTATATATACATTATTAGAATTTAACCTAAATATATATATATATATAGTCAAATGTTAAAAACTTACATAATGTATTTCACTCATAAATAAAAACTAATTATTTACAAATTCAAATTCTATATAACTCTTATAGGATTTTATTTAAGCTAAACACTATAGCTTATGTTCTAGACTAGTTCGACAACCAAACCTGAATCTTAAGACCCTATCCATATGCTTTTAAAATGTAATAAAAAATCAATGAATTTATCAAGATTTTTTAATTGATAAAGGGCTAAAGATAGAGCTTTCATAGAGACGTATACAAACATGGCAAACACCTATAGCCCTACCCCTTTTCTTTTTGGGTATGGGGTTGGATGTAGGGTTCAGTGTATGGATGATCCATCCATAGGTACCTATACACATTCCTTGTTATTTTTTAACTCATTTCAAAACAAAAAAAAAAACCCCGATTAACCCAAATCAATTATTTTCAAAAATCCATCAAAAATATCACTTAGGAATTTAAAATACATTACCAACTTATAATAGTTGTTTATTTTTCTAAGAAATTAGAATGTCCTCTTTCTTATTTATTTCAAATTCCTTTTATTTTTATTTTTATACCTTTTACTCATCATATGTGTGTCTCCCAATCCTCCTCCTTTCTTTTATTCATTTCCATCACCTTACTCACCACCACTTTCTCCTCCATCCATGACAGACCAAACTAATTAAAAATATGCATGCAAAAATAGCTCAACAAAACCTCCACTAAGATATAGTCCACCATAATTTCTCATGTAACCAACAACCAAACTCTCATCATGATTTTTACTGAGAATGATTTTTAACTCAGAGTCAATGAGTGATTAGAAACCCTAATAATCTTGAAACTTCCCAATGATCTAATAATATAATCATTATATATAATTTATAAAATATGCATGTCTTTTGACTTAAACAAATCCAACATCAACTTCACTTAGGCTATCTAAAACCAAATAAATGACAAGTCACAATCCCCAGTATTATTCCATGCAAGGTTGACCCTCAACTAGTTAATAATTATTATCTTTCCATGCAAAGTTGACTATCAACTATTTAATTAACATAATGACTATATAACATGGTTAGAACATATATTATTTTAAAAATACTATTGTAATTGTTACCAAGTCATCTACAACCAAACACTATGCATTCGACATCCATTATTAGTTAACCCTCTACGTGTAAACAATAACCGATAGACTTTAGCAAATAATTTGACAAAAAAAATGATGTCTATATAATTTTTTCACAATGATATTATTTTATAACACCTTGCATTATGTTAATACTAAACAATAATCTTATAATTCATTGTCTTTTACATTTTTATAGTACTATTAACATTGATAATAGTAACCTTTTAAATGTAAATATTCACTAACAAACTGACTCAATTAAGTAACATCATAAAACTATTATTTCTAAGAAATAATCCAAACAATCATTGTTAAGTGAATATTTAACTATGTATAATATTGCAATAAATCACATTAAACTAGTTAGGTATAGATTTATCAAATCAACTAGAATCAATAACAACTAGATTAGTGAAATCATGAAATCATATAAAATGATCTAAGAACACAAAATATCAAAATATACATTCAAATATAAAACAAAACAAACTACACCTATCTATTATAATAATTAATCACAAAACATGATATACTATTGTGGTGTGTGTATGGGTTTCTAGTTTCACTCTCTGTCATCTCATAATGTCCCCATCTAAACCACCCTCTTTGATGATGCTCTCCCTCCATCACACTCTGATGGATGAATCTATCTCCCATCCACCTCATAATAATGAAATTAGTTAACTCAAAACATAAATATATCCATAAAATAAAGTTATATAATTAACAAACATGATCATAAAGTATAGAGTATAAAAGTATATCTCATAGCAAACTAATCATGTAAATTAAGAAACACATGACTGTCCACAAATTATCATATGACGTATATCTTAATCAAAAATTAGTTAATCAACTAAAAACTATGATAGTCTATGGATCAAACAATTTTTTTAGCTTAGAGAAAAATCAAGATATTATATAACATATGTAAAGAATTAAATTGGAAAACCGTGTGATGCTCAGGTCCTTTTTTTTAAGAATATTTTGAATGTTTTTTTAAATATTTGAATATTTTTTTAATTTTTAATATGTTCAAGGAGAATTATCAATGCTTAAAAAATAAAATAAAGTGAGGAATTCAAACAATCTACAACACACCCTTGTATAGTGTATACTAGATGTGATAACATGGAAATGTAGAAAGGATGAGAGAAATATATATACCTCTATTATATTTGTTTATTGAAACAATGAATTTTAATATGATATTTGTATAAAATAATATGCAATCCTCCTAGTGGATAATAATCAATGTGTGTTCATGTACTATGTGGAGGTAAGAGTGTGCAATCATGTAAACTTAAATGATAATAAAAGATGTGTAGATTGAGAAAGTAACATGTTGATGAGGCCAATAAATGGCACTCATATTGCATATTATTACCATAAAATCTTTATATTTTATCCATTTTTGTATCCCTCACCCATGAATTTATCCATATTTTTATTTATATTGCATATGTTTATTATGGTTGTATAAAGTTTAATATTTTTATATATAATAATCTAATTTAATATCTTTATCATGTAGATTTACTAATAGTGAAAATTAGAATATTTTAGACACCTACCATTTTAAGAAGGATCTATGCATTTTTTGATGGCCTAAAACCATTGGTCATTCCACTTACAGCCATTATCTATTTCACCTACAACCATTGATTATGAGCACCCATAGACACTTCCCAAAAAAGCACTTGCAACAACTAGTTGTTTAAGAATGTTGACCATGAAAACTAGAGTTGAATATATCCCATTATTTAATGATGTATAATTGATCTTGTGAATATAGGGATGAGTAAACAATTTCAAATACCATACTATATTCACTCTTATTCTTACATTTGATTTCTTTCATTATTAAAACTTAATGATTTTATTATTACAACTTATTATATTCTGGGGGAAACCATAATTTATGGTTATAACTACTATATTCTTGTAATTTACAAATAAGCCACCTAATTCCCCTTTATAAAGAGTAGAGTTATAGGTGGTGAATACCTAGAAGATTTAGAATTAATAGTGAAAAGATATAGATATAGTTTTGAATTGAGCATTTATTGTTGTTGTACTTCTGTAAATCTATCATGGTAAAATTAATATGAAATAAAATTATTTTTTAGTAACTTAGCCTTAGAAGAGGAGGGAATTAAAGCTCTAGTATAAATGAGGTAAGGCCCACTCTCCTAGATTTGGTAGACTTATTTATCATCTATTAGCTTAGTTTAATTATGCATTGTTTATGTGTATATATCTTTTTTATACAAACTACTTATGGTGTGTGTTATTTGATATCATGATTTCATTATTTTTTAAACATATTCCATTATATGTATTCAATTCATCAAGTGTGGGAAGCTTTCAAGACATATATTCTTACTTCATTTCTAAAACAATCTATATTTCCTTCATGTAATTTCCTTTTTTACAAGTGTGATTTGCATTCATGTCATTTCCCTTTTGTAAGTGTATTTCCTATATAGAAATGCTTAGGACCCCATATTTTGAGATTAACTAGTGTTGAACATTGAAAGACTACATCCCTTGGTTGATAGTTAATGACTATTGCATGATAAATAAATCAAGTGGTTTCCCCTTTGGAGTATATCTATCAGGTCGTACACACCACCACTTTAGGTTTGATTGGTTATTTACTTTTTCCCATCACATAAAAAAAATTATATGCATTAGAATTGTTAAAATATGTCTAGATCATGATAAAAATAAAAATAAAAGGCAACATTGACCAAGTGAAACAAAGCCAAAGTCTAGAAGATTGGATCATATACATATGTGTGTCACAATATAAAAATAGCGAGGTTATGTTTATATAAATAATTTATGTACATTGGAAAGTATTATTTTTAAACCAATGACTTGGTCAATAAGACATTCCCATGGAGTTCATGCATAAAATATGTAATCACAATTTGAATTTTGTGTTAATTAACCAATTAAGATGAGATGTCATTGTTTAGGCCATATGTCATCAGAAGCCTTGAACCATTATATTTCATAATAATAATCATGATCATAATCATCTTCTTGGTATTGAAACTTTTGTATACCAATCTTATCATTGATTTTCTTTGTATATTGAAACCCAACTACACCATAGTGTGTTATTGATTTATTTTATTTCTAATGGTTTACCAAATGTGTTGCATCATGTACTTATGATTATATTATTTGTCCTTGTTGTGATGTTAGAAAAATAAGTATTTGATTTTGTCTATTCTTTTTCAATGGATTATTCTTCTATTGAGATTGTAACCATTGAAGCTTCATGCTCAAATGTGATGTAGTCATGATATTTACCCATTATTTCCCCCATTAATGTCATCTATTATTTTACTATTTTTACATAGCATTGATCAATGTAAGGTCAATGTGAAGTATAATAGAACATTTTTGTAGCCCTAGTGTTATGGGAAACTCAACGAATCTAATGTAACATTGAGGCCTAGTAATACTAACCAAATGTTGTTTATCATACCTAGATATTGGAGAAGTGTCATCTTGCATAAATTGGCTTCATGAAAAGAGGAAATCTCTACCTTAGTACATTTCTTTCCAATAATGTGAAGACTAAGAACAAAAGGCTCTAGATTTTTTTTTTAAAAATTATGTACCTCATTGTGAATCATATTAGTTATTTTTGATATATCTTAATTTTATATTCATTTGTGAGAAACCTTTATTGAGGGAGATTTATTTATTACCTTCAATTTATTTTTGTCAATTCTCTTTTTTTACATTTTCTTGGAGTATCCACTCCTTGACAATTTATTCCTTTTGTATTTATTCATTATCTAAGATTTACACATTGTCTTGTTCTCTTTGTAGTCTTTCTTGGTCTAATTTTCCCACGTAAAATTATTCCTTCTTAATTTATTCTTTTAATAATTTATAATTTTCCAAATGTTCCCTTTATATCTATTTTTATTGAATCGCTTATTTTATTCTACGTGAACTTGTTATTGAGGAGGTGTAACATTGACTGGAACATTATGAGGACTGAGAGTATGTGAAATATTTTCTTCAATTTAAGTAAGTTTTGTTAGAGATAAATCTTGAATTTTATATTTTGTTATTGTGAACTAATATATCAACAAGTGTTTATAATTTGACTATTTTGATTGTATGTCAATATAAATTTACATTTTTCCTTGGAATATTATGTCCCCATAGTTTTTTTTCATTTGTTTCTTTTTATTAAATATGTTCCAACTCCCATAGGTGTGAATAGAGTATGAGATAAGTATTAATCTAGATCAATAGGATTGAAATTTATCTTGTACAACTTTTCATCTATTGGATCTTGCATATCATTGTCATAACTATCATAAAAATATGTAACTATGAAATTAAGGTCTTCAAAACTGAGCACAAGAGGGAGATCTTGGATTTTATTCTCTTATTATATTATAAATGGTGGTGTTTTTTATTTATCTTATTTATAGATCATGGTTAGTGCATTGTCATGTTTTTTACTAGACTCACTCACCTCATATGTATGCATATGATTAAGTGGAATGGACTGTGCATTGGTACAATATAATGATCCTCAGTTTGTGATTGATTCATTTTGAAATATTTGAATGGGTTTTTATATTCTATAATAGTATACCCATATATATCATGTATAAATTTAATACATAAATAGAATGTAAAAATGTATAACCTCCATGGAATAAATCTAAGGTTGCCTCAAAAGTAAGTTGTAGTGAAACTAGTTATGCATTACTTGAAAAAAATAGGCACCATCTTTGAACCTACAAGTAAACCTAATGTGATAGTTCCAAAAGTTTGAAAAGGAGTGATATCAAATCCATTGATACTCTATTCATAATTTTCAATGATATTCATATTGATACCAAATTAATTTGAGAAAACATAGCTTCAAATATTTAACCCTAACTCATTATTGATAAACACATTTAACTAGCTTTCCATACAACTATGTTTTAATGAATAGAATAATATCTTGATTGATGATATGCTTAGGAGGTAATTCTTATTTATCGAAGGTTATGACCTTATCAATATTTTATGGTATTCAAGATAGAAATAAATCATTTTGGTTTTGTATCACTAGGAAGGGTTGTATCATGTAGCATGTCATATAAGATATATTTGTATATTTTTCATCTCTTTAATAATTCCAAATTTTAAAATTTAGCAAATGTATTGTGTAATTTATTGATGATATTGTATCCCTTGGATTTACTAGCTTGCCTTATGGGTAGTGAAGGGGGTTGAGGAGGAACATGTTGCCCACCTTCATTTTTATGAGGTGTATGAGTTATTTACACTTGTATAGTGTTGATAGAATGAACAATGGAATCTAATATAATTTATGGGAGAATAACATAATAGGATAGTGAACAAGATAATCTTAACATCTAGGTGTAAGAGGAATAAATCGATTCATGCATGCCCTTTGGTTCATGGTGGTGATAGGTAGTAGTTTAGATTGGATATTAAAAAGTATAAATCGAAGAAGGATTGAGATTACACATTACTCATTTTAATATTTTTTTGATATTTTAATTTTTAATTCTCATATGTAGTGAGTAAAAAAACATATTGAAAATAAAGATAGAATGTGATGCTAAAATTCAAAATATGTAAACAAAATTCATTCATTATAATCATTATTTTAATTTTAAACTTTGAATTTACAAACAAAATGAGAGTTGTAACTAGTTAAGGTGTGTTTGATTTATAATCTTAGCTATACTGATCTCATTAGTAAAAGAGTTAGTAAGCCCAAAGCGAATTAACTAAAAAATATTTCACCACCACATAGTCTATTTATCTTATCTCTAGGGTATATTAATAGTAACTTCCCAATTATAACCACTTCCTAATGCACTATAACAATAAACAATTAGAGGATTTTTGTGTGTGAAAAATAAAATCTAGGAATTTTTTATATACCATGAGGTATGAAGAAACTAAAATTCATATATAGTAATGTTTAACATCTTGATTATTGGAGAAATACCCCTCAAAATAGGGCTTCATAAAATTAATTAACACTATTCCAAAAATGACAACTCTTATGAGGTGTATCAAATACAAAACATAGTTTTTATAAAACAAGGAAAAGAAATAAAAAAATAAATTGAAAATGAAAACCAAATAAGAATAAATATTTGTCAATATAAAACTCAAAAAATAATATGAAACACTATGAAAAAAATTAGAAATAAAAAATGAAAATTTATAGGTTCACCAATATATTTTACCCTATTTCTTATTTAATAATTAATATGTGGGTATAATAGATGTAAAACTTGAAAGAGATCATAATACTAAACATATAAAATTATTAATAATTCTTATATATAAATTGATAAATATAGAAAATTACTATTAATAATAAATATACTTAGCTTAAATATATATTTTTTTACTATTTCTAATGTCTGATCATGTGAAGCAACAAAATATAGGATTGTGAGAGTGTTTGATTAGATACAGAATGTGAAATTATTTATGGACAAGTATGTGCTCCCTAGAAATAACACATGTCATTCATGTTTGTTGACTACAAATTTATCCCAATTGAATGTGATTGATATTTGATATTGAAAAGTATAAAAATATATAACTATGATAGTGAAATATCATAAACAAAATTTGAGAATATTTCTAGATATGATTATGTTCCTTAGACAATAACACAAGTCAGCCATGTCCTTTGACTGTGAAATTTTTGGCATTTATTGTGATGAAACCATTCATGTTATACATTCATTATACCTCTTTTTTTATCAATTTAAGATAGTTATATTTAAATTGTTCCATAGGTAATTCATTATTTTTCTCTTCTTTGATTTGGAAACCCTAAGGATCTTTGTGAAAGCTAAAGCCTAAAAAAAAAGAGGGAAAGTGTAATGGATTAATTTGACCCCAATCACACCCTTCATGATTTAATTTTACATGTATCCAAATACTCCAAAGAGGGAATCAAACCACACTTAGTTATCCCACCCAGAGTGATTTTGGAATAGTGTTCCTTGACTACATGTAAATAGCTAGAGATGCATATTTTGATAGTTGACAATGATATCACTTGACTTACTTTGAAATTATTTATACATGGCTCATGGCTAATCCTTATGAATGAGAGGAATAGGTAAAATTTTATCAATGTGAAATAATGTGTATGTCCTCAATAGATAGTGCCAATCTAGCATTTTAGTTATTTCTAGGGAATAATGAATAACCTTTGATGTGTATTTATAAGAAAACCTTTTGATAATTTATTTATCTAAGATTATGAAATGTGAGGGAAGACACAAATAATAATTTTAATTTAGAAACTATTCATTACTTCACATAGTTATGAGGTCATTTTAGGTGGACAAGTCCACGACAGAAGACCAATTTTCCTAGCATAGACTTAACCTGAAAGATCATGTATAACTATCTTGACTTGGAGGTGCTTTGAAAATGATGTAACATAGGTTTAAGTAATAAATTAGAAAGTTTTATGTAGTAGTGACAGTGAATAAAAGGTCAATATTATATATAGATAAATGTCTTAAAAGAATATTAAGTAAGAGTCATGTATTTGGGTGCAAGTCAAATGGCTTAGGATATGTTAAAAATTAGTATTATCAAGTACCTATGACTAAATTTAAATGTCTACACTTTCTTACAACCACAATTTTGTTTTGGTTGTATCATATTTATGTGTCGGTTATAGAATTTTATTTTAAAATTATCTAATTTAGAGGTTTGTATGTGAAAATACCATTTCTAGGATTAATACATTTTTATGATCCCGACATGAGTTTTATACCACCTTGTTATATTGGTTATCTTCATATGTTCCCTAATTTTTCAAATTTATAATTTAATATCTTATTATATCATCTTTATTTATAATATATATTGGTGAACCCATCATAAATATTACCCAAACTTTGGTTTGGTTATCTTCACATTAATTTTTTGAACCAAAATTTTGACCATTTTTCGCTTCTCAAAAATTTATCCCCTTAGATTCCTTGATGGTTACTATCTCAATTATAAAATGTATCATTTATAATAATATCATGATACCACTAAATGGTCTGAATTTACCCAAGTGCCATCCAATCCTAACCTTAATTGAAGATGTATTATTTTATCTCCTCCCTTGATAATAAAACCAACATTTATCCAACTAAAAATGACAATAGGTCCCTTAAAAATTATAATAAAGAGAAAAAAATTATCTAATAATATATTGACCAAGAGGAGGACCAATGGATAACATCGAGTTGATACCTAAAATCCAAAAATTCATAGCATAAAATCATAATTATGTGGGTAAATATCCTAGATTAATTAAAATACTCATGATTTCCTTTAAAAACACCCCTCCCCCAACTAATATTGGATAAATTAATGGAAAAACTATATTTTTCACTAGCATGGTGGAAATCCATGTCAATACCATTACTTCTTTTATAGTTTCTATGTTTAGAAGTCCAATAATTTCAATCTCAATTGCCTATATAGCCATTACCTCGTAACCTAAAAATAAAAAATAAAAGTTTACTCAATATCTTAAAATTTACCACAATTAAATGTTCATGCAAGTCTTGGATTGGTGAAAATATAGACTAGTTAAATAAAAAGAATCAATAGGCATAAACTTAGAAATTTTATGAAAGCAAAGTTCTCTGTTGATTTTGATTGAATGAATAAAATATTTACATAAGAGGCTTTAAATAAATTCAACTCAAAATTATATTTTACATTCATATTTAAATAAAAATCTACTTAAATCTCTTAAAGCTAACTAACCTATGCAATTTTTAGAAAATGGTTATTTTTAGTAACTTTCATCTTCTAGTGATTTTTTCAACTACTATTTTTAGATGTTTTGCATCCAAGATAGGATGGGTATAATAATATCCACATATACTATAAACACTAAAATTATCCTAATTTGTGAATTTCATATGAATTTAATGTGTGATTACAAAAATACAATATTTAAAAAAATAGAAAAATACTAAAAAATACTAAAATGTATTTTTTTAAACCATAGATGGTAATATATGCCCTCAAAACATTTATATAAAATATCCCTCGTAGATGTATTAGTTTATGGATTAATTTAAATTTATTATATGGTTGTTTTAGCATAACTAAAATCTCAAATGGAACTACAGATCAAAAGTTATGGCCTCTAGAAGTTTGGACTCTACATCATTCTCTTCTGGTTGAAAACAACTTAGCTCCATCGAGTTTATATGATTGTACTTATTATATTTATTCTTATCAATATTATTCAACTTTAATTATTAAAAAAAGTGTTTTTTATTTCATTTTTAGTCCTTCCAACTATACCAAATACCTGTTATAATTTTTTTTACCTTATGTTTATTATCTTCTTATCTAAAACCTATGTTATCTTTTCTTTCTTCTTCCTTGGTACTTGATGTTTCCAATTACTTAATTATACTTTTCCATTTCAATATGTTCTCCATAAGAATCATATAAATCTAAAACATTAAATACTAAAGAGTTAAAATTATGCGGTAAACTCACCTCATAAGCATTATCATTGACTTTCTTCTCAATTCTATGTGGACTAATTTTTTACTTCAAATTTTTGTATGTGCCTATTGAATTTTTTTTTATTCAAATAAAATATCACCAAATCTCTTTATTCAAATACCTTTGGCCTTATTCTAACATCCACTACTACTTTATGCTTTTCATTACTTTTTTAAATTTTTTTCCTCACTTCTTCTTATAATTATTGCATATGCTATACAAATACTATTGCATCATCACTAACTCATTTTGTAATTGGTAACCATACAAAATATAAAAAACCATAGGATTTATCATATAAACAATCTAAAATGGTTATTTTCCTATTGATCTATTTACTTAATTATTATATACAAACTCAACCTATGATAAAGTCAATTCCCATTGCTTCAACTTCTCTCCAACTATTCATCTTAACAAATTCGCAAAGCTCCTTTTGACAACTTATGTCTATCCATATATTTTTTGGTAGTATGCATTATATAATTGTATCTTAGTTTCAAAATTCTTCCATAAATTCCTCCAAAAATGACTTAAAAATTTTACGTCCCTATCTAATATAATGGTTTTTGTAACACCTTACAATCTCATAATGCCCTTAAAAATAGTTATGCAACTCTAATGGCATAATTATTTTTCTTATATGAAATTAAATGAACCATTTTATAAAACTTGTCTACAAAAATAAAAATTGAATCATTACTTCTCTGTGTGTTTGGAAACCCCAACACAAAATCCATACTCAAATTTATCCATGGTCCCCTTGGAACCGGTAATTTCATGTACAATCCCATATTTTTTTCATGTCCTTTATGAACTTAACATATTATAAATCTTGAAACATACCTTTCCACATCTCTCTTCATCTTTGGCCAAAAATGTTTCTCTGCCACTAAATCTATTATCTTAGCCTTACCAAAATGTCTAGTCAAACCACCACTATGTATTTCTCTTATAATATTGTCTCTTGAGACTCAACTAGAATACATAATTGTTTCCCTTTGAAGATATAACCATCCTATATAATATATTCATTATAAAAATTACTTGTCTCACCTGCTAATGGATTCTTACATTGCTTAACTATCTTTCCAAATTTTGGATTAGTGTCATAAAATTCCTTAACAATTTCAAATCCAGCCACTTCACTCACCATAGCAGTTAATAATGCCACTATCCTACTTAAATCATCAACTATTTGATTTTTATTTCCTTACTTATACTTCAACACTAAATTATATCCATGTAAGAAAGACACCCAATTTTCATGTCTACTATTTAACTTCTTTTGAATGTTCACATACTTCAAGGCCTCATGATCTATAAATAAGATAAATTCCTTAGGCATAGGTAATGCCTCCAATATATTAATTCTTTTAAAATATCATAAAATTCAACATCATATGAAGAATACTTATTGCTCACCTCTTCAATTTATCAATAAAATATGTTATTAGCCTTCCTTCTTGATTCAACACAACACCAATTCCTACATGTGAATCATCACAAACCACTTCAAACACTTTGTTAAAATTTGGTAATGCTAAAATATGTTTTTCTATAATCTCTTTTTTCAACAATTCAAAAAAAATTATTTATGTCATTATCCATACAAATTCTTTTCCTCTCATGCAATCTATTATTGGTGAAACAAGACTACTAAAATTCTTAATGACCTTTATATAAAAAATTTATAAACCATGGAAACCTCTTACCTCTATAATTCTATTTCAAATATGCCACTCAACATTTTTTTTACTTTTTCTTCATCTATTCTTACACCATCTTATGAAACTAAAAATCTCAAAGATACCAAACTATTCTACATAAACCTACACTTCTTCATATTTGCATAGAGCTTCTCCTTTCTTAACAACTCTAATACAATTCCAAAATGTTGTAAACACTCCATTTTAGTCTTGCTAAACATCAAAATAAACCACCACAAAATTACCAATGTAATCTTATTGCATTGTTTTCATCACCCTCATAAATATGTTGGGTGCATTAGATAATCCAAAAGGAATCACTAACCACTCATATAATTCATCCCTAGTATTGAATGTTGTTTTCTATTCATCTTATTCATGAATATAAATATAATGGTAACCACTTCTTAGATCAATCTTGATAAATTATTTTCCTCCTATAAGCACATCCATCATATCATCTAAATGAGGTATAAGAAATCTATATTTGATGTTAATTTTATTGATTTATTTACTATCCACACACATCCTCCACACTCCATATTTATTTGTATTTAGTAATGTTGGTGTTGCACATGGACTCATGCTCTCCCTCACTACCCCCTTTCTCACCAATTTCGTAACTTGCTTATTCAATTATGCATGGTTTATTGGGATCATCATATAGGCTGCTTGATTGGGTAGAGTTTATCCTTGAATCAAATAAATATGATGATGAATGTATCTCTTTAGTGGTAAACCATCTGGTAAAATATTAGATATAACATATGCATATTTTTTCAACACTTATGTTACTTTTACTGGTATTTTCACCACTTTTGTGTCTTCATTATTTTCTACTAATGCATAAAAATAGTAGTCTTCATGTATTTGATAAATTATTTTGTCGACATCATGATTTTAGCCTACCATTCTTCTTTAAGAGGTAATAAAACTATCTTCATACCACCTTTCCAAAAATTATAGGTATTTTTTGCTCCATCTTGAATTGGTTTTCTATCAAAATTCCATGGCTTTCCCAATAAAACATGGCATGTATTTATTGGTATAACATCACACCATATTTAATCCTTGTAATTTTTTCCTATAGAAAACTTGATTAAGCACCTTTTAGATATTACAACTTCATTCCCTTTCTTAAACCATGAAATCCAATAAATATTAGAATGAATTTTACATTGTAAACCTAGTTTCTCTATCATCTCCTTAGAAACCATATTTTTACAACCACTACCATCTATAATTAATTTACATATCTTGCCTCCTGAAGTACCTATTATTTTCAAAATATTTGTTTGCAGATATGTATCACCACCTTCATTATTTGACACATGTTTTTTCCTTTGAAAAATCATTGTTCTCCTCATCATGAGGTTTTCTTTAATATCTACTATTGCAAATTTAGTATTTTTTTTCTTCTATCTCAAGCTCCACTATATTCACTCTTGGGCTATGTTTTGTATCTTTTATTGTTCTTTATAATTTGGACACTCAAATTCTCTATGTCCTTCCTCTCCACACCTATAACAAACATAAGACCTACGTTAATTTGGAAACCACCCTCTATTACCACCATATCATCTTCATCTCTAAAATCTTCTTGTTTTTTGATGGTATTGAAACCCATATCGATTGTCTTCTTTCCTTTCTACACCATTTTATGATTATCCTTTATTGAGATTAAACCCACCTATAATGGTATTGAACCCACCTTATCCCCTTACTAGAGTGAATTGTCATCTTCTTGGCCTAATTGATCTTTTGAAAGTCTATCTATTTTACTTTTCTTGTCTTCAAAGTTAATTAATAAGTCTTATCCATGAAAATTATTATATGGATGCTCAATTCATCTTAAATATAAAACTTTAAATTATTTACATACCTTGTAGCCATCTATTCTTCTATAATGATGGCAAATCTAAAATTTTAAAGGCCATAACTTTTGGCCCTTTGCTCCATTTGAGTTCTTATTTTCACCAAAATGAGCATCTCTAAAAGCTATGAAAACTTCCTTAAATGGATAGATTTATTTTTTGTTGAATTAAACTTTTGGAGATGGTAATAGAGTTACATATCAAAATTTATGGCCTCTGGAAGTTTTGACTTTGCATCATGGATGGACTAGATAAAATGCAAACAATGACCAATATAAATGGTGTATATATAAACCCATCTCATGTAAATGAAAATTTAAACTCAAAAATTATATTTGGTAACCCTTAATAAATATACCCTTTAATTCTATCCATTCACCCCCACTATAGATGCAAATGGGAAAACTATCACACAAACTCCAATCCAAAAAAAAAATGTTTCAAACATTATACAATAAATTATTAGCATGGTCATACATTACATCTATGGATAATAGTGAACCATATCAAACCATCGCTTATTATATGTTAACCGAGCCTACCCTATTATAGAATCTTAAATTTGGTACAATAACTATATTCTCAATATCTTAACCTCAATTTATCTTATTTTTCAAACTTGTACATTTTGTTTATTTTTAGGACTTCTTCAACCCCACAATACACATATACTTAATACATTGAGATTATAAACACCTCTATGTTTATAAAAAAAGGTATCCTTAAACACATCTATACTATGTCTTACTTATTCATATTCATACCTAAAAAGTAAAGATGAAATCATATCCTAGTCAAAATCATACAATGTATATGTCTGTCTTGGATAAACTTTTACACACTTTAGGTTTATTCCTTTTAGTTTTGTTGACATGTCAACCTATTATAGTGAATTATTTTTTGTTTCTCATTTTTTATACATAACCATAGTCATAAAATGTGCATGATTTATCTTATATTATCCTATATAAATAAGTTCTAACCATACTAATGCAGAAGCATCTAGGTTCACATCCAATCTTGTATCAGCCGAAAAAATATGATAGTTTAGGAATTTTATCTAAGTAATTGTTTTGAAAGTGTCTTATGATGCATATGTATTTTTTATAACTTTGCATAAATATTATTTGTTTCACAAACATTATTTACATTATTTTAATCTTCCTTTGAGTGTGTGTGTGTGTCTTGTGTAACTTTGTGTAGCCTATGAGTGTTCATATGTTTCTAATAAACCACACATTTATTTTCATGCATCATTATATTTTTTTATTTTTATAAATAATCTTAAAAATACTTACATAATATGTAGTATTAGTATTTTATGTAAGCACAGTCTTAAAGATATTTATAGATTCTTTGCAGTATTCTATGGCATCTTCCAGAATAGCATGTCTTTCATTATTTTTTACAAAAGAGTTATAGTTGTTGATATTTATTGAAGGATTTTGACCTTGACTGCATAAGTTGTGTGATTATTTTTTAGCCATTTTGGGAACTTGTGGTAATGTTATTATCAAAAATAAGGATCGTAGATCAAATTTTTTCATTGTAGTTGTTGGTTATAAAGTATTTCAACATTGTTTAACTTTATTTGTGTCCATTTGGTTTGGGTGCATATATCCTTGTGATGTGTTATAAGGAACCATTACTGACTATTTGTAATTTAATCCTTTGGATCATGGGAATTGGATATGGATCAATTTAATATTTTATTGTTGTGTTTTAAGTTATAACATGTTGGTGCCTATTATGAGAGACATTTAATATTTATAGCTTGTTAAGGTGTGTTAAATGTTGTTACTAGGTGTAAAGCATTTATTGTAAGTAGGTGGTTCTTTCACCAATATAATCACACCCCTTACTTGTGTGAAGTAATATATGGATATTGGGAGATTTATGAGAGTATTAGAGATTAAGAATGATTTTGAGTATTTGTTCTAAGAGTTAGGACACACTTGTAAAGACTATCAGTTAACAAGTAGAGGTCTATGGATCTAGTGTTGTAACACGTCATTGTGAGATCATAGTGTCATCAATATTATTTTTCCTATTGTATTTCATATTAAAATCTAATAAATATTTAATTTTTATGTATGTATTTTATTACATATTTCACTATGTATTTTAGATTTTTAAGGTATAAGAAATTTTTAATATCCCTAACCATGAATGCATCATTTGGTATCAAAAAAATGTTTGTATTACTTTTTATTATTTTTATTTTCCACATTTGTGAGTTTGGGTAAAATGTATTTCAAACATATTATAGTGAGAGTGTTGATGATAAGGTGTAAGTGAAGTGGTTGATTAGAATTTTTGAGATAATAAGTTGGTACAAGTCTTATATTTTAGAGGAAATGAAACACATAGGAGTTTTATTTGATAGAAGAGAAAGAGTGTATGGATTTTCAAGACTTATATATTAAGTTGGATTGATGAGAGATATACAATATTGAATGGAGGCTATGGAAATAATGCAGTGTTGAGGTATTATGATAGTGGATGATGAAATCAATACTAAAATCATCTAGGAAGCATATAAGAATAAATATATATAATAGGTTGATGAACTTGAAGATATATTGTTGCACATAGTTGTGAAATGACTAATAAATTAAAGTTGGACCCTGGATGATATAGGGACATCCTATAAGGACTCCAAAATTATTTTAATTTTATCTTAAGATAGTCTAATAGTTTTCTCATAGGTGTTATAGGTCATAATAAGTCCATGTGTGGAGTCTATATGGTCTTAAGGAACATAGAATTTCAATTCTATATTTTCTCACCAAAAGCTCTTTTGGAAAATTTGAATCTTGTTAAGCCTCTTTTAAGGATTTTTATATGCATTTGTGAAGGTGGAAAGATGGGTTAAGCTAGACTAAGGGTTTTAGAATTATAATAGGTCCATAAATGTTCATGATTATATTTTCATGGTTCAAGACACATTATGTTATGAAAAAATCAAGAAAATACAATGAAAGCAAGAAACCTTTATGTAGGAAAAGTAGCCAAGAATCAGTTATGTATCCTTTTTAGGAGTGAAGGAATCAGTTTTGGATGGTAGATTGAAGTTATATTTGATAATATGAATTAAGTATGGACAATTTTGTATGGAGGATATTTTGATGTTCTTGTAATCTCTATTAAATGAAGAATTAAGACAAAGCCTTGTTTTGAGGTCATTTTTGTTGTTGTTACTAATTGTATGTGATTTATTGAAAAAAGAATGAAATGTGGAATTGTTTAAAATCATTCATGAATGATAATGGATGTTTTTTTTGTGATATTTTCTTCAAGGAATGAGAAAAGGAGATAATATTAAATAATGCACAGTACAGACCCCTAATCCTATATAAGTGGTTTGTTACAGACTAAATTTACTTTGTTGATAAATAATGACAGGTAAATTCATCCTAACATGTTTGTAATATATTGGATAGTCATTTATTTCTATTTATGGTGACAATTTTCATGAAATAGTATGAAATAAATTTGTTTTTCAAGCTTAACCATAAATAATTCCCTGTTGGATTGTGAGTTTCTCGAATTGCAAACAAAGCTTATCAAGATAGTAATGCATTGAAATTGGTAGGTTATGGTACATGTTTATAAAGGTTTAATAAGTGTTAATTTATTTTATGAGACTCATATGTAACAAAAACCTTGCGATTATAGGTATCTCTAAATCTGGCCTTGTTTCTTATGATGAACATTGGCATGGAGGACTATGTATTTGGATTCTTGAAAGCATATTATCAAAGAATCAAGTTGTAAGTTTTATAGAACATTTTATCAAGTGTATGTGATTCCATTTTATGTTTATTTAACCTTTATATTAGTCAATAATGTGCTATGAATTGTAAAATACTAATACAGACCTATAGAGTGATATTTTCTCACATAGTCAAGTATATTTGGAGATGCAAACTAATGATATAAGATTAGTAGGAAGAATAAATTGATTAGATAACTTTTATAAAGTTATGAAAAACTTTAAAAACCTCACACAAATCTTTGAAATATTTATAAACACCCATAATTGAATATTATATGCTCTCGATTAAGATAGAGTTAAGAAAACACTAAACTAGGGTTTGGAGAATATAGAGAGATTCCACCATCCATTTCAGGTAAAACTTTGGTAAAAGTTTAAGGTCAAGGTTATTGAATTTATTTTGAAGTTTAATTTGTGTGGATGTACATATATATACAGATATTCAATACTATGTGTAAAAATAACCCTAGGAGACCTAATAGGGATAAATCGAGGCCTAGATTGAGTTAGAAAATAGACCAAATGGAAGAGTTATGAAGTAAAAATTAATGGATGGTAGAATAATCATAAAGGGTATCAAAAATTATCATTGGTTTTGTTCTATACATCTATATAACTCTGTACTCATAGAATAAGTCCAAAAATAAGGTTAGAAGGACTATGTAAAGGTATGTAGAGTTGGTTTGAGAGTGAGTTTTTGCTTAAATAAAATTTTGGGTTGAATAAGGAGTAATAATTTACTATATATAATATGAATTAGAGGTATAAAATGATAATTTATCCATTAAAACCTATAACCATAGTTGTATATTGAATAAATGAATTAAATGAGCCATTGTAAGTAAAGTGAAGCATTGAAAACACCAAGTAAGAAGAGAATTATGGTGTATGCTCTACATCACTAGAAGTTATTCTAGAAGTTGAGCTTGAAGATATCATTAGTTAGATAATTGAGTTATAAAAATAATTGGACTATGAAATTATATAAGATCCCAAGAGGGTTGAGTTCACAGGCATAAATTTGAGAGGTCACGAATTCTTAAGGTGGAAGCATGTTTAATCTAAAACATTTTAGAAGGTAAAATATAACATTAATACTAGAAAGAGATTCATCATGAAGTTTAAGTATAAATTCATTACTATATATTATAATATGAGTTTGTTTAAGAAGATTCAATAATTGTGACATAGAGAAATGAGTGTAAAATATTACATTGAGGAGTATTATAGACTTCTATTTAGAGTGGGTCATCTTAAAGATGATAGTGAGAGTATCTCAAGGTATGTGAAAGGGTTTCAAAAGTAAATTAAGGATGAGTTTGTGATGATCAAACTATGATATGTTGAAGAGGCATAATAGTATGTATGAAGGTAGAGGAGAAGTTAGTATGAAAACAACAAGGATAGTTGTGAGGAAAAGGAAGATTAACACATGAACATGGAAAATGACATGGAAGTAGTAGATGTTATTATATGCAATAGATATAAGGAGAGATATTACTTCACAATGTAATGATGTTAGTACCCATAAAGGTAGAGGAAATTTTAGAAGAAGAGAATCTTATGGATGTAATAGAGGTATTGGATTCAATGGTACTTATTTTAGAGTTAGTGAGACTAAACATATATCATTTGATTATTCTCATATACATAATGAATAAAATATAAGGACTGATGCAAATGTGGATATCATACAAGCATATGAAGAAAGTATTGCATATATTCATAACATAGATTAACTAAAAACTAGAAAAGTTCTCATAATGAAGAGGGTATTATTGAAACCCAAGGAAGAGGAGAATCATCATGCATAAAGAAATAATTTTTTCATATTTTTTTACAAATTTTGAGATAAGTTTTGAAATTTGATTATTAAAGTAGAAGTTCTAATAATATTTTTTCACAATAATTAGTTGATATACAAAGTACATTTGATATACAAAGTTTTCTTAAATTCATGGGTTTTTATAGGAATTTTATTAGTAATTTTATTAGGGCATGTGCAATGATAAAAAATGTAATATGAAAATATTAAAATGATTATGTATGGATAGTGGAATAAAAACATAATTTTTAATAGTTGAAGAAGAATATAACCAAACAACCAATGTTGGCATTTCTAAATTTTAAAAAGATATTTTAAGTATATTTTTATGTGACTAGAAAAAAAATATGAGTATTATTTATTCAATAAGGAATATATATCATGTATTTTATTTAATATATCAATAATGCAAAGAGAAAATATTTAGTGTATGATCAATAGTTATAAGAAATTGTGCAATCATAAAGAAGTGGAGACATTATTTGTGGGCTAAGGATCTTATACTATATAGAGACCACCGAGCATTAAAATTCATTAACAATAAAACTAAAATGAATTAGATACATATAAATTGGTTTGAATTCCTATAGAGTTAGTCATTTTTGTTGAAATAAAGAAGTGGAAAATGAAATAGACTAATAGATGTGTTGAACTAAATAATTAATTTTATAATAATTTAATAATGGAAGTGATAGTATTTTATCTTATGAAAGATCATTATAAAAATGATTAATATTTTTTAGGAAGCATGGAAAATTTTTGTAGAACTAATGAGTAAATACAGGACACCATAGTTAGAATATTTTGTTCATGACATATAATTTTCCCAAGGAGCACAATTATGTATATCAAGAGGTTCAATGCATGAAAAATTCATTAAATAAAATCATAGTAGAGGTTTGGTAGGTAATTTTAATTATTAATAAGCATTATCATAATTGGTGGAGAAATATTTGTAGCAAAAAATTAGTTTGGATGTTTGCAAATATGTTTATAAGTGTAGATTTTTCTAACTAGCAAAAGGGAGAAGTCATAATGTAGGGTTATATCAACCATTACCTATTATGGATTTTATGTTAGGTTTTCCTCAAACACATAAAGGAAATGAATCCATATTTTTAATTGTAGACATATTTTTAATATGGTACATTTTTTTGCTTGTAGGAAGACTAGTGATGCAAAAAACATTACTAACTTATTTTTTAAGGAGTTTGTAAGGTGGCATTGTTTTATGCACAACATATTATCATATAGAGATGTAAAATTTGTTAGAATTTTTTATAAAAAAGTTTAATATAATTTCAACACTAATTTTTAATTTATTTTAACATACCATCCTCATATAGATGGATAGATAGAGGTAGTAGGTAAGATTTTGGGTAACTTGTTGACATATTTAATTGAAGATAATTTAGTAAAATTAGATGATATTCTGGCACAAGCTGATTTTGATTGTAATAATTCAATAATGGGAGTACATGTAAGAAACCATTTTACATTTTTATGGGTCAATTATTAAAGTAGTTTTAGAGCTACATGACATGAAAAGTGAACCAATAAAAAATGTTGAAGTAAAGGATTTCTAAGAGAATATAAGAGAATTACATAAGTATGTGCACAAATAATTGAATAAGAGTATTTCACAATAAAAACTATACACATACAAGAAAATAAGATAAGTAGAAATTTGGTTGGAGACCTAGTCTAAGCACATTTTAGGAAAGAGAGATTTATAAAAGGCAAATATGATACATTGAAGTGGAAAAATATTGGTCCATGAAAAGTGTTTATAAATTTTATGAATAACACATGAGATAGAGTTACCTGAAGAGACTGATATGTCCCATATTTTTAATGTCACTGATTTGTATCCATATTACAAAGGTCAAAGTAGTTAAACTGAAAATCCAAGTCCTAAAGAAATTGATTGTAGATATAAAATGCCTAAAAAGGAATGTAATTAAGTTTAATAAGTGATTGACTCATGTTTTATAAAAATTATGTATAGAAAGGAATATCAAGAATATTTGGTAATGTGGAAAGGTAGAGGGATAGAATATGCAATTTGGATAAGTGCATCAAAATATAAAAAACAAATAATAACATTATCAAAGATCTTAAAAGTCACATGAGCAAGATCTCATGTTTATTTTGTTACTTAGGGTGTATGATGTAGGAGCATCTAGGTTCACTTGCAATCTTACATCAACCAAAAAAAAGAATTGATAGTTTAGAAAAAAATTGTAAGTATTGCTTTGCACTAGTATATTTCTTGTAATTTTGTGAAAGTATTATTCATTGCGTAAACTGTTATGACATATTTTAGTGCATCCCTATCTTGTGTATATTTTTGTATCTTATAAGTGTGTATATGTTAATAATGTTTTGTGTGTGCAATTATATTTTTTATTTATATAAATAAGATTTATTTTGCACAAGTTCAGTCTTGTAAAGATTTTTGGATTCTTTTCATAAGTATATGACATCTTCCAAAATAGCAGAGCTTTCATTCTTATCCACATAATCAATATATTTGATGAGGTTTCTTAGAGGAATTTGTTCTTCACCGCATAAATTATGTGATGATTAGCAACTCCTTTGTATCATGTATGTTAATATATGGTATTATTATTAGAAAACATAAGCATAATAGCCCAAATTTTGTTAACATAGTTATTGGTTTTAAATTCTTGTGACTTGATGCAACTTTATTTCTGAGCACTTGGTTTGGGTGCATATATCCTAATGATATATTGTAAAGGGGCCATTTCTGATTGTTTTAAATGTAATCCCTTGGATCATGGGAAGTTTATATATATTTATATAATAGTTTCATACAATGTATTAATCCATGATGTGTTAAGTTGTAATGTGTTGGTGCCTTGTAATTTGTGAGAGAGATTTAATATTTATGTCACACTAAGGTGTGTTAAATGTTATTAATGCCTATAAATCATTAATTATAATTAGGTGTATTATTCACTTATATAACCATGCCCCTATAATTATGCAAAGGAAAAGAGGAAAATTAGGAGGGTGTAAAATTTTTTAGAGATTAAGAATAATTTTGAGTGATTATTCTGAGAGATATGTTACATTTATGGAGACTTTGAATTAACAATTCAATATTTTCATATCTAGAGTTTTAATGCATCTAATTGTGAGTTTGAAATGTCATTGTTATTATTGTGTCTTTTATATTTCATATTATTTAAATATAGTAAGGATCTATGTTATATTAATGAATTTTATTTCATATTCCACTATGTTTTCTAAAGGTTGTGTGGTATAAATAATTACTTAATTGAGACCCCTAACCATGACTACATCACAATCCATATAATGATTTATAATAAAGTGTAAGACATATCTAAACATTAAAATCCAAGTCACATAAAAATTAAATCCGAGAGTAAAATATCACTCAAGTCAAGATTTATTGAATCTCACACATTTGTGACATTGTTATTTTATCTTTCACTCTTTAAAATTCCCATGTTCCAAAGGATGAAATTATATTTCATATATATGAATCATCATTTATAGGGTATGGGATATTAATAATCCCTCAATTAATTTATTCTATGCACACACTCATTGTACTACATAGAGTTGTGATTTAATGCATGTGGGATACATAGTTTTCAACATGATCTTGGAAATTTCTTCAATGTGTAACTATTTGTTTGTTTTGGATTGTCAAGATAGGTCAAAGAAGAAATTATTATATTATGACCATTCTACTTGACATATATATGAAGTTGAGAAAAAATTTGAAAAAGTATGACATCATATAGGTGAAATAAAAACCAAACTATGAAACCCTAGTAGGATAAATTCATCCATAATAGGAAAACCCTAGCCAAAGTAAAATAGTCATAGGCATACTCAATTTTTAAAAGAAGATCAACATAGGAATGGATTTGTCCCATTTAACAAGTTTGTCTAAAGTCAATGAATAGTTTATATATTTCAGTGTTCCATACGTTTTGCATAGTTTATCTACAATCTTATATTTCCAAAATATAAAACACAAGTGATCATTATTTATCCCTTTTTCATTTACATTACTTAATCTACTTTCATTTCTAGTATTTGGACTTGTTTTTCATTATACCTTATTAGATGAATCAAAATTTTGTAATTTTAGTTATGTATATTTAGATATATTTAAATGAAACTTGTTTATTCATTATTTTGTATAAAAATAGAGTTAGGGTGAACATAAATGGCTAACCTCAACTCTTCACATGTTTAACCTATGATTTCTACAATCCATCTTCTCATTAAGACTTGAAGAGTTTTGAATTTCTAATCCTATGGTTTGTACACTCTTTCTATCCTTGATGTTCATATATATTTGTGTGTGCATTAATTGATTATCATCATGGCTTAAATTTATAAGATGCTATAAAAACACTTTTGTTCTCATAAAACCCATATTACACAAATGAGAAACTTCAACTACTAAGAGTACTCTACCTTTTCTACATAGATTTCATCATGAATATCTATTAATTGTTAACACCACCTTAATTTGGTATTAAACACATTAGAAACATCAAATGTGGCACACTTTGACATAATTAGACATTGTACACATATTTGACTCATTTACACTCTTTCCCCTATCCATATACACACATGTTGCCTTGGCTAAACTAGTTTCCTAGATAAACATGTTTTGGATAACCCTAGTAAAAATAAAAATCTTTCATAATCCTACATATATTTTTTCCATGTCTCATACCACTAGTTTTTACTCTCAATATAGTACAAGAAATAATCAGATATCTATTATTTACTATACATGTATTTACCTTTGTTGATAATGTCCATGAAAACTCAATGGATATTTTTTAAGTTTTAAAGTCTCCTTTAAGTTAGTATAAACATATTTCATGAGTCATCCATACTATTGAATGAAAAATACCTTATTATAAATAAAAATATCATAAGGTTTTACCCATCTTAGAAAGTCCTAAGAAACCTGAGAAATCAATTAGCAATTTATTGTGATTTATCACAAAGGGATACATATATAGATATTAAATGAGTATCCATAAATCCAAGTCTAACACACATGTATGTAAAAGTTTAATGGTTTATATTGTTTAAATCCAAACATTAAATTTCATTCTAGATTGATCAAGATGTTTCACACACACACACACACACACACACACACACACACACACAAATGCATGCACGCCTGCATGTGTGTGTGTGTGTGTATACATACTAGGTGTAATTTAAGCTATCATTAAAATCTTAAATCCATTTAAGGATGTGTCCATTGGTTGGCTAGATTTAAAGTGAGAACTTGAGAATTAAGAATCCTTCACTTTATTCTATGTGTCTTCTTTCATTAGTATATAATCTTGATGGTTGGATAATATTATTGAAGCTTTATCAGTTCTTTTTGAACTAAAATATTATAAAAAAAACTCCTAATGTTTGTTTGGAATTTTTAGTCTTGGTATTCATCAAAAATATAATAAAAATTTGATAATTAAGGTCTAGTTATAGAATTGTATAATTGGTACATGTCTTTTCCTTGGTGAATTGGTGGATTGATGACTTAACCCAGACTAGTATAACATTAAACATTGTACCCATTAGATTATTATGTTATTATTAAAGCCATTAGATCATTTTGGGTCATATTGTTTCTTATTTGTCATTATAATATTCTATTAGGGATAAATTTAAATCATCCTAAGAATAATGAATATTTATAGATGGAGCTTATGTTATAGTGCTATTTATAATCCTAGAATACTTTCATGTTATGGTTTAATGAAATAACAATATTTTTTAAATATTAATCTATTTTGAATTCTTGAAATAAGTTGAAGATAAATGTTCCCTTTATAACCTTATTATTTTTTGTGCATTTTGATTATTTCATATTGGTTTAAATTTACATATTTTTATAAGAAAATTATTGTTTTATGCTGACTTTATTTTATTTTGGAATTTAAGATTGGTACCCCTTTTATTGGAATTCTAAGGTAGAATATAACCTATGTGGTTACACCTTTGAATTAAAAATATTGTTATATGGACTGGTAATGAAATAGGTTTTCATTTATGACTTAGATTCAATGATTTAGTGGTCGAATGTAACATATACACTATGATAAAATACAACATGATACCTAAGGAATTGGTTAATAACCAATTAAATTGATAATAACATTGAACCATGTGGATGAACTATTGAATTATTTTAATATCTTGTTTTTGTATTTTCAACTAAGTTCATAAGTGGTAATTTAAGATCTTTCCTCGACTAAATTATTGATTGAACCAGTAATCTCAGTTATAGATCATGTATGGTATATTTATAGTATTATACTTCATTTGAGATTGCATATACCTCTAGTATTGAAATAATAATAAATTTATATACCTATCTAATACAAATAATAAGGCACATGGTGAGATGGGGATCCCTTCATAAACTTGGTAATCTGATATGAAGACTAGCCATTCATTTTATTGATTAACAAATATAGTTGGAATTAATATTTTATCTAATTCTAATGAATTCCAAGAAGTTACTTATTATCAACTTAATTTAAATCTTGATAAGACATAGAGGAGTTAATAGACTATATTATTGTGGGTCTAAAAGTGGTTATAATTCTTCTCTATATAAGTAAATTATCTCACCTTGTTATTGAGGAACTATAGATTATGAACATCACTAAGTCTCAATAAATGTTAAATCGATATCCAACTTTCTTATTAGTAATATTTATTCTATTTGTATCCCACAATTTTTTATAAGATATCCCAAAAAATGTGTTGTATTTTTTGGGTGTGTGACTTAAGTATTGGCTTGTATATATAGAGGGATATATAGGACATGATTTTTAAAGGCATACCCATATTATAGTGTCATAAGTGAGATTCAAGGTATATAAAATAATGTGAAGATGAGAAGGACCAAAAAAATCAAGAGGTACAAACTTGATAGGTCATTGATTTCATCTGGGACAAAACCAATAATTCATCAACTATTTACTAATAGAAAAAGGCTCAAATGGTCATAATACTACCTACAGAATGGATTATTGGAACCTTATATCTAAATATGAACAAATAAAACATGAATATAAGGATATAAATATGAATATGAATATTAATAAATGAAAAATATATTCTAATGTGGTTAAAAAGATGTCCAAAAAAGGCTAAATGTACACAAATGGATCAATTATTCTAAAGCATGATAAATACATTATGAAAATGGGTGTTTGAAAAAAATTAATTATCTACATAATGCTCTAATTTTATGTGCATATGTGAATTTATGTTTTCACCAAATTAAAATAATAAATTTAAGTACATACCTATAATTATGTGGGAAAGGAAGTGTGAAATGACTAAATGCTTAGGTGAGACTCTGCCATATGTATTAATAACCTTTGTTGAATCTAGATTGCTCTTAAAAACAAATTAAATCAATTAATGTCATGGTAAATCATTGTGAATATATAAAAATTAAATGTAAATTTAAAAAATAAGCATAGGAATGAATACAACATATGGTATGAGAATCATACTGACATTCCTGGTAAATGCAACTAAAAATAAAATATGATCCAGTGCTATAACTTTATAAGTATGTTTTGAAAAATAAACTCCACTTCTTGATTAAGCAAACAAATATATTTGATCCAACTTGAAAAAATTGATATTAATAAATGTAGATATGTATGTACCTTTTTTGATGTGAGGGATAATAAACTTGTTCTTATAATGACTTATTTCAAATAAAGAGCTATGCACACCATGTTTTATAATGTAAAATTATCAAATTTACTATAATATTATGTAAAATCATTATAGACTCATGTAAGTAAACATTGTAAAATATCATCATGTAAATCTCAATAGTTATATGCAACATCATGCAAGGTTTTGAGAGTGAGAGGTGTAGACACTAAAATATGGTAATAGACACTTGACAATTTTCAATCTTGACCTATCTTTACCATACATGGCTTATGCCTAAACATATCAATCTTGATATCCTTTCTCTCCTATCATATTGCATTCTATGGGCCCAACCTACCTTGTTTATCATTATTCACCTAAAATAGTTCCTTGGTCTATGTTCAAACTACTTTTTATTGTTATTATAGTGCATCTTAATCATCAAATCACCATTTCTATCAATTTGGACATCTATAACCATGCTCAAATGAATACATATTTCCAAATCCATACACTTCCACTAGACTCATATGTGTGCCAAGAAAAAATCATTTTATAAATTTAAATTATCTTTATGGTTTGAATTATTCTTTATCATCTCGGTGGCATGAGAATTTACCCAAATATCCCTTTATTTATACACAATATGTATAATCTTATTCCTTATCTAGCATTCATCTAGAACTTATCATGAATACATATATATACAACTTAAAATTGAGAGGGACTACCCTAAATATCCAAAATTATAAATAGATCATAGGGACTATGCCCTAGCCAAATTTGAAGTACTTAAGATAAGTTAATTTTGTCATTTTCAAGTGTCAAATTCTATATTATAGTTGCATCCATGCTAGTGGATCATCATAGCACACATGCACTTAAAGGCAAGACTTATGTGCAATTTGTTTTCTCTCCTTATATTATTAGAAACATAGGTTTCTATCCCATTGGGAGTGGTTGGGGTTAGCTCAACCCATCACTCTTCCCCATTTTTCCATGTTAACATATTGTCAAAAATAGGACTAGGATCTCAAAGTGGAGATAATATTTTGGATTTTGTGTACACAATGAGCACTTAATACCACATTCTATGGTTTTTTATAAGAAGACATAGTGGTTTATACCAAAATAGTGAGGCAAAATTCATTGGAGAGAATTTGGAAAAGGTATATACTTTTCATTATGACTAAGGAATCTAGATAATCAGTTCCCTTATTCAAGTGATTCCTAATCCTTTTTCATGCCATTTTATTTCTGCACACAGTCTCAATCTTGTATATACTTGAAACAATCTAAGTACCATTATCATCTTAGTAATTTCCATTATTGATAAATTATAATTTTCAATAATACTCACTTGTATAATTCATATTTTTTTATTGACATTTATTATACAAACTAAATTTATCAAAAAGTTATATCTTATTAGATCATATTAATAAAAATAAGTTAAAATAATATGTAATCAATATTCCCTAATATAAAAATGTGATGGGGGATGAATTTATGCCCCAATATAATATCCTTATGTGAAATATATAAATAATAATAAACTCAAGTAGATAGGCAAGGGTATGATTCCCCCAATGGAAAATCAAGGTATAGACAAGTGGCATGCCCAAATGTAGAAAGGTGCCGCTAGGAGTATTACATATGGAAATGAATCACACACACAATAGTAGAATTCCCCAATATATGAATCATAATAACCATGGAAACTTAGGTACCAAGCATAGTACTTCACAAGTAGTAATCTATATAATAAAAATAGTGGCACCAATCTTAATATATCCCATATTATAGGTAATCGATAATCACACAATAATCTAACCACATATAGAATAGGAAAGCATCATGTAAGGATATATGAATAATAAGTAATGATGCCACAACATGATATTATGATTATAAGATATTATCTAGATAGGACTAGATAAGCCATTGACATGTAACACACATAAGCACAAGTACACACATTTAGGAAATTTAAAAATTAGAGGCATATAAGATAACATACAATGTATCCATATAATGATCATATGTAAAAACAAAATGCATGCATTCATGTAAGACATAAGATGTGGGAAATAAAAATATATGTCTAATCAATTTAAGTAGTTCTATACATTATAAATGGATATCAACAAGTATATCACCTACGACCCACTATAGAATATGTCCCCAATGTAAGGAATACCACCAATGTGAATGATTAGGTATAGAAATAGTCCTCATCTCATAATACAATATTTCCTAAAATACTTATTTTTGACATATTATTATTCCATAAACTCATAATATGTTACATACACATATAATGTAAATATTATATTTGAAATTTTGGTTTTGGTTTAATATGTTATTTCTAGATTAATGAACGTGATTTAATGGTTTAAATTTTTTTTGATACTCTTAAAGGTGAAAAAAATTAGAAGAATATTATTATATGTTTTTCCATATATAGACCTTGTGGTAGAATCACCTATAACCATATGTTGGCTAGACTATAGAAGCACTGACCACTAATAGTAACTAACTATGTTACCCTGTAATGATAACTATAGATGAATTCCTATTTAGTTTTGAATGGTTAAGCTTAATTATCATTTACAACCACATTAGGTAGATTTTAAAAGCATGAAATTTAACTTTCAAATCTATAAAATTATTGTAATTCCATGATGTTTCTATTGCACTGACTATTGGCTATCTTCACAATGCATATGGAAGTTTTGTTCTTAACTAAGTTTAAGTTTAATTTGATTTTTTGTTTATTTTTTTAATCAGTAAAGGAGGGTTATGGGATCCTCCCCACTTTATATTCCAAATATTTGAAAATAATTAAAACTTAATAAAAAAAAAGGCAAGGATATAGATTTAAAGATGAAATGACATCTTAGAATTACTATCCAAAAAACATTCAGCCCCTTATGAAGGCAGAAAAACAAATTAAGAGAGACTAAACTTATAGCCAAAATTAGCCATAAGACTTGAATAAATATTTAAAAACACCCAAACTACTACAAAACAAATAGAAACCTAATAGAATTAACACACCAAAAATAAACACTAATCATCAAAAAAGTAGATATTCCAAATCCATAACCCAAACAACCTACTCTTAAGCATTTAAGGTCAGGTTTGCTAAGATGAAA
>JARHVA010001694.1:1502500-1657500 GCA_037957365.1 Torreya grandis | reverse complement strand
AGGGGCATTCATACCCCTAACATTCTAAGATAAAACTAACATAAAAATAATGGAAGGTGATTCCTCTTATTTAGTACATCCAAATTAGAAGTTATTTTTATATATTGTAAAGGCTCATAAAAGTGAAGATTTTTAATGTATGTAGGAGTGAAAATTAGTTTTGTTTCTCTCTGAAATTGCCCAAAATTACTAGCTATCAAACTCATTATGTTGTAAGTGATATTATCAACCAAAATATGTACTAAATAAATTCAAAACCAAAAAATGATGCTTTTTGGTCTTCATTTTTTGAATAACTAAATTTAAATTTTTAGAGATAATATATGCAACACAAATTTATAAAAAGAATTATTATACTACACTTACACACAATTTTTTATTAATAAATAAGGCTTAAAACAAACCTATAACAAGATAACTTGCATGACAAGTTATTTCAAGAAGAGTATGAAGTAAAAATTAAATAAATAAATTTAATTTATAATTAGACTTCTAAAAGTATAATTTAAGACAAATTAAATAATATTAAAGTAAACAAGGTTGCCTTACATTCAAGACAAGATCAATATGTAAGAATTTTTACTCAACAAGCCACCAAATCATGTAACCTACCTAAATATGGCATCTCAAATTCATTATAAAATAGGAATTGATTTAAATAAACTTTAATTTCATTTAAATAACACTACACATGTGTCCAATCTCTTGCAAACTCATTTGAAAACTCAAATAATGAATTGGATTTAACTGGTAGTTCTAATTATTTTTTATAAAATCATTAGAAAGTGTCCAAAATGATCAAACAACTAATTAGGGATATAAATAAATTAAATAACCTTCCTAAAAATATAAAAAAATAAGATAAGTGTAAAAATAAAATTCAAGTGCCCATATTGGCATCATACTCAACATTTCCCCCTTTATGCAAAGAGGTGAAACGCCTATCATCTCTTTAAGTCTTCTTAACAATATTCTTTATTATCATAAAAAAATCATTTTGGCTCAAGTTGAGCCTCTAATAAATCATAAAAGAGTCTTATCATCTACAATACTTGTGTACAAGTTGATGTAAAGTCTGTATATTCAGATTTAACATAGAATAATTCAATTTTATCTCATTTTTTTAAAGTCCAAGAAACCAACCCACTATGGGTAGTGTGAAGCAATAATCCAAAGTTGATTTATTATCATCAAGATATTCTCTCCAATTTAAATTTGTGTATAAAATAATACATAATTAAATTTATAGTCTCAAATAAATACCATTTTTATAAGTACCTCTTACATATCCAAAAATTATCTTCATTACTTGCAAATGTTTAAGTGGCAGTTTAACCATAAAATCTAGAAACTAGTGAAACCCCATAGCTGATATCAGGTAATTTCATAGTGAGATATATAAAACCTCCCACCATTATTATAAAATTAATTTTATCAAATAAATTAATTCCATACTCCCTCATAATCTTTTTTCCACTTTCAATTGGAGTGTTTGTGGGCTTCGAATCTTAAAGAGTTTGCTTATTTAGCATGTATTGGGAAGACTTAGCTTGATAAATGAATACTTTATATTTATTTTTGTGGACATCCATGCCAATAAATTATATCATAATTCTAATATATTTTATCTCAAATTATTATTTCATATCTTCCTTGAAGCTATTCAACATCTCCATAGAGCTACCTATAAATTTCAAATCATCTACATAGAGATAGACATATAAAACATTAAAACTAGATGTTAGTAAATATTTTATTTATTTTTAATTATTAAAATATTTTATACAATAAATATTTATAATTTATTGAATACCAATATCTTTGATATTTTATTCAGCCCATAAAGAGACTTCTTTAACTTATATACCCAAAATTCTTTACCTTTTAACTAAAAACCTTGTGATTATTCCACATATACTTCTTATTCAATCACTATATTTAGGAATAAAATTCTAACATTAATTTGATTAGTTTTGAATTATTTATGAGAATAAACATTAATAATTATTCTTATATTATTTTTGAGTGCCACAGGGCATAGGTTTCCTCGGAATCAACCCCATATATTGATGCAAATCCTTTTATAACTAGTCTAACTTTTAGCTTATCAATTGTGTCATCACTTTTAACCTTGGTATTGGAGACCCACTTTATATAAATTAAATATTTATTTAATAGGATAAGATAAATTTCATTTATCATTCATCTCAATTAAATCTATCACTAATTTTATAGCATCATCCTGTTCTTTTTTTTACTAGTTTTTGTATAACTTTTAGGTTCACTAGTCATAGATGATAATGCAAACATAGTATTTTCATCATAATCATCATGAAATAATTTTCCTTATTAATTTTTTATAATTATTATCATAATCTCATAATTATTATCCAACATCTAGTTTTATGGATGAGGATTCAACAAAAACTTGTTCTTTTTTTGGTGTTGATGTAGATAGATAAATAGTCTCTTGTAAAGAGATAGTATTTCTTCATGTTGAACTATAAACATGTGTAATAATTTTTAATCCATAAAAATAATCATAAATAGTATTTCATAATTTACTTATTAATTATTTATCTACATGATCAGAGTCAACATACACCTCATTTAAAAAAAATACAATCCCTAGAAATAATTGTAGATCTACTAGTAGGATTATAAAACTTGTTTGCTTTAATTTCATCACTATATCCTTTAAAATTTTGATAAATACTCATATGATCTTATGTATCACCCTTCCATTTATTTTTATGTTTTTTAATTCTACCATTTCCTTCAATTTAGATGGAATTTCAATCTCCTTATTACTCTTGGATTATGAAGGAATCATTGAGCTTGTTAAAACCATCTTTGTGAATTATTATGTGATTTTATTAACCTCAATCAAGAAACCATAAATTATGTGATACATATATTCAAAAATTTAATGTAATACAATAATATAATCCATATTTAACATCAATTTTCTCATATTTAACATCTTTCTCTTCACTCTCTTGATTAGCTTGATTGTTAGTTGTTAGTATCCTATAATTTTTAATTGCATGTCCTATTTTTTTAAATAATGACAAGTAAAGTATCTTTTAATTTTGACTATGAAATTATATTAAAAGTTTCCCTTTTAATTTGATTTTTAAAAAATCCATTGATTCTAGTTTTATTTTTTTCTTTGGTCTTCAAAATCTTTGCCTTGGTTTCAAGTGTCTGTCTAGACCATATTCTAGATCTCCTGCATATAGTCTCATCATGTCTTCATGAGACACAATGTAACCCACTAATAATCAACACTTTTAGTGCTCATGTCTTTAAACTCTTCAAAAGTGTTTAAAATATGTAGCCATATTTAACTTAAAGATCTCAAAATCTTTTTTACTATAACACTATCTTTGATAATTTCTCCATAAACTCTCATTCTATAAACTAAATCATTTACCCTTATGAAATAATCTCCTACTCCTTTGAAATGCAACATTTTTAAATTCTCAAAATTTATTTTAAACATTTTGATTTTTTCTTCCCTTATCTTATTATATCATTGATATGAAGTCATCAAGGTATTACATGCCTCATAGGAATTCTTGCATCCTATAATTATTGGATAAATGTTTGGGTATATGACATTTTAAAGATAGAATAAATCTTATGTATTTTATCTTTCTTCATCTTTTTTTGTTATTTTATGATCTTATATCAAGGTCTTAAAATATTAAGGTGGTGTGTACAGATGGATAATATTATCTCAAGTTCATTTCCACATAATAATTATTTTTAAATGATCTCTCCAATACTCAAAGTTGTCACCTTTGAAAAAAATATTCATAGAAGCAGAATCCACTAAAACCATTATTTCTTCTGATAATAGCTTAAAAAACCTTCTCAACCTTGCTTGAATGTAGATCTGATACAAAATAAAAGTTTTAAATTTATGTAAGAATAAAAATTAAGTTTTTAATCTCTAAAATTGAGGCTATGTATCAATAAAATTGTCTAAAAATTACTAGTTGTCAAGCTAATTGTGTTGTAAGTGAGATTGTCGACCAAAAATTATACTAAATAACTTAAAAATTAAAAAAATATGATTTTTGGTCTTCCTTTATGAATATTTATTAAAAAAATTAGAGATAAAAATATATAACATAATTTTTTTAAAACAATTACTATACTACACTGATGCAAAATAATTTATTAATAAATAAGGGTTAAAATAAGCCTATTACAAGATAATTTGCATGACAAATTATTTAAATAAAAGTATAAAGTAAAAAATAAATAAATATATTTACTTGAAAACTAATTAATCTATAATTATATTTATAATATTATACTTTAAGACAACTTAAATAATACTAAATCAAAGACTAAAGCAAACAAGTTTGACTTACATTAAAGACAAGGTCAACATACAAGAAACATTGCTCAACAAGCCAGAAAATCATGCAAGCTACCCAACTATGGCAACTTAAATTCCCTAAAAATATTTATTGACTTAAATACACTTTAATTTCATTTAACTAACAATAATAGTGTGTCTTATGTTGTAGGAACTCATTTGATTACTCAAATAGTAAACTTGAGTTAACTGACATTTCTAGATATTTTATAAAAAATCATTAGAAAGTGTCCAAAATGACCAAAAAACTAATTAGGTACATAAATAAATTAATTAACCTTCACAAACACCGAAAAAAAAATTAAATAATTCTAAAAATATAATTCAAGTGCTTATATTAGCATCATACTCAACAAGACATAATCTAATTTTAATAATTGCCCCTCATATCTCCTTAATTTAACCTTTTTATTCATAGATCAAGATTCCTAATTAGAAGATAATATTCCTTTAAGGTATACCTCTTTACTATAACTTTTTGTCACTTGATTGTCCTTTATCAAAGTAATCAAATTAGGTGAAGGACCTTGAAAAGAACTTGAATCAAAGAAGTTGAAAATATGTGAAAATATGAAAACCTTATTAGGATTAAGCTTAGATTCCAAACCTCCCATTTTCAAAAAATTATCCCATTCCATCAAAATAATAAGACTCAAATTTTGATTATGTTCCATAACAAGCCTTTTTTAGAATATATTCATCTTCCTTAATCCTTGTTAAAACTTAACCTAGATTATTTTGATACCTCCCATAACCTCAAATTTAAAGTCTTCATGAATAACTAAAACATCAACTTTATCTATGGCTTGTTAACATGCAAAAAATTCAATTTTCCCCCCTCCTCTACCTCCATGTTTAAATTTTGACTCTTTTATACCACATCAATTTTAGGTAAAAGTTGATCCTATGAATAAATCAAAACTTTACAAATGTGATCATATTTATTTTCCCCGTCATTTTAAACCCCTTTAAAAAGAGAATCATTGCCTCTAATATGTAAAGAAGTATAAGCAACAAACATATCATCCTTATTATCATTTTCTTTAAGGTGTAAATCCACATCTATATCCATCTCATTTATAAAATGTTTTAAATGCTCACCATGTTTGGGTCTATAAATCATATTACTCTTTATGTATTTTTATTTCTTAAAATCATTATTTTCTTTCCACTTATGCCTTAGTGAAAAATCAAAAGATTGAAACCTAGAGCATTTTTAGACCCAATTTTCATACTCTACTTATTTTAAAGAGGGAAACATCTTCATAACTAAGCTAAATATTGGTAACCAACTGTTAATAATTCCTTAGACAAATTTTAATTCTTTTATATAAATCTAAAACTATATGTAACAAACCATGAGTAACAACAAAAAATTCACCCACTGAAGAAATTCCAAAATTTTAGAGGTAAAGCATATAATCTAATCCACATTACTCTTCAAATTCCTATGTTTTTCCTTCCTCTAAAATTTAACCTCCAATAATTAACTTCAATACACTAATTGAAAACCTTCCATTTTACATTACTTATAATATCATCCCTTCCCTCTAAGAAACAAACCTAGCTGAAAAATAATCACTAAGAAAAAAGGAAAAGGAATAAATAATAATACCATTCCAATTATTAATCATCCAAGATATCAACCTTATAAATAAAATTCTTCTATGATGAATTTTCCTGATAGTTCCACACAAATTCATGGATCTACAAAATATTTTTAAGTTAGGTAATCCACCTTTACACAAAATATCTTTACTATTATCTCATTGCTATGATTTTATCATGGGAATAACATTAGTTCATGTCACAAATAATAATATGAATAATTCTTATTCCAATCCTTTAATCATTTAAATGAGATCCCCTTTTATTTGAATTAGAAAAGTAAGATGGCTTAGTTTCAACAAACTTCACAACCCTTTGGCCTAAAGGAAAAACATTTACTCTAGTTTCCAAGTTACTTTTATAAACCTCATCTATTTATGATTTCTTATAGAACACAACATGGTTTTCCATACTTAAATACAACCTCCTTTGTAACTATGGATTCATTTGAGACATGGATTCATGAAAAACCTTATAGTCACTAAATTTCATATTTATAGAACCACACTTCAAATAGAAATACATTTAACCCAACATCACCAAGCAAAGAGAACACTAACCTTGAGTATTTAAATTTTATATCAATCCACTCTTTTCTTCAAAATACTAAAAAGAGACAATAATATTGTTGTGCCTTTAACTAGTCATCTAGATATTTGAAATATTCATTAATTTATAATTAATATAAAGAGGAGGTTAAATCTCTATTTACCCAATTATTAAATCCTAATGATTTATTAACAATAAAAGAGACTATATTAAAATCAACTAAACTCCATTCTTAAGTTCATGATTTACAATTATCTAAAGTTTCTTATTATCCTCCCACTTCAATTATTAGATATCAAAAACATTTATAAAAAAATTAATAATTTAAAAAAACATATTACCCACCAAATGTATCCCCACATGAAATACATCATCAATCCAAATAGGATCATTTTTTCTCAAAAAATTGATATTAATGAAAGAATGAATAGTTTTAGTTAGGATTTTAAAATAAGGAGATTAAAATTCCACATCAATCTTGGCATTCTAATCCAAACTATCCAAATAAGTCAAAAATAAAATTTTAGATTTCAAAATATATTTTTTATAAATTTTAATAAATCCACTTCCCCACTATAAATCCAATTAACTTTGTCCCTCCTCTTTTAAATCAATAAGATATCCTTTTAAAAACTAGAATAGAGGTGAAATATCTTAACTTCCCTATCCAATCTAGACCATAAAATATTTTTGTAAACATATCCACAAGATATTTATAAATCTCAAAATTAAATCCAAGGGTGGGTATAAAAACATATTGGATTCGATCACAATCCAATTCACTTGGAATGACTACTCAATTCTTAGATCCATTTTCCTCTAAATTATCTAAAATCAAAGTTTCCAAGATTTCATTCAAAACCTTAGTTTTACATTAACCCAAATATATACAATAATCCTCACATTCAATTCATTGAAAATCATCATGAATATCAATCCCCAACTGATCTATATGATCATTCATAATATCCTTTGAAAAAATCCATCTTCCATTTTTCTAGATTTCACCCCTAAGGAAAATTATGGATATCCCTTCGTGAGGATATGTTGAATATTATACCTCTTCAAAAACATAAATAATTTATATTATAATCTATTTTAGGCTCTTTAAAATCATAAAAAGACCCTTTTTTCATCATTAAAACCTCCATATTCTACAACTTCTTGAAAATCCATCTTCCACAGCTTCAAAATCTTCCTCTTTGTAGCCATCCCAATTTTTATCATCTAGTATTTATTTGTTTAGATTAGAATGATCTTGATGTTTTAAATTTTATATGTTTGGATCATTAAATATCACCCCTACCTTCTTTACATAAATAAGATTTATACGTTACAAGAATAAACTAGAATTGGGAGAATAAAGAAATAGAATAGAGTATTGTAAGATTCGTAATATGAATTGTAACTAGACTACAGAATTTCCTTCCTTTATATAAATATGTTATGAATAATACTAATTTATTTTATTTAATTATGTCCTGAGGAGGATGTAATTCAAGCTCTAATAAAATAGAGGAAAGGCCACTCACAAGGATTTAGTGATATGGTTTACTATCCATTAGTTAGTTTATTTATGTTGTGTGAGCATTTCATTTACATTTCACTTTTAAAAGAGTATGTAATTTAATTTTCATATTTAATATCATTTTCCAAAATGTACTTTCATGGGCATATTTTCAATTTCATATGCATACATTTCAATTCCATTATGTGGTAAAATTCTAATCTAGATTAGTATTTCAAATAAATCAATTAAATTCCTATAATTTCATTTCTAAGAAAAGTATGTTTACTTTCATAAGAGGTGTTACTTCTCCAAAGCATGTTTCCTTTCAAATTAAGTGTGTTTAGTTTCAGCGAGTGTGTTTTTCCTATGCACAACTAGATTAGTAGTTTTTTTTAGATAAGAGTAAAAAAAAAATTAAACTGAAGCTATGAACTAAACATAATGGTTTTGAACCAAGTTCCCCAAAAATAAATAAAGAATAAGAGAAGAGGTCATTTCATGAAGTAAACAAGATTATTTACACAACTACCAAAAAATATCAAAAGATGGGACAAAAGGTAGATCAAAGGATTTTTTGAGAGGCTCCCTAAACCTACACTTAGGAAACAAAAAACTTGGAGAACTAGTTGCAAATAAGTACATAAGATAAACCAAGAATATGGTCAGTAGAGTAATTTAGACTATTATAAATCCCACAATTCTATGAAACATCTATAAAACTTATATGATACATTGACAATGTGATCTTATAAATGAGCAAGAGTAGTCAAATATCTTACTTAGGATTTTTATCAAGTGTTTCTTGATATTGAATTTCCTTCTTTCAGTTTTCTCTACATGCCTTTTGTAACCTATTTTAGAGTTTATTTGGTTCTTCTAGTTTTTCCTATAGGTCTTCCATGGTGCTTAGTCTCTTTAGCTACCTCAAGTTTCTTTACTCTATTTTTAGTTAGCCTATAGCTGAAAGATGAAGATAAAGTTGTGATATTGACTTATGGTGTGGGGGAAGCTATCCTTTGTGCTTTTCCATCTAGTTCTTTTCCATCTAGATTATTATTTAGTTTACTTGGTCAATAAAATTAGTTTATTGATGCATATATGATGAAAACTCCTTGCAAAACATAGAAATTCCTAGGTTAATAATCATTTGAAGTATTACATAATTGATAAGTCATAACACTTATAATTTGGGTTTAATTCCCTTGGGATGAAGTAATAAATTACTTATCATATAGTTTATGGTTTGATTGTGTTACCTTATAATGATAATGCCTTTTAGTGTGAGTGTGTATGTAGCCACATGACATCTGTAATCCCATGATTAAATGTAACATGTCTATCCTACATCACACCCACTAAAATAATTCCATTAGAAACATGTGTAACATGTATCTATAAAAATTATAGAATACGTACATAAGAATGATATTTATCCATCATCAAAGATAAAGAAAAACTAATAATGTTTTATTTTTATTTTTATTATTTTTGAATTTTTGATAATTTTCTAGAAGAATAAGATTGCACAAATAGGAATCCAAGTGATGCAAGGAATAATAAGAAATATAATTTCAATCAATAAATAATAAAATTCAAGGACACAAATTAGGATCAAAAGTGAAATAAGAAAGCCAAAGGGCATATCTAAATAACCTACAACTTTCCTCAAAACTTAGTGCATGATAGAATGGAAGGTTTTGATATATATTTTGTCATCATAAATAAATATGCTTGTGTCCTTAATGGGATCAATGATCAAATGGAAACAGAACATATTAATAAATAAAGAAACATAACCCAAGGGGCTAGAACAATATCAACGCAAGATAGAAATGATTAGAATGTCAAATCTAGAAGAAAGAATAGCCATACAAAAAAAAAGGGGAAAAAATGCAAATGAAAGGCATAACATAAAATAACATGTGAAAAAATTAAACTATGGTACGATAATGATATATTGATAAATCAAAAGAGAGATAATAACATGGTAAACCAAAATTTTCATCTAATATTTCAATTCCCAAAGCATAAGAGTCATCAATATCATTATAAGTATCAAATAGATGGTCACAAGTTGTGTAGTAACCTTCATCATCATCCCAAAGAGAGATGGGTGATAAAGAGCCCAAGGATATTCTTTAATATTATAGAAAGGATGTGTATTATTTCATCTATGTATTGGTATAGTTTAACTCTCGGTAGGGGATCTTGTATGAAATGTTGTAAAATGTTGTAAAAAAATCTTAAGACAAGGGTGTTTAAGAATTGTATGGGTAACAACCCCTTAGGGTTAACTAGAGTTAGGTTAAAATCAATTTAAACTCAACCTCAAAATTAAACTCAACATTAATGATTCCTAACTAATTCACAATTTAAGATAACTATGTTATTAACCATAAGATTAAGTGTGATTCGTTTAGCCAGTGATTAACATAGTACATGTTGATATAATAATAATAATAATAATAATAATAATAATAATAATAATAATAATAATAATAATAATAATAATAATAATATAATTCAGCCACTGCTAATTAATAGTAAAACAGTACAAATATATTACAACATGTTGTTACTATTTACAATTAACAATAGATAGTATAAATATGCAATAATACATATTTGAATAATAAATTATAATTATACAATATTTGATAGAACATACGAGTCTCTAGAACTCATTATTATCAAAAAATAATCTTAAGTAAAGCCTCTATCCATTGACTAATGGAAGAAGAGGGAGAGCATCATCCACATGATTTTTCAAAACAAACATCAACCATTGATCCCATGCAGAATCTCCCAATAAAGGAATGGCCCTCCCTTCATGGATGGATAGATAGTGATAGTGTGTAAATTTAGAAAGTCAACTACAAACCCATGTGTTGTAAGATAACTATCACATGCAACATATCATAAATAAATATGTTCTAACATGAAATCCTGTAATACGTGAAAAATAAATCAAACACATGAAATGATAGTGTTCAAACCATAAATATTACTTTATCCAAAGTTTTAATATAGTTTACCATATCTCACGGTTAGTTAAATTCGTATGCACAACTCAATTAAATAATTCCAATTTGCCTATTAATAGCACTAAGTAAGTACGTGAATTCTATTACACCTACTTATTTAATGTCAATAATATTAGATAAACATAATAATGATTAAATCCATAGATTCCAAACACACAAAGATTACATATTGAATGCCATAACATGTGTGAATGCAACGACATCATAATTTTTCCAATTCATCCTTATGAGCACATGTATAGTATAATTAGCTAATGGATATTAATTAACCTTTACTATTCATATAGTTAATTATATTTTAAAATAACAGTGGTAAATATTTAATTCACAACAAGAAGTTAATGATTAATAATAAAGCAATTTTCTGCTTACATTCAAATTTAAATAAAATACTAGTCTCAAACATAAGGAAACTTTTGTCCCTATGATAATCAAATACACCCTCAAAATTTAATTATAAAAATTCCAATATAACTCTTGTTAAGTATTTACATAGAAATTATTAATATTTCAACATTTTTTTAAGCCCAAATATACCTCGTATTTATTTTAATAAAACTAAACCCCAAACTATTATTCTTAGATAAAATAAACATAGACATGACAACATATATATCATATCAAGAAAATCATTCGATCATGCATTGTCACTTTAATAACATAACACATTCATCTATATACTTATATGTGTGTGTGTGTGTGTTATATGTATATGTATATGTATATTCATATTCATATGTATGTATGTATGTATGTATGTATGTATGTATACATACATACATGTGTGTGTAAGTAAGTAAGTAATAAAATATGTATGTATGTATGTATGTATGTATGTATGTATGTATGTATGTATGTGTATGTGTATGTGTATGTGTAATACATAGACATTATATCTTTTTTTTAATATTGTATTCAAGTTACTTTCATACAATCAACTAGAAATGATTGGGTCAATGTAACTTCATAGTACAAAAATCAATTTCCAGTCATCCATGAAATGACCAATCACCACAAGGCTGACTATGTGTAGTTGGTCCTCTAGCTATTTAAGCACTAAAATATTCACAGTCACACTTAATTTAACGAAATAAAATCAATGAATCCTTTTTAAATATATTCATCCATCTAACTAAATGATCAGATCAACTTCTTGTAATACATATCTAATGTACCAATCAAATAGAATGTACCCCTTGCATAGTATTTTCACATATTTGAACTCTATCAATAAATTTATAGTTTATATTTTATCAATATCAACTAAAAACAACAATCCTTGTACAAGATTAAACTACTCCATAAACATTTATATACCGTCAAATTGTATATTGAACTATCTTACCCAAATTTTCCCATGTATCTATGATTTGACCAAAATCAAAACCTTGTATCAATCATGAAATATATACACAACCATTTTAATATTTCTACACATAATATTCCAACCACTAGTTTTGAAATAGAAGTTCCTTCAAATTTGACCATGTGGATGGGTCAAACCCATCCCTAAGGTCATGTACAGATGACCTTAGTATTTATATATTTTATTTTTAAAAACATCAAACCATAACACTATAAAATGAATTCACAATTATCAAACTAATCACCAAATTTTTAATTTTATCCACAAACATCCAATAGGGTGAAGTATAAATTCAAATAAATATCCTCTAATTAAGTTGCTAAAAAAAATTTACCAAAGACATGAAGTATCAACCTTCGCTCACACAGATAGTAAAATATAATAACCCTTAATTTTCCTTAAACCCTAGTGTATTATCTGGGTTTATTTCAACATAATAACCATAACCAAGAATACACCAAATTTTAATAAATAAAGGGGAAGGGTTTAGTATGTTATCAACCCTCTAAATGGGTCGTACCCATCCATAGGGTTAATTACATATAACCCATTTTTCATCTATATTTTTATTAAAAAAAACTCCATAACCCATAAAAAATCTACCAATTGAATCTATAATGCATTCTCAAAATGGTTTAAGAATTAAAAACTAGAAACAATATATAATATACCCTGCCTCAAAAAATGCAATTCCTAGTAGAGTAAGTCCAAAAATCTTCCTACCTACATTTTTCCTCATCTTGTGCTTTCTTATTTTTCATTGTATTTCCACCATACCCTCCTCCATATCACATGGCTCCCATTTATCTCCAAAATTTTCAAACATGTCTGCAAAAAATTTAGCATGATTATTTCTTCCAAAATCTCAATAGTTCTAGTTAACCAATCAAAACTCATAATGACAAAAGCATGCAAACTAAATAGTCCACCCAGATTTGTATTATGTTTTGATGATTCTAGAACTCAATAAATTTACCCTAAATCTCCTTAATGTTCCAAAATATATAATTATTCAAACATTATAAAATTGATGATAGTCGTTGGCTCAAGAACACATCAACTAATTACCATGCAAAGTGATATGATTCAAAAACTTATTAACTTTAATTGTTAATCATGCATCAATCAAAAGAATCAAACTCTAAAGTATACCTTGAATCCCAAAACATGCATAAGCCTTGACTAAATCCTTCACTAATAAAACTTGATTCTAAGTATAATCATCAACCACACAAAAAAATCACATCCTTACCATTGTAATAAGACTTTTAAAGTAATCACATATATCCTAAGATTAAAACCATCAAATCAACAAGGTAATTCAAGCCCATTTAAGTATAACAATGACTTCAACCAAATCAAAACATGTCCTAAGTTTTGCTTGAAAACAATTTAATAAAGTAAATTTATTCATAACAACATGTTAATTAATTTGCATGTAATAATACTATGATGTTCAAAATAGTTATTACCAGGAATAATTACAAATGTTATCAGCATAGCAGATTTAGACTTCACATCATAGAAAGACCTTTTAAGGAATTCAGAGCATAAGTTATGGAAATATAAATACATTAAGTAAGATAAGTAAAGAATATTTATTTTACCTTTGAAAACCAAGGGTTTCTTCTAGTTACAAATCTTCATTAATATATGAATATTCCATTTTTCAAAGTTGGTATTTGCCAATTTTATGGGTTAGTCAATAGAGTGGAATCGCTTGAATTTTAAGGGTTGAATTTAATTTTGATGGTAGGTTCACCTAAATTTTAATATAAATTTCCTCATAAAAATTTAATTCACTAATACCTCAAAATCCAATCTAGAGGCATTCATCACATACCATAGGATGACTACAATCTTCAAAGTTCATACACTATCGAATGACTGCAACCTATTATTGGGTGACATCAACCTAGTGTTGGATGATAATAATTTATCACTATAAAATAATGAAATTTTAAGGCACCATTAGGACTCAATAAAATTTAGGAAAATTTTTGGTGGTTTATATTTAAAAAACCTTGGTTGTAATAGAGGTCTTCAATAGGGCTTAAAGAATCAACTAGTTACAATAAGGTATGCATCAAATTTTTTATGATATAATTATTTAATATTTTTAATTTTATTATAATTTAATGCTTATCTAATTATTTTTTCCTAATTTTAATGCTATATTCAAATGACCATAGCCTATAATCATCTAGCTATAGCCTATGGTCATCAAGTGTAGCTTACATTCATCTAATGGCAACCTATCGCTAGGTAGCTACAGTCTATTATCATGATTCCTTATTAATTGTCAATAATATTTTTTTGGTGTCAATAATATTCATTTCATTTTTTAATCATCTTTCGTTCGTGACTCTACAAGCTTCATTATATGGCTTCTACTAAAAATAATAAGGCGTTTAGGAAATTTAAAAAATAAAATAGTCTATTATCTTATTTTAGCCAAGCACTAAACACATATACTAAATTTTTAATTAACTAGGGTTTTTTATTTATTCACCTTTATGTTAAATTTAGATAATAATTAAAATGTCTAAAACCATTTTACATGTAGAACCCATTGATAACTCTTTTGAAGATATGAGTCCACAAGAAGATGTACTTGAGTATCAAATTCCAAACAAAGGTACTAAATAGTAAATTAACATATTATTAATTAGTTAAATATTCATATAATTTTTTAATAATAATTACAAGGTATACAACAATATTGCATACAAAACCCAATGATAAAGGTATCAAAGATATACCTGAACTAGAAGATATACCTAGGTATGAAATTCCAAATAGAGGTAGTAAATTATAAATATTATTTGATTTAATATATTTTATTTATTTGTACTCTAATTATTAAAAATTAATAATTATACAACCTTTTACATGTATAATTTAGTGATAAAATTATTGAAGGCTTACATAAATATTTTAAAAATATACCTCCACTAAAAGAAGTTACTCAGAAAGAAATGCCCCATCTCCCACTAAATTCAAGGAAAAAGAGATATGACATCATCACTAGTACTAGTATATGTGTTGATGATGAGTTTCTAACACCAAATAAGATATCTTCTCAGCCAACACAATCTTTAGATGAGATTATTATATAGCTAACACAATCTTTAGTTAGAAAAAGCACCAAAAAATTACATAGAATAAGAAATACATGAACAATTGGAAGGTCTTTTCAGTATGAGTGTGCATCTAAATACCTAATAATTGAAACTATAGAGCAAAAAAATAGTAATGACACACCAATATAACAAAAATACATAGTATGTAGATGGAAACTTGAAAAGGACCACAAAATACAACTCAAATTGGACACAATTGAGAAACATTATGGTAAAATATATGAATTGGTAAATACAAAGATAAAAACATCAAAAAAATAGTGAGATGGAAAAATTCAAAAGACTTCATGAATAAATGTTACACAATAGAGTATCATAATCATCAAAAACATCAATGATACCTCATTCAAGAAGGAGGAATAATTAAAGCTCAATTCGAAAAAGTTTCTTTGTCTAATTTGCTTGCCAAAAATATATAGTTTTCAACTTTATATCACATTCTAAAAAGAGTAAGACCAATCTCTAATTTTTTAGATTATAAGATTTTATTTTAATAAATTGGATTGTACAACATTTCACATTTAGATTTGTCAGATACCAGTGTTTGGGAGATGGAAAAATGCCTTGAAAAGATTGAAAAGGAGGATTTGAAATAAAAAGTAAAAGCATCAAGGTTTATATCATTGTCTATTGATGAAGTAACGACTATTGACAACACACCATGGGTATGTATGCATGTTTATACATTTTAGAACTAATCAAGGCAACCTCACCTATTATATGTACATAAAATGATTGAAAATTATAATGTTGAAAACCTTTGTAAATTGGTTATTTTTAGTTCGATGGATATTGCTAGGATGAGTTACCATGATATAGTTACCAAGTTAGTATGTGTTAGTGTGGATGGTGAATCAATAATGCAAGGGAATAAAATAAGTTTATGTTTTCTCCTACAAACATTAGTTACCCCATATATGACTCTAATCCATTGTATGACACATAGTATAAGTTTGCTTACAAAATTGTAAGCACATTCAAAAATGTCTCAAAATTGGAGGAGCTTATTTGTGACTTACACGCATAAATATCATGTAGTCCAAAAATATTTTAGAGTTTCATAAATTTATAATTGGAGTGACTAATATAAAAAACTATTAAAATATGTTAATACTAGATGGATTTGCATGTATGAGCCTACATATAGAATATTTAAAGAATATAAATCATTGGTAGGTTTTATGTTAAAGTATAGGATGGAGGTTGAAAAGGAAAAATCTTTATTGAACCATTTGACATATTTAAAAAATATTCTAACATTATTTGGTATTCTACCCATGTTGAAGGAAATATATTGTTTGATGAAACATGCACAAGAGAGATTGATATATTGTTGACTTCATACAGTTGAGGAAACAAGTTTGTCTATCTCTTGATATATGATACTACTTGAGTGAAATTTTTAAGGGGTAAATATTTGAGAGTTGAGAAACTTTAACAAATATTAAATACCTTCAAAAATATTTGAAATTAAATATTCGTGATCATATTTATATATTTTTAATGGAAATAAGATACCATTACACACTCTCTAAATACAAATTGATGTAGTTCGATCATAATTTAAAGAAGTACTGATAATAAGGGTTCTATTTGATAATGTCATATGTGACAAGCGAATGAAATTGAAAGACATTTTTAAAAAAATATATGCTGAAATTTGAGATCATTATCAAAGGGATGAGTTGTTTGAGGCCATGGGGGTGGTGAATCCTACATTTTAGAACAATGCAAAGGGTGAAGAAAGAATAATTAATTTATTTATTAAATACATGGGTACTCTTATTAAATATTTTAGTAAGTTTGTAGAAATAAATGGAGAGAAAATTGAGGGCATTTTTCAAAATGATTTACTAAAAAATAGACAATCCTTTTTGGAATTACAATGGTTGAATAATATCAGTTGTTAACTAAACTAATAGAAACATATTATATTACAAGGCTATGGAAGAAATTGTATCACAACAATGTTTTATAGGAAACAATTAGTGAATATTTTTTATTATATGAAGTATGTCAAACAATGATTTTGGGGTCTATAGAAGATAAAAGGGTATTTAGTGCACTATATTTTGTGAAGTCAAAACTTCAGAATAGATCAGATAAAAATATTGAGACATGTTTGAGGTTGTATGTTTTAGGTTATGAAGTATAAGTGTTTCCATATGATAGATTGACTTCAATTTGGAGTATTATAACTAAATTAAGAGGTGTCATAAATACAACTACCAAAGAAGATAGTGAAAATGCCAATGAGATAGTACATACAAATGTTAGTGATGAAACATAGGTTGCAAAAGGATTTTTTGAGATACCTAAGTGTTAGTTTGTAACTTTTTAATATGTATTTGAAAGATACTAAAAAAATATTTATGTTGTTTAGCGGATAATAATTTTTGGTTTTAATTCATCAAACTATTACATTGTTTATGAATTGCTTAATTAATTTGATTTGAGTTAAGTCATTTTCAATATTTAGTTATGTTTTTCCTATATTTAACATTCTACAATAGTATTCTTTAACATTATTTACATTGTGAGTTGTAATAAATAGTACATATTAATTATTCTGATCTTTTATATTTGTTGACCTTTTAAAACAAATTTACATTTTTAAATCAAAAGAAATTATTATTAAAAAAATGTTAAACAATATTTTAATACATTTTAAACCAATTTTATAATAAAATAATTTAATTAAACATTGCAAATAATTATTACACATCATAACCTAATATGAGTCTTAAGACATTTTATTCATTCAAGCAAAAAAAATCATGTACACCCATACAAATAAAAACTAAGACTCTAGAGTAAGGAATCCAAAATTACAAAATAAATTTTAAATAATATAAAACATAAGTTTCCATCAATTAAAAAACATAAGTACAAAACAACTCTTGAACTCAAGAGTAAGGAATCCAAAATATAAAACATAAGTTTCTGGTAATTACAAAACATAAGTACAAAACAACTCTTGAACTCAATCCTCAATTTCCAATAATTACAAAACATAAGTAATTACAAAACAAATCTTGAGCTCAAGTATCATTGTGTATCAAGTTATCCTTCCACTTGTCATTGACTCTAAGTAGTGGTTGTTCTGTCTGTAAGGATTGGAATCCCTAATTCCATAAGATCTTTCACTGCATTACCGATATTAGCAAGAGTTTTCCATTCTTATGCACTAACATCTCCCACTAAAAGTGATGATGGGTCCACTTTGTCTTTATGTTTAAACAAAAACTCAAGGTCCAAGCCATTTTCTCTAATTATTTTCTTCAATGTATTATTTTAATTATTTAGTAAAATAAGTTTTTCTTTGAAAGAAATTGTCACAAATATACTTTTGTGCATAATTTTCAAATGCATGTCAATTAAAACAACTTGGTTCTTCATATTTATATATTTTTACTTTGAATTAAAAAATAATATTAATTAGTTAAAAAATTTAAAATAAATTTTAAATATGAAAAATAATATAAAAAAACTTACCGCATATTTTTATTTTTTAGCATTTGCAAGATCTACAAGGATTTTATTTTTGACTATTTGTTATAGTATGTTTTGGATTCTGAATTTAATTTTTCAATCATATTTAACATTATATCAAGAATAGAATCATTAAATTTATTATCCACTCCAACATTTTTAGAAATTGCTTGGTTAACTAAAACATCAATTTTTATTGGATGATGTTCAACCATTGAGTACAATTGAGTACATTGACTTTGATTTCATAAATAGTCATTTATTTCTTGAGTCAGTATTTTTTCTTGATACTCCCATGTTCTTAAATCATCAAGGTTAATAATAATAAAATCAATAACATAGGCCTTAGTATTATCTTCCAAGTATGTGTTCCCTAGACAATAACACATGCCATTCATGTTTGTTGACTACAAACTTATCCCAATTGAATGTGATAGATATTTGATAGTGAAAAGTATAAAAATATATAACTATGATATTGAATGATCATAAGCAAAATATTATAATATTTTTAGATATGATTGTGTTCCTTAGACAATAACATAAGTCAGCCATGTTTTTTTATTTTGAAATTTTTTGCATTGATTGTGATGAAACCGTTCATGTTCTACATTTATTATATCTCTTCTTTTATCAAGTTAAGATAGTTAAATTTATATTTTTCTATATGTAATTCATTATTTTCCTCTTCTTTGATTTTGAAACCCTAGTGGTCTTTGTGAAAGATAAAGCCTGAAAAAAGAGAGAGAAAGTGTAATGCGTTGGGTTGACCCCAATCACCCCCACATGATTTAATTTTACAAATACCCAACTAATATAAAGATGGAATAAAACCACACTTAGTTATCCCACCTAGAGTGATTTTGGAATTGTGTTCCTTGACTACATGTACATAGCTAGAGACGGAGACTTTGATAGTTATCAATGATAGCTCTTGACTTAATTTGAAATTCTTTAGACTTGGCTCATGGCTAATCCTTTTGAATGAGAGGAATAGGTAATATTTTATCAATGTGAAATAATGTGTATGTCCTCAATATATAGTGTCAATCTAGTAGTTAAGTTATTTCTAGGGAATAATGAATGACCACTGATGTGTATTTATTAAAAAACCTTTTGATAATTTATTTATCTGACCTTATGAAATGTGAGGGAAGACCCAAATAATAATTTTAATTTAGAAACTAGTCATTATTTCACATAGGGATGAGGCCATTATAGGTGGACAAGTCCATGATAGAAGACCAGTTTTCCTATCATAGACTTAACTTGAAAGATCATGGATAACTATCTTGACTTAGAGGTGCTTTGAGAATGATGTAACATAGGTTTAATTATTAAATTTCAAATTTTTGTGTGGTAGTGACAGTGAATAAAGGGTCAAGACTATATATAGATAAATGTCTTAAAGGAATAGTGATTAAGAGTCATGTATTTGGGTGCAAGTCAAATGGCTTAAGATATGTCAAAAATTAATATTGTCAAGTACCTATTACCAAATTTAAATGTCTACACTTTTATAAAACCATAGTTATGTTGTAATTGTATCATATTTTTGTGTTAGTTATAGAATTTCATTCTAAAATTATCTAATTTAGAGGCTTGTATGTGAAAATACTCATTTCAAGGATTAATACATTTTTATGATCCTGGTGTGAATTTTACCCCACCTTGTTATTTTGGTTATCTTTGTATGTTCCTCATTTTTCAAATTTATAATTTTATCTCTTATTATATCATCTTTATTTTCAATATATATTGGTGAACCCATCATAAATATTACCCAAACTTTGGTTTGGTTATCTTCACATTAATTTTTTAAACCAAGATTTTAACCATTTTTCATTTCTCAAAATTTTATCCCCTTAGATTCCTTAATGATTATTATCTCAATTCTACAATGTATCATTTATAATAATATCATGATACCACTAAATGGTCTAAATTTACCCAAGTGCCATCCAATCCTAACCTTAATTGAAGATGTATTTTTTTATCTCCTCCCTTGATAATAAAACTAACATTTATCCATCTAAAAATGACATTATGTCCCTTAAAAATTCCAATAAAGAGAAAAAACTTCTATAATAATATATTGACCAAGAGGAGAACCAATGGACAACATTGATTTAATACCTATAAACCAAAACTTCATATCATAAATCATAATTTTATGGGTGAATATCCTAGATCAATTAAAATACTCATGATTTCCATACGAAATACCCCTCCCCCAAATAATATTGGATAAATTCATGGAAACACTATATTTTTCACTTGCATGGTGAAAATCCATGTCAATACCATTACTTTCTTTATAGTTTATATGTTTATAAGTCCAACAATTTTAATCTGAATTGCCTATATAGCTATTACCTCGTAACCTGACAATACTAAATAAAACTTTACTCAATTTTTTCAAATTGACCACACTTAAATGTTCATGCAAGTCTTGGATTGATGAAAATACAGACTAGCTAAACAAGAAGAATCACTAGGCATAAACTTAGAAATTGCATGAAAGCAAAGTTCTATGTTGATTCTCAATGAATAAAATAATATATTTACATAAGAGGATTTAAATAAATTTCAATTCAAAATTATATTTGACATGCATAATTAAAAAATTTAATTAAATCAAAATCTACCTAAATCTCTTAAAGCTAACTGACCTATGTAATTTTTAGAAAATGGTTATTTTTAGTAACTTTTGTCTTCTAGTGGTTTTTTCAACCACTAATTTTAAAAGTTTTGCATGTAAGATAGGCCTAAAAATATCCACATATACTATAAATACTAAAATAATCCTAATGGATGAATTTCATATGAATTTAATGTCTGATTACAAAAATACACTATTTTAAAAAATAGAAAAATCTTAAAAAATACCAAAAGGTATTTTTTAGAACCATAAATGGTCACGTATGCCCTTTAAACATTTATAAAAATAACCCTAAATGGATGTATTATTTTATGGATGAATTTAAATTTATGATAAGGTCATTTTGGCACAAATGAAAGATCAAATAGAACTATGAATCAAAAGTTATGGCCTCTAGAAGTTTAGACTCTACATCATTCTCCTCCGGTTGAAAACAACTCAAATTCATCTAGTTTTTATTATTGTACTCATTATATATATTATTTTCAATATTATTTAACTTTTATTATTAAATCTAAGTGTTTTTTCTATTGTAATCCTTCCCACTATACCAAATACCTATTCTAATTTCCTTACCTTGTGTACATTATTTTCTTATCCAAAACTTGTGTTATCTTTTCTTTCTTCTTCCTTGGCACCTAATGTCTCCAATGTACTTCTAAATGTTTTTACCCTTCACTATATTCTCCATGAAAATCATATAAATCTAAAATATTAAATACTAGAGAGTTAATTATGTGGTAAACTCACCTCATAAGCATTGTCATTGATTTTCTTCACAATTTTATGTGGACTAATTTTATTGTACTTCCAATTTTTGTATGTTCCTATTGAAAAATTTTCTTTCCTCCAATAAACTATCACCAAATCTCTTTATTCAAATACCTTTGACCTTATTCTGACATCTTCTACTACTTTATACTTTTCATTACTATTTTGGAGTTTTTTCCTCACTTCTTGTAATTGTTGTATATGCTCTACAAATACTACTACATCATCAATAACACATTTTGTAATTGGTAACTATACCAAATATAAAACACCCATAGGATTTATCCCATAAATAATCTAAAATGGTTATTTTCCTATTGATCTATTTACTTAACTATTATACACAAACTCAGCCTATGATAAATTCAAGTTATATTGCTTCAGCTTTTCTCTAACTAGACATCTTAAAACATTTCCTAAACTCCTTTTGAAAACTTATGTATATACATATATTATTGGGTAGTATGAATTATTAAATTGTATCTTATTTTCCAAATTCTTCCATAAATTCCTCTAAAAAAGACTTAGAAATTTTGTGTCCCTATCTAATGTAATGGTTTTTTTAATACCATGCAATTTCACAATGTCCTTAAAAATAGTTATGAAAATATAATGGCATCATTAGTTTTCTTATATGAAATGAAATTAATCATTTTATAAAACTTGTCTAAAAAAATAAAAATTGAATCATTACCTCTCTGTGTGTTTAGCCCAACACAAAGTCCATACTCAAATTTATTCATGGTCCCCTTGGAACCAGTAATGTCATGTACAACCCTATATTTTGTTCATGTATTTTATGCACTTGACATATTCTATGTCTTGAAACATACCTTTCCACATCTCTCTTCATATTTGGCTAAAAATGTTTCTGTACCACTAAATCTATTGTCTTAGCGTTACCAAATTGTGTAGTCAAACCACCACTATGTATTTCTCTTAAAATATTATCTCTTAGAGACTCAACTATAATACATAATTATTTCCCTTTGAATATATAACCATCCTATATAATATATTAATTATAAAAACTACTTGTCTCACCTGCTAATGGATTCCTACACTACTTAACTATCTTGCCAAATTCTAGATAAGTATCATAAAATTCTATAACAACTTCAAATCTAACCACATCACTCACCATAGTAGTTAATAATTCCACTATCCTACTTAAAGCATCATCTATTTGATTTTTCTTTCCATATTTATGAATCAACACTAAAGTATTTCCATGTAAGAAAGACACCCACTTTACATGTCTACTATTTAACTTCTTTTGAGTGTTCACATACTTCAAGGCCTCATGATCTATAAATAGGATAAACTCCTTAGGCATAGGTAATGCCTCCAATGTATTAATGCTTTTAAAATATGTTATTGGCCTTCCTTCTTGACTCAACAGAACACCAATTCCTACATGTGAATCATAAAAAACCACTTCAAACACTTTGTTAAAATCTATTAATTCTAAACTATGTTTTTCTATAATCTCTTTTTTCAACAATCCAAAAAAATTTATTACTACCATTATCCATACAAATTATTTTCCTCTCATGCAATCTATTATTGGTGAAACAAGAATACTAAAATTCTTAATGAACTTTCTATAAAATTTTGATAAACCATGGAAACCTCTTACCTCTATGGTGCTATTTTGAATAGGCCACTCAACATTTGCTTTTACTTTTTATTCATCCATTCTTACTCTGATGAAACTATAAATCTTGAAAATACCAAACTCTTCTACATAAACCTACACTTCTTCATATTTGCATAGCACTTCTCCTTTCTTAACTCTAATACAATTCCAAAATGTTATAATTCGTCTTATTTATTCTTAATAAACATCAAAATAAAACACCATAAAATTATCAATGTAATCTCATAGCATTGTGTTCATCACCCTCATAAATAAGTTGGGTGCATTAGATAATCCAAATGGAATCACCAACCACTCATATAAGTCATCCCTAGTATTGAATTTTGTTTTCCATTTATCTTCTTCATGAATATGAATCTGATGGTAACCATTTTTTAGATCAATCTTGGTAAATTATTTTCCTCCTATAAGCACATCCATCATATCATCTAAACGAGGTATAGGAAATCTATATTTGATGTTGCTTTTATTGATTTATTTACTATCCACACACATCCTTCACACTCCATCTTTATTTAGATTTAAAAATTATGGTGTTGCAAATGGACTCATGCTCTCCCTCACTACCCCCTTTCACACCAATTCAATAACTTTTTTATTCAATTATGCATGTTTTATTGGGATCATCATATAGGTTGCTTGATTAGGTAGAGTTGATCCTATAATCAAATAAATATGATGATGAATGTATCTGTTTGGTGATAAATCATCTAGTAAAACATTAGACATAACATATGCATATTTTTGCAACACTTATGTTGCTTTTACTGGTATTTTCACCACTTTTGTGTCTTCATTCTTTACTACTAATTCATAAGAGTAACATGTAATCTTCATGTATTTGACAAATTTTTTTCTAGACATCATGATTTTAGCCTGCCATTCTTATTTAAGAGGTAATAAAACTACCTTCATACTACCTTTCAAAAATTATAGGTATTTTTTACTCCATCATGACTTGATTTTTTATCAAAATTCAATGGCCTTCCCAATAAAACATGGCATGTATTCATTGGTATAACATCACACCATATTTAATCCTTGTAATGTTTTCCTATATAAAACTTGATTAAGCACCTTTTAGCTATTTTAATTTTATTCCATTTTTTAAACCATGAAATCCAATAAAGATCACAATGATTTTTACATTGTAAACCTAATTTATCATCTCCTTAGAAACCATATTTTTACAACTACCACCATCTATAATTACTTTACATATCTTGCCTCCTGAAGTACATATTATTTTGAAAATATTTTTTCATGGGTATGTATCACCACATTAATTATTTGACACATGTTATTTCCTTTGAACAATCATTGTTCTCCTCATCATGAGGTTTTCTCTAATATCTACTATTGCAACTTTAGTATTTTTCTCTTCTATCTCAAGCTCAACTACATTCACTATTGGGCTACGTTTTTGTATCCTTTATTATTATTATTTATAATTTGGACACTTAAATTCTATATGTCCTTCCTCTCAACACCTATAGCAAACATAATACATATGTTAATTTGGAAACCACTCTCTATCACCACCATATCTTTTCATCTCTGAAATCCTTTTCTTTTTTCATGGTGTTGAAACCCATGTCTATTGTAATATTTCCTTTATACACCATTTGATGATTCTCCTCTATTGAGATTAAACCCACCTATAATGGTATTGAATCCACCTTATCCCCTTACTAGAGGTAATTTTCATCTTCTTGGCCTATTTGATCTTCTAAAAGTCTATATATTTTATTTTTCTTTTGTCTTCAAAGCTAATTAATAAGTCTTCTCCATGAAAATTATTCTATGCATTCTAAATTCATCTTGAATATAAAAATTCAAATTATTTACATACCTTTCATCCATATTTTCTTCTATAATGATGGGGATTCCAAAATTTTAAAGGCCATAATTTTTTACCCTTTGCTCTATTTGACTTCTTGTTTGCACCAAAATGAGAATCTCTAAGAGTTATGAAAACTTCCCTAAATGGATAGATTTATTTATTGATGAATTAAAATTTTGGAGATGGTAATAGAGTTACAGATCAAAATTTATGGCCTCTAGAAGTTTGGAATTTGCATCATGGATGGGCTAGATAAAATGCAAACAATGACCAATATAAATGGTGTATATGTAAACCCATCTCATGTAAATGAAAATTTAAACTCAAAAATTATATTTTGGAAATTTTAATAAATGTCCCCTTTAATTCTATCCATTCACCCATACTAATGGGAAAACTATCACACAAACTCCAATCCAAAAAAAAATGTTTCAAACATTATACAATAAATTCTTAGCATGGTCATACATTACATCTATGGATATTGGTGAAACATATCAAACCATCACTTATTATTTTTCAACCAAGCCTACCCTATTATATAATCTTAAATTTCTCACAATAACCTTATTCCCATTATCCTAATATCAATTTATCTTATTTTTCAAACTTGTACATTTTTGTCTATTTCTAGGACTACTCCGACCCCATAATACACATATACTTAATAAATTGAGATTAAAAGCACCTCTAAATTTATGAAAAAGGTATCCTTTAACACATCTATACTATGTCTCACTTACTCATATTCATACCTAAAAAATAAAGATGAAATCATATCCTAGTCAAAATCATACAATGTACAGGTTTGTCTTGGATAAACTTGTACACACTCTAGGTTTATCCCTTTTAGTTTTGTTGACATGTAAGCCTATTATCGTGAATTATGTTTCATTACTCATTTTTTATACATGACCATAGTCATAAAATGTGAATTATTTTTCTTATGTTATCCTATATAAACAAGTTCTAACCAAACTAATGTAGAAGCATCTAGGTTCACATCCAATCTTGTATCAGCCAAAAAAATATGATAGTTTATGAATTTTGTCTAAGTAATTATTTTGAAAGTGTCTTATTGTGAATATGTATTTTTTATAACTTTGCATAAATATTCTTGATTTCACAAACATTATTTACATTATTTTTCTCTACCTTTGAGTGTGCATGTGTCTTATGTAACTTTGTACAACCTATGAGTGTTCATATGTTTGTAATGAACCACACATTTATTTTCATGCGTCATTATATTTTTTTATTTTTATAAATAATCTTTAAAATATTTACATAAGATGTAGTATTGGTATTTTTTTAAGTGTGGTCTTAAAGATATTTATAGATTCTTTTCAGTATTCTATGACATCTTCCAAAATAGCATATCTTTCATTATTTTCTACAAAAGAGTTTTAGTTGTTTATATTTATTGGAGGAGTTTGATCTTGACTGCATAAGTTGTGTAATTATTTTTGAGCCATTTGGGGCACATGTGGTAATTTTATTATTAAAAATAATGATCATAGATCAAAAGTTTTAAATGTAGTTGTTGGTTTTAAAGTATTGCAACATTGTTTAACTTTATTTGTGTCCATTTGGTTTGGGTGCATATATCCTTGTGATGTGTTATAAGGAACCATTACTGACTATTTGTAATTTAATCCCTTGGATCATGGGAACTAGATATGGATCAATTTAATATTTTCTTATGATGTATTAGGTTATAACATGTTGGTGTCTATTATGAGAGACATTTAATATTTATGGCTTACTAAGGTGTGTTAAATGTTGTTAGTGGGTGTAAAGCATTTATTGTAAGTAGGTGGGTATTTCACCAATATAATCACACCCCTTCACTTGTGTGAATAAATAGAGGGAGATTTGGAGGTTCATGAGAGTATTAGAGACTAAAAATAATTTTGAGTGTTTGTTCTAAGAGTGAGTACACACTTGTGAAGATTTTGTGTTAACAAGCAGAGATCTATAGATTGAGTGTTGTAACACATCTCATTTTGAGATCATAGTGTCATTACTATTATTGTTCCTATTATATTTTATATTTAAATATAATAAATATTTAATTTTTATGGATGTATTTAATTAAATATTTCACTATGTATTTTAAAATTTTAAGGTATAAGAAATTTTTAATATCCCTAACCATGAATGCATCATTTGGTATCAAAACAATATTTGTAGTCTTTTTTTGTTGTTGTTATTTTCCACCTTTTTGAGTGTGGGTAAAATGTATCTTAGACATATTATAGTGAGAGTGTTAGTGATAAGGTATAAGTGAAGTGGTTGATTAGAATTTTTGAGATAATAAATTGGTATAGGTCTTATATTTTAGATGAAATGAGACACATAGGAGTCTTATTTGGTAGAAGAGAAAGAGTGTTTGCAGTGCCAAGACTTATATATTAGGTTGGATTGATGAGAGATATACAATCATGAATGGAGGCTATGGAAACAATGTAATGTTGAGGTATTGTGATAGTGGATGATGAAATCAATATTGAAATCATATAGGAAGCATCTAAGGATAAATATATATAATAGGTTGATGAACCTGAAGATGGATTGTTGCACATTGTTGTGAAATGACTAATAAATTAAAGTTGGACCTTGGATGATGCAGGGGTATCCTACAAGGACCCCAAAATTATTTCAATTTTGTCTTAAGATAGTCTAATAGTTGTCTCATAGGTGTTATAGGTCATAATAAGTCCATGTGTGGAATCTAGATGGTCTTAAGGAGCATAAAATTTCAATTCTAGCTTTTCCCACCAAAAGCTCTTTTTGAAAATTTGAATCTTGTTAAGCCTCTTCTAAGGATTTTTATATGCATTTATGAAGGTGGAAAGTGTGTTGAGCTAGTCTAAGGGTTTTGGAATTTTAATAGGTCCATAAATGTTCATGATTATATTGCCATGGTTCAGGGCATGTTATGTTATGTAAAAATTAAGAAAATATAATGTAACCAAGAAACCTCTACGTAGGAAAAGGAGCCAAGAATCAATTATGTATCCTTTTTAGGAGTGTAGGATTCAGTTTGGATTGTATATTGAAGTTCCATGTGAGAATATAAATGAAGGATGGACAAATTTATATGAAGGAGATTTTTATGTTCTTGTAATCATTGTTGAATGAATAATTAAGACAAACCCTTATTTTGAGGTCATTTTTGTTGTTGATATTGTTAATTTTATTTGATTTTTTGAAGAAATAATGAAATTTGGAATTATTTTAGAGCATGTATGAATGTTAATGCAAATTTTTTTTGTGAGGATTTTCTTCAAGGAATGAGAAAAGGAGGTCATATTAAAGAATGCATAGTACAAACCCCTGTTCCTATATAAGCGGTTTATTACAGACTAAATTTACTTTCTTGATAAAGAATGATTGGTAAATTCATCCTAAAATGTTTGGAAGATATTGGGTAGTCATTTATTTCTATTTTTGGTGAAAATTTTCATGAAATAGTATGAAAGATATTTGTTTATCAAGCTTAACCATAAATAGTTCTTTGTTTTATTATAAGTTTCTCTAATTACAGACCAAGCTTATCAAGATAGTAATGCATTGAAATTTTTAGGTTGTGGTACACAATTGATGTTATGAGACTCATATGTAACAAATAAACCCTTTGATTATAGGTATATCTAAATATGACCGTGTTTTCTATGATAAACATTGGCATGGAGGACTATGTATTTGGATTCTTGAAAGGATATGATCAAAGAATCAAATTGAAAATTGTATAAAACATTTTAAAAAGTGTATGTGAGGCCATTTTATGTTTCTTTAACCTTTTTATTAGTCAATAATGTGGTATGAATTGTCAAATACTAATGCAGACCTGTAGAGTGATATTTTCTCACACAGTCAAGTATATTTGGAGATGAAAACTAAAGATAGAAGATTGTTAGGAATAATACATTGATTGGAGAAATTTTATAAAGTTAGGACAGACATAAAAAGCCTCATATGAATATTTGAAATCTTTGGAAACACCCACAAGGGAATATTATATGCTCTTGACTAAGACAGAGTTAAGAAAATACTAAACTAGGGTTTAGAGAATATAGAGATATTCCACCATCCATTTCACTTAAAAATTTGGTAAAAGATTAATTTCAATGTGCTTTAATTTATTCTAAATTTTTATCTATGTGGACATACATATATATATAGATATTCAAATTGTATGCAAAAAGAACCCTAGGAGACCTAATAGGGGTAAACAGAGGCCTAAATTGAGTTGGAAAATAGATCAAATGGAAGATTTATGAGGTAAAAATTTAGTGATATTTTAATAACCATAAAGGGTATCCCAAATGGTCATTTTTTTATTATATTCATCTATACAATTTCATACTTACATAATAAGTCTTAAAATAGGGATAGTAGGACTGTGTAAAGGTATGTAGAGTTGGTTTGAGAGTGAGTTTTTTATTAAATAAAGTTTTGGGTTGACTAAGGAGTACTAGTGTATTATATAGAGTATGAAATAGAGGTCTCAAACTATAATTTATCCATTAAAACCTATAACCATAGTTGTATATTGAATAAATGAATCAAATGAGCCATTGCAAGTGAAGCATTGAAAAGAGCAAGTAAGAAGAAATTTTTGGTGTATGTTCTGCATCACTGGAAGTTATTCTATAATTTTAGTGTTGAATATATCATTGGATGGATCACTAAGTTATAAAAATACTTAGACTATGAAATTATATAAGATCCCAATAGGGTTGAGTTCACTGGCATAAATTTGAGAGGTCATAGACCCTTAATGCAGGAGCATTTTTAATCTAAAACATTTTAGAAGGTAAAATATAACATTAATACTATAAATATATTCATTGTGAAGTTCAAATATAAATTCATTTCTATAGATTATAATATGATTTTGTTTAAGAAGATTCAATAATTGTGACATAGAGAAATGAGTGTAAAATATTACATTGAGGAGTATTATAGACTTATCCTTAGAGTGGGTCATGTTAAATATGATGGTGAGAAGATCTCAGGTTATGTGAAAGGGTTTCACATGGAAATTAAGGATGATTTTGTGATGATCAAACTATGATATGTTGAAGAGGTATAATAGTATGTATGAAGGTAGAGGAGAAGCTATTGTGAAAACAACAAGGATAGGTGGGAGGAAAAAGAAGATTAATACATAAACATGGAAAATGACATGAAATTAGTATATATTATTATATTCAATAGAAATAAGGAGAGATATTACTTGGAAATGCAATGATGTTAGTACCCATAAAGGTAGATGAAATTTTAGAATAAGAGAATCTTATGGATGTGATAGAGGTATTGGATTCAATGGTACTTATTTTAGAGTTAGTGAGATTGGACATATATCATTTAACTATTCTCATATACACAATGAATAAAATATAAGGATTGATGCAAATGTGCATATCATACAAGTATAGGAAGAAAGTATTGCATATATTCATAACATAGATTAACTAATAACTAGAAAAATTCTCATAATGAAGAGGGTATTATTGAAACCCATGGAAGAGGAGAATCACCATGCATAAATAAATAATTTATTAATATTGTTTTACAAATTTGGAGATAAGTTTTGAAATTTGATTATTAAATTATAAGTTCTAATAATATTTTTTCACAATAATTGGTTGATATACTTGTTTAGAAGGTAATTTTGTATCTAAATCCATATAAGATATCATGGTTATTGAAGGGACATATGTATCTAGTGCATGGACAATGTATGGTAAATTTACATATTGGCACTTATAAAGATGAATTATTATGTGACATAATTCCTATGAATATTTGTCATATCTTACTTTGAAGGTCTTGAAAATTTGACCATAAGGTGACACTAATGGTGATGAAAACTTATATACATTATGGAAAGGAGTAAAAAATACACTAAATATATTGAAGGATAAGTTTTAATAAGTGGACAAGACTCCAAAAGTGTTGATTATTTAGAGGAAGTATTTATTGCAAGAGATGAAAGAGTAGCATGCATGTTATGCATTGATTCCTAAGAAATTTTTAATGAAATATGGAACAATAGAATAAATACTTTCACATGAAGTAAAAGAGATATTAAGTGAAATTAATGGCATTATGTTTATTAATCTACAAGATGGGTTACCACCAATGATAATAATAAGTCATTGCTTGGATTTTATTCCAGGTTTGAGTTACCAAATAAAATGACTTATAGATTGACTCTTAAAGAGAATGTATAGGTGAAAAGTCATGTATAATATTTATTATATAAAGGGTTGATCAGATGAATTATGAGCCCATGTGTAGTACCAATAGTTAGCACCTAAGTAGTAGAGGTAATGAAGAATGTGCATTGATTCAGATCCATTAATACACATGGATAATTTGATGGATTTCTTAAGTGGAGTGAGATACTTCATGATAATTTACTTGAAAAATAGATATCACCATATTCTTATAAGGAAAGTGATGAATGGAAAATAACATTATAGATATAAGAAGGGTTATATGAGTGGTTCATTATACCATTTGGATTAAATAATGTATCAAGTATGTTCATGAGATTAAATAATTATGTTATCCAAACATTTTTGGGTACGTTCATCATTATGTATCTAGATGACATATTTATTTTCAGTTGGACTGAGGAAGAATAGTTGTGATAATTGCATGAAATACTAGAGAAGTTGTGTGATGATAAGTTGCTCAAAAATTTGAATAAATATAATAAGTATAAGTATTAGTATACATGGGATTTATTATTTCTAAAGAAGGTTTTAAGATGGATCCAAAATATATGTGAGATATAATTGAATTAAAATCACCATAAAGTACATTTTATATATAAAGTTTTCATAAATTGGTGAGTTTTTATAGGAATTTTATTAGTAATTTTAATGGGGCATGTCCAATGATAAAGAAATATAATCTGCAAATATTAAAATGATTTTGTATGGATAGTGGAATCAAAACATTTTTTTCATCAGTTGAAGAAGAATATAACCAAGCAACCAATGTTGGTATTTCTAAATTTAAATAAGATATTTTAAGTAGATTTTTATGTGAGTGGAAAAAAAATATGAGTAATATTGATTCAAGAAGGAATATATATTGTGTATTTTAGTGAATTTATCAATAATGAAAAGAGAAAATATTTAGTGTATGATCAATAGTTATATTAAAGTGTGCAAGCATAAAAAAGTGGAGACATTACTTGTGGGCTAAGGATCTTGTACTATATAGATGCCACCTAGCATTAAAATTCATTAACAATAAAACTAAAATGAATTAGATACATATAAAGTGGTTTGAATTCCTATAGAGTTAATCATTTTTGTTGAAACAAAGAAGTGGAAAATGAAACAAACTAATAAATGTGTTGAGCTAAATAATTATTTTGTTTAATGAATCAATAATGGAAATCATAGTATTTTATCTTATGAAAGATCATTATAAAAATCATTATGACTTTTTAGGAAGCATGGAAAAATCTTGTATAACTAATGAGTAAATATAGGACACCACAATTAGAATATTTTTTTCCAAACATATAATTTTCCTAAAGAGCACAATTATGTATATTGAGAGGTTCAATGCATGAAAAATTGATTAAATAAAATCATGGTAGAGGTTTGGTAGGTCATTTTCATTATTAATAAGCATTTTCCTAATTGGTGGAGAAATATTTGTAGCCATAAATTAGTTTGGATGTTTGCAAATATGTTTATAAGTCTAGATTTTTCCAACTAGCAAAAGGGAGAAGTCATAATACAAGGTTGTATCAACCTTTACCTATTATGGATTTTGTTTTAGGTTTTCCTCAAACATAGAAAGGAAATAATTCCATATTTTTAATATGGTACATTTTTTTGCTTGTAATAAGACTATTGATGCAACAAACATTTCTAACTTATTTTTCAAGGAGTTTGTAAGGTTGTATGGTTTGATGAATAACATATTATCAAATAGAGATGTAAAATTTGTTGGAAATTTTTATAGAAAACTTTAGAAGAAGTTGAGCACTAAGTTGTAATTTATTTTAACATACCATCCTCATATAGATGGACAGATAGAGGTAGTAAACAAGAGTTTGGGTAACTTGTTGACATATTTAATTGAAGGTAATTTAGGAACATTAGATAATATTATGGCACAATTTGATTTTGATTGTAATAATTCAATAATAGGAGTACATGTAAGACACCATTTTATATTTTTATGGGTCAAGTGTTAAAGTAGTTTTAGAGTTACATGACATGAAAAGTGAACCAATAAAAAATGTTGAAGTAGAGGATTTTTAAGAGCATATAAGATAATTACATAAGTAAGTGCACAAATAATTGAATAAGAGTATTACACAGTAAAAATAATACACATACAAGAAAATAAGATAAGTAGAATATCTGGTTGGAGACCTAGTCTTAGAAAATTTTAGGAAAGAGAGATTTCCAAAAGGTAGATATGATACATTGAAGTGGAAAAATATTGGTCCATGAAAATTGTTTATAAATTTTATGAATAACACATGCGATAGAGTTACATGAAAATATTGATATGTCACATATTTTTAATGTCATTGATTGGTATCCATATTATGAAGGGCAGAGTAATTAGAATGAAAATCCAAGTCCTAAAGAAACTAATTATAGGTATCAGATGCCTAAAAAAGAGTGTAATTAAGTGTAACAAGTGATTAACTCATGTTTTAGAAAAATCGTGTATAGAAAGGAATATCAAGAGTATCTAGTAATGTGGAAAGGTAGATGAATAGAATATGCAATTTGGATAAGTGCATCAAAATCTGAAAAACAAAGAATAACATTATCAAAGATCTTAGAAGACAAATGAGCAAGAGCTCATGTTTCTTTTGTTACTTAGGGTGTATGATGTAGGAGCATCTAGGTTCACTTGAAATCTTACATCAACCCAAAAAAATTGATAGTTTAGGAAATTTTTATAAGTATTGTTTTTCACAAGTATCTTTCTTATAAGTTTGTGAAAGTATTATTTATTGCGTAAACTTTTATGACATATTTTAGTGCATCCTTGTCTTGTGTATATTTTTGTATCTTATAAGTGTGTATATATTAATAATGTTTTGTGTGTGCAATTATATTTTTTGTTTGTATAAATAAGATTTAATTTTCACGAGTTCAGTCTTGTAGAGATTTTTGGAGTCTTTTCATAAGTCTATGACATCTTCCAAAACATTAGAGCTTTCATTCTTTTCCACATAATCATTATAGTTGATCAAGTTTCTTAGAGGAATTTTTTCTTCACCACATAAGTTGTGTGATGATTAGCAACTCCTTTGGATCATTTATATTAATATATGGTATTATTATTAGAAAACATAAGCATAATGGCAAAAAAATTGTTAACATAGTTATTGGTTTTAAATTCTTGTGACTTCATGCAACTTTATTTTTAATCACTTGGTTTGGGAGCATATATCCTAGTGATGTATTGTAAATAGGCCATTTTTTATTATTTGAAATGTAATCCCTTGGATCATGGGAAGTTTATATGGATTCATATAATATTTTCATACAATGTATTAATCCATGATGTGTTAAGTTGTAATGTGTTGGTACCTTAGAATTTGTGAGAGAGATTTAATATTTTTGGTACACTAAGGTGTGTTAAATGTTGTTAATGTGTGTAAAGTATTCATTATAATTAGGTAAATTCTTCACTTATATAACCATGACCCTAAAATTATGTAAAGGAAAATAGGAAAATTGGGAGTCTATAATTTTTTTTAGAGATTAAAAATAATTTTGAGTGATTATTCTGAGAGATATGCTACATTTGTGGAGACTGTGAATTAATAATTGGAGATTTGTAGATCTAGAGTTGTAATGCATGTAATTGTGAGTTTGAAATGTCATTATTATTATTGTGCCTATTATATTTCATATTATTTAAATATAGTAAGGCTCTGAGTTGTATTAATGAATTTTATTTCATATTCCATTATGTTATATAAAGGTTGTGTGGTCTAAAGAATTACTTAATTGACATCCCTAACCACAACTACATCAAAATCCATATAATAATCTATAATAAAGTGTAAGACATATCTAAATATTAAAATCCAAGTAACATAAAAGTTAAATCCTAGAGTAAAGTATCACTCAAGTCAAGCTTTATTGAATCTCACACACTTGTGACATTATCATTTTATCTTTGGTTATTTACAATTCCCATGTGCCAAAGGATGACATTATATTTCATATATATGCATCATCATTTATAGGGTATGGGATATTTTTAAACCCTCAATTAAGTTATTTTAGGCACACACTCATTTTACTACATAGAGTTGTGATTTAATGCATGTGGGATACATAGTTTTCAACACGATCTTGGAATTTTAGTGACTGTGTAACTATTTGTTTGTTTTGGATTGTCAAGCTAGGTCAAAGAGGAAATTATTATATTATGCCCATTCTACTTGACATATCCATGAATTTGAGGAAAATTTTTAAAAAGGATGACATCATATAGGTGAAATAAAAACCAAACTATGAAACCTTAGTAAAATAAATTCATCCATAGTAAGAAAACCCTAGCCAAAGTTAGATAGTCACAGTCGTACTTAATTTTCTGAACAAGATCAACATAGGAATGGGTTTGTCACAATTAACAAGTTTGTCTAAAGTCAATGCATAGTTTATATATTTTAGTGTTCCATACATTTTGTATATTTTATCTACAATCTTATATTTCCAAAATATAAAACACATGTGATCATCATTTATCCCTTTTTCAATTACATTAATTAATCTACTTTCATTTCTAGTATTTGGACTTGTTTTTCACTGTACCCTATTAGATGAATCAGAATTTTTTAATTTTAGTCATGTTTATTTAGATCTATTTAACTAAAATTCATTTATTAATTATTTTGTATAAAATTAGAATTATGGTGAACATAAATGGCTAACCTCAACTCTTCACATGTTTAACCTAGGATTTCTACAATCCATCTTCTCGTTAGGACTTGAAGAGTTTTCAATTTCTAATCCTATGGTTTGTTTAATATTTCTATCCTTGAGGTTCATATATATTTTTGTATGAATTAATTTATTATCATCATGGCTCAAATTTTTAAGATGCTATAAAAACACTTTTGTTCTCATAAAACCCATATTACACAAATGAGAAACTTCAACTACTAAGAGTACTCTACCTTTTCTACATAGACTGCATAATGAATATCTATTAATTGTTAACACCACCTTAATTTGGTATTAAACACTTTGGAAACATAAAATTTAGAACATTTTGACATAATTAGACATTTCACACACATTTGACTCATTTACACTCTTTCCCCTATCCATATACGCACATGTTGCCTTGGCTAACCTAGTTTACCAGATAAACATGTTTAGGATAACCCTATTATAAATAAAAATCTTTCATAATAATACACATATTTTTTTAATATCTAATACCACTATTTTTCACTCCTAGTATAGTACAAGTAATAATTAGATAGTTATTATTCACTATACATGTATCTACCTTTACTGATAATGTCCATGAACACTCAATGGATATTTTTTAAGTTTTAAAGTCTCCTTTAAGTCAATATAAACACATTTCATGAGTCATACATAGTGGGAAATGTCAAAGACCTTATTATAAATAAATAAATAAATAAATCATAAGTTTTTACCCATCTTGACAAATCCTAACAAACTTGAGAAATCAATTAGCACTTTGCTGTGACTTATCACAAAGGGATACATATATAGATATTAAATGGGTATCTATAAATCCAAGTCTAACACACATGTACGTCAAATTTTCATGGTGCCAAGTGTCGAAATCCAAACATTTCATTTCATTCTAGATTAACCAGGATGTTTCAACCCACACACACACACACAAGCAGGAAAACTATGTGTGGTTTGATCTTTTTTTGGAGTAAAATGTAAGTAAAACTCAATAACTCAGTGAGGATTGTTTGAAGATATAAAACCCAACATACTAACTTATTTTTCAAATTTCATATTTTGGTGAATATTAAAATAATGGTTCAAAGGAAAGATAAATAAAAATGGGATTGGTAGGTCACCAAATATGTACATGATAGAATTGGTAGGTTGTTAATTGGGTACATCTATTATTTTTTATTATGGACCTAGGCATCAATTATGTACTCTATTTTTTTTTAAATCATGAATTTTATAATAAAGTATGTAATCTGATGGTGAGTAGGCCTATGCAATCACTTTGTGGAATTATCAAGGAAAATGTGTTGAATTTTCCCTCTCCTTGATCTAACACTCAAATGTAGCAAAAAAATAACTATGCAAAATAGCTAACACATTATACACATTGAGGATTTGTACCTACATATCCTACATTCTTGGAATCAAATTTTATGTATTTATCTTCTCATGTGAGCATAATCCTAGCCCAAGTGAGAGAAATTAATCTACCTCTTCTCAAATGCAACTATTTGTTCCCCACTAAAACATCATTTTGGTGCAAGGTGATGATGGAGAAAAAGTTATAAGTGATGTAGATTCTTTGTAGACTTATTTTTAGGTTCCTTCATAATTTCATCAATAAATAAGATGAATTTTCAATGTAACAACTTAAGGAGGACTCTTAGTTCTATTATCACTTGGTACATGACTAAGGTGTAACTACCCTCTTGATTTATAATCGTATTCAATAATTGAACTAATCCTTGTAGTAATTGGCCTTTATGAAAGAGGTACTAACCTAAATTATCTATACCTTTTATGTAAACTATTATGACATATTGTGTTTAATCTTATCTAGTGCACATCAAAGGCTCTAGTTGGAGGAGCTTACTTGCCAAACTAGTATCATTCATAATTTTTTCTTCTGATGTAGGTCACTTGATATAAGTTATGTATGTACATATTATAAGGCATTTTTTAACATGATATAATTATGTTTTGGTTATCAATATAATTATTCCTTTCATTTAAGGTTGTTGGTACTCTCCTAATAACCCTATTAGTAATGGATGATAACAAATATTTAAGCACTTTTGTTATCACCTTATATCTCAAAATCTATATCCTCTAAATTTATGTTTTGGGACCATGGGAGATCTATATTGGTTATATTTTTTAGGGTCATGGTATTTTTACACTTAATAATTTAAACACTCCTCCTTTTAATAATGTCACTCTTGTTGTGTGGATTTGTGCATGTTAAATAAGGTAAAATGTCTTATAATCTATCTCCTCATTATATAGGCAACCCATTGATGTGGTTAATTATTTTGACGTGATGAAATTGATGTGATTACCAAAGAAGGAACCCTTTCCTTGACATGACAATAAAACCATGGTATTAATTTAATTTTTACCCTTAAGTAAATAACTCAAATCATGTGTTGACCAAACTTTAAATTGTTGATTAAATAGTAATAAATTAAAAAAAGAGTTTAAAATATCCAACTAGGGTGCACCTTTCATGAGGCAACTAAAGAGGGTAGACATTGAGCATAGTGTAAATTTAATAAATTCTTTTGTAAATTAACCTTTCTTTGATTTGCTAAATAGAAGGGGGAATTTCAATGCCTAGGCATTGAGAGGTTTATAAAAATCAATATTGTTTAACATTTTTTGGAAATCCAAATATCATTATTATTTTTTCTTAGGAGATTTAATCAAGGCACATTTGATATAAATTTTTTTTCAATGAAGTGGTTAAAGGGACTGACAAATAGATATAAATAAATGGAATAAGGGAATGCTCAAGAGAAGAGAGAGGAATAAACAGTTAACCATCTCCTCAAAGACATGATACTAACCTTAGGACCCTATTATGAGTTTTCTCTCTTTTGATTGAATTAATTAATGAAATTAGTATAATAATACTATTATATTTTTTTTAATACTGATAAAATGTTAAATTATAGTGAACTATGTTAGTATGATAAGTGTTATGAAATTTAAGAAATATAACTTGTTAAATTCTATAATAAGAGAGTGCCTATGGAGCACTCTTTTTTCTAAAAACATATTTCCTTACTTTCCTGATAACTCTTGTACCTTGTTTTGAAGAAATCCTAGTACTAAGAACCATTTCAAACTTGCCTTGACAAGAATATGGTCTTGGTGTTTATGATTTTTTCATTACCTTCAAGAGATATATCCTTCTCTTTGGCTCGGACTAGAGGTTTTCCTAAATATTATTATTTGTGATTGTTCAAGCATCTTGGAATAATCCTGATTTTAAAAATATAGATGACATTCTTCATTTCTACTGTAAAATTATAAATATGGTTTTTATTATTAAAAAATGACATGGGGAAAAAAATTTAAGAATATCTAGCTCCTTCTATAGTGAGTGAGAGTTAAATGTTCTTATCTCTAGTTGGTCTCTAATTGGCATTGATCTATTTTTTAGTGAAGATTGATTTTCAGCATCTCACCATTGATAATTAGGTTGCTATTGTATTTTTTAGGTCATTATTATTTACTATAGGTCATTATTTTATTTTAAGGTCATTGATTTATTTTTTCTACTAAACTATGACTTATTTGATCATATCTACCGAATATTCATCTATCTGCTTTTATGGCTTCTTATGAATATCAAAAAAGTGCATAACCTTTACTCTTTTGGCTAATCATGTGTATCAATATATTAAAACAATGGAGGATTAAATTTAAGACTATATATAGAATAAACCTTCTTCCTGTAATAATAGTTTCCTTTACATGTATTGATAATATTGTGAAAAAACTTTATGAGGAGCATGTTATTGAATGTTATTTAATTTAGTGGTTTATATAATGAATGAAGAATATTATATATGTGAGATGAATCTATTAATTTTTATGTCTATAATAGATATGATCAAGAGATTTACTTTTAGATAGTTGATATAATTATATCATGTCATCTTATGCTAATTTATATAGTCTTTTTGATTAAATAATCTGGGATGGAGTAGCATCTAAACAAATAAGATGTCATCTTGAGAAGAGTTACTTGATTTTTTTTTAAACATCCCTTGTGAAACCATTACGAGATGTTATTGAATTATCCTTCTCAATGAAATATTTATTTGAAATAGTGTATAATAAAATAATGAAATGCTTCCTTTTTATTTTAACTAAAATGAATATTATCCTTACCCTCCAATTATAGTCTCTCTTGGGTATACATTTCTATTAGGAATTAAACTTGAAGAAGAAAAGTTTGTAATCTATGTTTTTTTATCCTAAGATAATTATTTTATTTTTATACTTATTATTTATGACTAAATATTTTACTTTATATGCATCTTAAACAAGGAGGAAGAATATCCTTTCTTTCCTCGTTATATATTTGTAGTGTGTATGGAATATGGGAGAAATTTTCTAAAGTGTTTGATCACCTAAGGTTAATATAAATGCTAGATGGCATTTTTTACTTGATATTAATGAATAAACAATCCATTTACACAAACACACACACACACACACACGTGTGTGTGTGTGTACATATACATACTAGGTGTAATTTAATTTATCATTCCAATCTTAAATACATTTAAGGATGTGTCCATTTGTTGGTTAGATTTAAAGTGAGACCTTGATAATTAAGCATCCTTCACTTTATTCTATGAGTCTTCTTACTCTAGTCTAAAATCTTGATGGTTGGATAATATTATGGAAGCTTTATTGGTTCTTTTTGAACTAAAAAATTATATTTAAAAAAAAACTCCTAATATTTGTTTATAATTTTTGTTCTTGGTATTTATCAAAAATATAATAAAAATTTGATAACTAAGGTTTGATTATAGAATTTTAGAATTGGTACATGTCTTTTCCTTGGTGAATAGGTGGATTGACGATTTAACCCAGACTAGTAAAACATTAAACATTACACCCATTAGATTATTATGTTATTATTAAAAACATTAGGTCATTTTGAATCATATTGTTGCTTGTTTGTCATTTTAAAATTCTATTAGGGATAAATTTAAATCATCCTAGGAATAATGAATATTTATAGATGGAGCTTATGTTATAGTGCTAGTTATAATCCTACAATATTTTCATATTACGGTTTAATGAAATAACAATATTGTCTAAATACTAATATGATTTGAATTCTTAAAAGAAGTTTAAGATAAATACTCCCTTTCTATCCTTATGATTTGTTGTGCACTTTTATTATTTCATATTGGTTGAAATTTGCATATTTTTATAAGAAAATTTTTGTTTTATGATGAATTTAATTTATTCTATTTTGGAATTTAAGATCGGTACCATTTTTATTGAAATTTTAAGTTATAATAAAACCTATGTGGTTACACCTTTGAATCAAAAATATTTTTAGATGGACTGGTAATGAAATAAGTCTTCATCTATGACTTAGATTCAATGATTTAGTAGTCGAATGTAACATATACACTATGAAAAAATAAAACATGATACCTAAGGAATTGGTTAATAACTATTTAAATTGATAATAACATTGAACCGATGAACTATTCATTTGTTTTAATATCTTGATTTTGTATTTTAAACTAAGATCATAAGTGGTAATTTAAGATCTTTCCTTAGATAAATTATTGATTGAACCAGTAATCTCAATTATAGATCATGTATGGTATACTTATAGTATGATACTTCCTTTGAGATTGTGTATACCTTTAGTATTAAAACAATAATAAAGTTATATACCTATCTAATACAAATATGAAGGCACATGATGAGATGGGGCTCCCTTCATAAACTTGGTAATTTAGTATGAGGACTAGCCATTCTTTTTATTGATTAAAAAATACAATTGGAATTAATATTTGATCTAATTCTAATGAATTCCAAGAAGTTACTTATGATCAACTTAATTTAAATATTGATAAGACATAGAGGAGTTAATAGACTATATTATTTTGGGTCTAAAAGTGGTTATAATTCTTCTCTATATAAGTAAATTGTCTTACCTTATTATTGAGGAACTATAGATTAAGAATATCACTAAGTCTATCTAAATGTTAAATTGATATCCAACCCTCTTATTAGTAATATTTATTCTATATGTATCCCACAATTTTTTATAAGATATCCCAAAAGAATGGGGTTGTATTTTTTGGGTATGTGACTTAAGTATTGGCTTGTATATATAGAGGGATATATAGGACATGATGTTTAAAGGCCTCACCATAGTATAGTGTCATAAGTGAGATTCAAGGTGTATGAAATAATTTGAATATGAGAAGGACCCAAAAAATCAAGAGGTACAAACTTGATAGGTCATTGATTCCATCTGGTACAAAACCAACAATTCATCAACTATTTACTAATAGAAAAAGGCTCAAATGGTCATAATACAACCTAGAGAATAGATTATTGGAACCTTATATCTAAATATGAAAAAATATAACATGAATATAAGGATATAAATATGAATAAAATAAAAATATATTCTTTTGTGGTTAGAAATATGTCAAAAAAAGGCTAAATGTACAGAAATGGATCAATTATGCTAAAGCATGACAAATACATTATTAAAAAGTGTGCTTGAACAAAATTAATTATCTGCATAATGCTAAAATTTTATGTGCATATGTAAATTTATGTTTGCACCAAATTAACATAATAAATTTAACTACATATCTATAATTATGTGGGAAAGGAAGTGTGAAATGACTAAATGCTTAGGTGAGACTTTGTCATATGTATTATTAACCTTTTTTTAATCTATATAGCTCTTAAAAATAAATGAAACCAATTAATGTCATGGTAAATCATTGTGAATATATAGAAATTAAATGTAAATTGAAAAAATAAGCATAGGAACAAATACAACATATGGTATGAGAACCATGCTAACATTCCTAGTAAATGTAACTAAAAATAAAATATGATCCGATTATAACTCTATAAGTAAGTTTTGAAAAATCAAATTCACTTCTCAATTAAGGAAAAAAAAAATTGATCCAACTTGAAAAAATTTATTTTAATAAGTGTAGATATGTATGTCCCTTTTTTGATGTGAAGGATTATAAACTTGTTCCTATAATGACTTATTTCAAAATAAAGAGTTATGCACATAATGTGTTATCATATAATATAATAAAATTTACTATAATATTATGTAAAATCATTATATAATCATGTAATTAAATTGTATTCATCAAATTGTGCACCCTAGGATAATCCATTAAGCTCCTACAATTTGATGCAATGTTGAATCATCTCTCAAGTTGTGGGTGAACTTGTAAGAGAATCTCTAGTTTATGAGGGCTAGCTCCCTAGATTCTTATTTAAGTTCCTATCACCTAATATAATGCTTTTTCATGTAAAAGAGTTAGAATCTTTTCATGAAATGAAAACTAAACTAAAGAGGTGATCCACCAAGACATATCCCACATACTATCACACTCCTACTAAGCAACAAAGCTTTCCAAGACCACATCTAGGCATTGAAGGATTCTACCATCATTGCTTCAATGTGAAGGTAACATACATAGGATAATCAACAAGATAATTGGTCTAGGGGCATATTTCACACCATAGAGACATTTATTTTCTTGAATAAGAACCTAGTATAATCAATACACTTCACATTACATGATAAAATCAGAACTCTTGCTTAAATGTGAAGGATAAAGAGAGTAAGGATGATACTATCACTTAGCTCCACTATTCATCACTCACACACTTAGACAAAAAAATGTTCACAAATTATAATTAGACTTGTATTTAATGTTCAAATACAAAATTTAATGTCATACCAGTAGGGCTTCACCATACTAGCTGTGTTCTCTCTTACAATGGCCAAAATGGCTCAAATTTATAAAACTTGGAAGAAGAGAGAGAAAAGAGAAGTTCAATAGGCACAAGTACAAGTTTTAAAAGATTAAAATCAGTTATAATGAATGGAAATGAGGTGGAAGAGAGATAAAGAAATTGATTTGAACATGTGTCCATCCAAAACTAAGCACCTTCCCCACATGTGGCATTGAAACTCCTCAACAAGCATCTTTAGGTCTTAAAACTCCTTGACAAGTCGTAATAAGAAATAATTTTATCATGATATATCTTGGATAGTTATATATTCATCCTAATAAATCATCTTGGATTATCTCAAATTGATACATCACCTACAATCATTAATCCCACTCTTAGGTGTCACAATCTCTACATTTATCATAAGCCACTTTTGCCTCAAAGGGTCAAATCAAGCATATGAACTTATCAATGCATTTCCTAATCATATAATTACATATTAGGCCATATATAACTTGAACATAAACTATTATAAACCTTCAAGAAATATCCAACGCTTCACCAAGCATCTAGACCTATAAACTAGGTCTATTCCTTTGTAGCTCTACTTTTACACAAATCCACTTGTGTAGGGGAATGTATAAACATTTAGGACTAATTAAGGTCATTTTTGAATACCCTTTTTCTTCATTATCTTCTGTTTCAAGTTTCATGGCTCTATACCCAAGTAAATTGTACCTTTTGATCAATTAGTCTTCCTAATTATGCCTAAGTAGGCCTCTTTAGCCTAAAAGACCAAAGGTGTCCATTGTGTGCTCCCACTCATGTGAAATATAAAATTATCATTTGATTCACTTTTTTTACCTCCTTATAATCCCTCATGTCTAATTTGAGCTCCTGATCATTTATATGAACCTTTATTCTAGCATTAATTGCTCTTTATTGACCTATTTCATATAACCTTATACTTTTAGGTATGAACCAATGGAATGAGATGAACCTCAGGATATTTATAGAGGTCATCCTAATGAATTAAAATCTTGAAACATCCATTTGATTTATTTTATTTTCCTTTCCTTCTCATCGGGTTCAAAACAGGCTTCTTGGAGAGTTTGGAGCACCTTACCCTCTTAAAAATAGTTCATATAGATGGCATATTGAATAATTTGACTAATAGAAAAATCTTAAATATAATTACCCCCTATAACCATTATAAATTTATCAGGCTTCCATGTAATATGTTCGTACAGTACTGAGCTCTTGAAGTTGCTTCTTGCGCTAGGAATGAGTGATTTAGGTACCCCTGAGTGAGATTTAGATCCAACTGACCAATATTAGAATTTCCTTTGAAATTTTATGGTTTAAATACTTCATATTTACCTCTATGAATATTATCCAAGTCATTAATATTTCTTTCTAAGGCCCAAACTGAAAGTGATCTCTCATTTGAGGCTAAGTTTGCATGTTGTCTCACTAGCTCTGCCTATAGACCTCCTTGTCTAGGCCACTTTATCTATCTTCCAACCTTCTAGTTTGGATTTTTAGCTTTTATTACGTGTTATAAATCTTATAAAACATTCCTCCAAGATTCATAACATCCCCAACTCACTAAATCATCCTTTTCTCACAAAATTGCTTGTGTTTTACTTTGAAGGGAGTACCCCTATTCTGAGATAAAACAGGGGGTATCTACCTTATTTATTTTATAAAAATGAGTATTGGATGTTTTTATTTATTTATTTATATGGACTATCAATACCAAAATTTATCCCTTGGTTCAATGTTTTAACCCCTCAAATCATCAAATTCTAAGATTGGTTACCTAATAGGTAGAATATGCAAGGTTCTCACTGGAGTGTATGTGCTTGATGAGGGTTATAGACTTATCTATCTTGTGAAATGTGTAAATGTATTTGTTTAACCATAAAAAAACTATCCAAATTACCATTCATAACCTAATTATTTTACTTTTCCCTCATACTTTGCATAGTTAATATTGAGCACACTTGTCATGATAGTGACTATCTTCTTATTCTGACCCATGTAGGTGTTTGTAGGTGGTCATCGATATGAAATAGGTCTTAAATGATGATTTAAAACATTATTTAGGCATTAAAAACCATTATTCCATGACATTTCCACCTCCTCAATCTAAAATTACTTGGAACCTCCTCAAACTCCATTATTTCACTCCACTTCCTATCTCAATTGTAGGTGGCCATTTGGAAGCATATGTACGGATTATGGGATGGTAATGTAAGATATATCAAAGTTCAAATAATTCCTAATAATATTTTAATTTATTTATGTTCCTTAAACTAAAATGAACCAATCCAAACATTAATGTATCCTCATTTGTCTCTAGCCATTAAAATCAATTTGAAACCTTGTAAACCTATAGACACCATTGCACATTTTTAGTGTGTTTTAGGGTGACTTTGATCCTTTTAAACACTCCTCTCCACTTACCATATTGACTTATTTATTTTCAATATCATTATCTATGATATATAAAACTAATTAATATCATTATGAGGTATCAAAACCTCATATAACCTTGTCATATACCCTCCATAAAATGCTTGAGGGCCTCTATTTACAACTTTCATGGTATAAGAGCCCTGAACACAATCTCCTTTTTCATGATGATGTTTGCCCTTAAAATTTGTCAATTAGACACCTAAATTAGGTGTGAAATGATCAAATTCATATGCTGATATTTCAATAATGGTTTGAACAAATGCTTAATCACCCCAAATTAACTTTAAAGCTTCCTATGAAGTCACCTGTATATGTGCATATGATTGTATATTGGCAAGAAGGATGAAATTGATAAAGAAAGGTTAGCAAGAAGTCTTCAAAACCCCTTAGAATGAAACTATTATCCTTTCACAAGGACAATCTCCATCAAGGACACCTTGAGACCAACTTCACAACACTTTCAATGGCACCTATAGGTTAAAAAATCTTTGTGAGGGCTAACAGTCATGGAAGGACTATACATTTGAGCCTTGTTTTGACATTATATGAGTTAAAAACTTGTCCCAACACCCTAAAATTCATATTAATGGATTAAAATTCTTGAATAAACACCCCATGCCTCCATCTAACATGTAAAATCTCCTTTCTGGTGACTAAGATAGTTTTGAGTATGAAAGGACCAGTTTGGAAGCATCTACAAGCCAAGAAAAGGATTTCTTAGGAACTTGAGATTTTCAAAAAAATAAGGAGAATAGATAACCTATGTATAGGTCATTATAAACATGTAAAAACATCAAACCCATCAAAACCAAACACAAGAAATAAAAATTGGGTCAAAAGGAGACCCCTCATGGTTGCACATGCATAAAAAGTTATTTGAGGTGTAAATAATTGTTAATGAAGAAGGATCCACAAATATAAGAGTTATTGTTATGGTTTTAAGTATATTAATATCACTATCTACCCTCAATACCATTCTTCCCAACTCTAATTTTACATCCCATACCAAGTGTTTAAATTTAACCTTCCTTGGCTTGTAAAGGGAAAATGGAAGAAATGGGAGAAAAACTAAACTTTTTGATGAACTCTCTACACTTAAATCATTTAAAATATATTGGGGATGTGAATATTCACCCCACCCATGTTTTTAGCTACAAGTGAGATCAAAGAGTCCGTACAAGTGCCCAAAAGGGCCTAAAATCAAGGGAAAAACTACCATTTCCTGCACATAACTAATTTTTTCAACTGAAATTTGATATTTCCTTGCATAATTTGACCTCCTCTACATTTATATTCACTTTGGTGATAAATTTTCTAACTCCACCATCTATACAAGTCATTAATTAGGCTAGAAAAGTGGCCAAATGACCCTTTTGACACATGAAACCTAGTATGTGGCCAATTTATGACTTGAAGACACCTTTAAACAATTCAAATACCATATTAGGACATTTTAATAATAAATTGAGCCTTTTACTAAGTTTAAATAGGTTTGACCAATGTTGACTTTGGTTGCTTGGCCTAGTACAAGGAGGATGGGCTTCACCAAGGAATAGGGGAAGGGTAAGTGAGATATATGGGACAATAAGAGACCCCATAGGACATATGAAACATTGTTAAAAATTTAAAAATAGTATTTTTTGACCCAATTTGACTTGGGGTCAAATTTGGTCAAAATTCTTAGAGATTCCCAAGGGTGGCATACCAGTTATGCCTAAGACCAATTACCTAGTCCTTTCATTGGGCATAGAGTCACACATATGGGCACTCAAATTGACATGGAAAATATTTTGAATCAATGAAAATAATATGGTTTACCCACACACACAAAAATCAAATACGCACACCAAACAAAATAAAGGAAACATAATTGTGCTATGAAGCACTTAGGAAACACAAGACAAACTGAAACAAACACACTCTAATGTGTACAAACTAAATAAAAGGAACTAATCCTCTTCGATCAAAAGGAAATTTTTTCATACCATCTTGAAGTGAACTAGAAATATGTGTAAGCTAAAAATTAGGACTTGTTCTTATTTGTCCAAGGCCTTGTTCACCTCCCATGGTGCTTGCATTAGTTTCACCTAGTTCCACAGCCAAGAACATGTGTTCAATGTAAACATACTCCTCTTGATTGGTTTGAATGGAAACATAGACCTTGATTCAAGTGTTTTTTCATTGATTCTATACTCATTTTTATCCTCACACTCAACCTCAACTTCTACTACAAGTGGCTTTTCATCATCAATACCATACTCATTTTGAAAGGTAAGGTCTCCATTAAGCTTTAGTGGTCCTAACAGCTAATTGCATATGAGAGGTTATTCAAAACTTACTACCTCTCTTGGTACCTTGTATTCTTCATCTATCTTATGCATTTTATTTTCTTGAGATGAACCATGCTTACATCATTCTTTAGACTCTTAAAACATCTACAAATAGGACTACCTTATGACCTTGTCTTCTTGTTGGGGTGCTTCATGAATTTTAATAGGTTCAACTGCAACATCTTCTTCAAAAAATTTATAAATTTCTTCATGAAGTTAAGATGCATCATTCAATCTCAAGAAAAAAAATTCAAGATCATCCCAAAATGCCAAATCTTCATGACGAATAGAAAGAAATTGAAGTTTGTCAACTTTATTACAAATTTCTTATGGAACATCATGTTGGCTAATGAGTACCTTTTTTCCATCTTGTGTTGCAAGTTGATCATCATCATCTTCCATGGAAAATGGAAATTCATCAATCCACTCAAGGTCAATTTCTTTTTGTCTTATAGCTAAAGTGTCTTCTTCTCCCAAAAACTTTGTTTTTTGGTCCATGTCATCAGCTCCTTCCTCAAGCTCAAAAATTGATTCACTAGGGTGAAGAGGTGTGCCAATGACAATATATTCCTCATAGCTACTTGAGGTATCATCTTAATTATGTTCAAGGAACTCATCTATGGTAGCATCATCTTCCAAATATTGAAGAGTCTTAGGAACAATTAGTTGATTCTCAAGTTTTGAAGGCAATAGAGAAGAAGCACTAAATGGGAATCTTTCAAGTGCTTTATCAACCTTGTTTACATAGTTTTCTTCCTCTTGAAAGTTCATAAAACTCATTCTTTGGCTTTTACCCTCTCCATGAGTATCCCTTTGCATGATATTTTGTTCTTTTGATTTGAGGCAAGGAATAGCTCCTTCTTGTGTCACTAAGGCTTGACAACCTCCTCCACCATCATTTACAAACTAACCCTGAGATTGTCCCCAATGATCCAAACATTCTTCTCATTAGACCAGGTTATTATGGACTGGAACAATAGCCCTTGTGGATGGAATGGAGTTAGGATTATAGATATTGAGCTACCTATTGAAACTTTGTTGACTTTATCCTCTTCCTTGGTAATTGTATTGGGGTGAAGGTCTATAAGTTTTTGAAGGATAATATTGGGGATTGGGTGGAGTAATTTCATGAAATTGAGCTTGTTTGAGCTGAGATTGTAATGACCAGATCATTTCATCTTTGTATATATAATTATCCACCTTCTTGGGAGTGGTTATAGACTTGTCATTGGCATTAGGAACTTGTCTTATACTTGGAGTTTCAACTGAACTATGAGAAAACAAGGGCATAGAAACTCTTGGGGGTAATTTCCTAGCTTATATCAAACTATTCTCATCTTTAATAGTTGTCTCATATGCATCAGTTAGACTGCATCCTCCCATTTATTGTAGCATTATAGCCACATCAGTATCAATGGCATTGAGATAAGTGGGGAATATAAAGCTTGGAGGAGGCCTCATGATAGGTGGAAATCTATGTCATGTCCTTTGAAACCTTTCATTAAAATATCCCATAGTTTCATTAGGACCTCTCCTTATCACATTCAGCTGATGGATCAGTGAAGTGTGGTCACTCTTATTCTCAAACCTATTCACCAAAAACTCTTCAAATCCATCCCAATTAGTAATACAACCACCTCCCAATGTCCTATACCAATAAAGTGATTTACCCTTTAAAGACATGGCAAGTAGTCTAATATCTATGTTAACTTGAGTGATATTATGGAAGTTTAAAAAATTTGAAATGTCCTTAATGTGCTCAGCTAGAGTAATATGGCCTTATCCAATGAAGCTAGGGAGACTTTTGGTAGCATTTAAAGGAATAGGGTCATATAAAATAAGATTAATTAGATTTTGGGTGTTGAAAGCTGGGAAAGCATGTTACCTAACCATCTCTTCTTCCTCCTCTTGATCTCTTATCTCCTCAACTTCTTCTTCAAAACCTTCTTGTTCAGGATGCTATTCCTCAAAAGGAGTTTCAAATAGAGGGACTTGTTTGAATACTCTAGTAGAAGATGATATAGTGAGTACCATGAAGTATAATGTGAATAACTTTATCTAAAACTAGATATTTTAACCTTTTGGAGTTACCAAATGCTAGACTAGAAACACTTTTGCAACCTTAGACTTGTCAAGACTAGAATTCACCTTGACATGGAAATAATTAGGACCATCTGTCCCACTAGGAGTGCCAGAACTATTATCATCAAAATATTCTCCCTAGGATACTCCATTAAGATCCTACAATTTTATTCAATATTGAATCATATCTCAAGTTTTGGGTGAACTTGTAAGAGAGATGAATCTCTAGTTTATGAGGGCTAGCTCCCTAGATTCTTATTTAAGTGCATATCCCTAATCTAATTCTTGTTCACGAAAAAGAGTTATAATATTTACATGAAATGGAAACTAAAATAAATAGGTGATCCACCAATACATATCCCATAGACTATCACACTCCTATTAAGCAACAAAGCTTTCCAAAACCAACTCTAGGCATTGAAGGATTCTAACATCATTGCTTCAATGTGAAGGTAACATACATGGGATAATCAACAAGATAACTATTATAGGGGAAGATTTCACACCATAGAAACAATCATTTACTTTAATAAAAACCTATTAAAATCAATACACTTCACATGACTTGATAATACTAGAACTCTTGCTTAAACATGAAGGATAAAGGGATTAAGGATGATACTATCACTTAGCTCCACTAATCATCACTCACACACTTGGACAAAAAATGCTCAAAAACTATAATTAGACATTTATTCAATTTTTAAAGGAAAAATTTAATTTCATACTATCATGTATTCACCATACTATTTGTGTTTTCTCTTATAATGGCCAAAATATCACACATTTATAGAACTTGGAAGAAGAGAGAGAAAAGAAAAGTTCAAGAGGCACAAGGACAAGTGTTCAAAGATTAAAATCAGTTAAAATGCATGGAAATTAGGTGTAATATAGATAAATAAACTAATTTTAACATGTTTCCATCAAAAACTAAGCACCTTCCTCACATGTGGCATTGAAACTCCTCAACAAGCATCTTTAGGTCTTGAAACTCCTTGACAAGTGGCAAGATGAAAGAATTTGATAATGAGATCTATTGCATATATCCTAATTACACTTTTAAATCATCTTGGATCATCTTAAACTGATACAAATCTCTACATTTGGCATAAACCACTTTTGCCTCAAAGGGTCAAATCAAGCATCTAAACTTATCAATGAATTTACTGATCATATAAGAACATCTTATGCCATATATAACTTGAAAAAAACTATTTTAAACCCTCAAACAATATCCAATGCTTCACCAAGCATCTAGAGCTATAAACTAGGCTTATTCCTTTGTAGCCCTACTTTTACACAAACCCACTTGTGTAGGGGAATATATAGACATTTAGGACTAAGTAAGGCCATTTTTGAATACCATTTTCCTTAATTATCCTTTTTTTCAAGTTTCATGGCACTATACCTAAGTAATGTGTACCTTTTGATCAATTAGTCTTCCTAATTAGGCCTCTTTAGCCTAGAAGACGAAAAATGTCCATTTTGTGCTCCCACTCATTTAAACTAGAAAATTAGAATTTGATTCAATTTTTTTACCTCCTTATCATCCCTCATGTCTAATTTTAGCTTTTGATCATTTGTATGGACCCTTATTATAGCATTAAATGTTCTTTCTTAACCTATTATGTACAACCTTATACTTAAAAGTAAAAACTAGTGGCATGAGATGAACCTAAAGAGAGTCTTATAGGTCATCCTAATTAATTCCAAGCTTGAAACATCCATTTGAGTGCTTTTATTTTCCTTTCCTTCTCATCAGGTTCAAAATAGGCTTCTTGGAGGGTTTGGAGCACCTTACCCTCTTAACAATAGTTCATATATATGGCACATTGAATCATTGAAATAATGGAACAAACCTCAATATAAGGACCCAATATAACTATTATCACTTTTTTAGGATTCCATACAATCTGTTTGTACATTATTGATCTCTTAAAGTTGCTTCTTGGGCTGGGAATGAGTGATTTAGGCACCCCTGAGTGAGATTTGGATCCAACTGACCAATATTAGACTTTAATTTGAAATTTTATGGTTTAAATACTTCATATGTACCTTTTTTAATATTAACCAAGTCATTAATATTTTTTCCTAAGGCCCAAACTAAAAGTGATCTCTCATTTGAGGCTAGGTTTGCATATTGTCTCACTAGGTCTACCTACATACCTGCTTATATAGGCCACTCTATCTATCTTAAAACCTTATAGTTTGTATTTTTATATTTTATTATGTGTGATACATATTATAAAACATTCCTCCAAGATTCATAACATCCCCAACTCACTAAATCATCCTTTTTTCACAAAATTGCCTGTGTTTTGCTTTGAAGGGAGTACCCCTATTATGAGATAGAATAGGGGGTATCTACCCTATTTATTTTCGAAAAATGAGTATTTTAGGTGTTTATTTGAGTGATAAATACTCTCCATACCAAAATTTATCCCTTGGTTAAATGTTTTGACCCCTTAAATCATAAAATTCCAAGATTGGTTGCCTAACAGGCAAAATATGTAAGGTTGTCACTGGAGTGTATGTGCTTGATGAGGGTTCTAGCCTTCTATATCTTGTAACATGTGGGAATATACTTATTTAAAAATAACAAAAATGGAAAAATTACCATTCTTAACTTCATTATTTTACCTTGACCTCATATTTTGCTTAGTTAAGACTAAGCACACTTGTCATGACTATGACTATCTTCTTATTCTGACCCATGTAGGTGTTTGTAGGTGGTCATGGGTATGAAATATGTCTTGGATGATGCTTTAAACCTTTATTTAGGCCTTAAAAATCATAATTCCTTGACGTTTCCACCTCCTCAACCTAAAATCACTTGGAACCTCCTCAAACTCCATTGTTTCACTCCACTACCTATCTCAGTTGTAGGTGGCTATTTCAAAGCATCTATACATATTGTGGCATGGTAATGTAAGGTATATAAAATTTCATCTAATTATTGATAATATTATAAGTTATTTATGTTCATTAAACTAAAATGAACCACTACCAACATGAATGTAGCTTCATTTGTCTCTATCCATCAAAATCCATTTGAAACCTTGTAAACCTATAAACACCACTGCATAGGTAGGAAGGATTAAATTGAGAAAGAAAGGTTATCAAGAAGTCTTCAAAACCCCTTAAAATTAAACTATTATCCTTTCACAAGGATAATCTCCATCAAGGATACCTTGAGATCAACTTCATTACACTTTCAATGGCACCTATAGGTGAAGACATCTCTATGAGGGTTGATAGTCATGGAAGGACTATACATTTGAGCCTCATTTTGGCATTATATGAGTTTAAAACTTTTTCCAACACCCTCAAATTTATATTCATGGATTCAAATTCTTGAAGCAACATCCCATGCCTCCATCCAACATGGAAAATCTCTTTCCTTGTGACTGAGACAACTGTGAGTATGAAATGACTAGTTTGGAAGCATCTACAAACCTATAAGAGGCTTTCTTAGGCACTTAAGCTTTCCAAAACAATAATTAGAATATATAACCTATGGATAGGTCATTAGAAACATGTAAAAACATCAAACCTATCAAAACCAAACACAAGAAATAGAAATTGACTCAAAAGGAGACCCCTCATGGTTGCACATGCATAAAAATTTATCTAAGGTGTAAGCGATTCTTCATGGAGGAGCCACCAATCTTAGATTTCTTATTATGGATTTGAAGTAGACTTAGAGAACCATCCACACCCAAGACTATTCTTCCCAAATCCACTTGTATGGCCCATACCAAGTGTTTAAATTTGACCTCCCTTGGCTTACAAAGGGAAAATGGAAGAAACATGAGTAAAAATAAACTTTATTATAAACTCTCTAACTTAAAGTAGGTAAAATATAGTGGGGAGGTGAAGATTCACCCCACCCATGTTTTTAGTTGTAAGTGAGATCAAGGAGTTTGTATAAGTGCCCAACAGGGCCTAAAATAAAGGGGAAAACTTCCATTTCTTGCACATAACTAATTTTTTAACTGAACTTTGATAGGTCCTGATATAATTTAACCTCCTCCATGTTTATATTCACTTTGGTGATAAATATTGTAACTCCACCATCCATACAAGTCATTAATTAGGCTAGAAAAGTGGATAAATGACCCTTTTAACACATGAAACGTAATAAGTGGCCAATTTATGACTTGAATACATGTTGAAACTTTTCAAAGACCATATTAGGACATGTTCAAAATAAATTGAGCCTTTGAATAAGTTTGACTAGGTTTGACCAATGTTGACTTTGGCTATTGGCCTAGTACAAGGAGGATGGGCTTCAACAAGGACTAGGGGAAGGGTGAGTGAGACATATAGGATAATAAGAGACCCTATAGGACATATGAAACCTTATTAAAAAATTCAAAATAGTATGGGTTGACCCAATTTGACTTGGGGTTAAATTTGGTCAACAGTAACCATTGTAAAATATCATGTAAATATCACTAGTTATATGCAACATCATGCAAGGTTGTGAGAGTGAGGTGTAAACACTAAAATATGGTAATATACACTTTAAAATTTTAAATCTTGACATATCTTTAACATACATGGTTTATGCCTAAACATATCGATATGGATATCCTTTCTCTCTTATCATATTACATTTTATATGCATGACCTTCCTTGTTTATTATTAGTCACCTAAAATAATTCCATGGTCTATGTTCAAACTACTTTTTATTGTTATTATAGTGAATCTTAATCATCTAATCATTATTTCTATCAATCTAGACACCTATAACCATGCTCAGATGAATCCATATTTACAAATCCATACACCTCCACTAGACTCATATGTGTGCCAAGAAAAATGCATTTTATAAATTTAAATTATATTTATGGGTTGAATTATTCTTTATTCATCTCAGTGTCATGAGAATTTACCCAAATATCCCTTTATTTATACACAATATGTATAATCCTATTCCTTATCTAGCATTCATCTAGGACTTATCACGAATACATATATATACAACTTAAATTTGAGAAGGACTACCCTAAATATCCAAAATTATAAATAAATCATAGGAACTAGGCCCTAGCCAAGTTTGAAGTAATTAAGATACGTTAATTTTTTCATTTTCAAGTGTCAAATACTATATTATAGTTGCATCCATGCTAGTGGATCATGATAGCACACATGCACTTAAAGGCAAGAATTATGTGCAATTTGATTTCCCTCCTTAAAGTACTGAATACATAGGCTTTTAGCCAATTGGGAGTGATTTGGGTTAGATCAACCCATCACTCTTCCCCATTTTTACATGTTAACATATTGTCAAAAATGGGATTAGGGTTTTAAATTGGAGACAATATTTTAGATTTTGTGTACACAACGACCACTTAATACCACATACTATGATTATTTACAAGAAGACATAGTGGTTTGTATAAAAATAGTGAGGCACAATTCATTATATATAATTTTGAAAAGGTAGATGCTTCCATTATGACTTAGGCATCTAGATAATGACAAATTCATCCAAATAGATCTAGATACTTATTTCCCTTATTCGAGTGATTCCTAATCCTTTTTCATCCCATTTTATAATTACACACAGTCTCAATCTTGCATATACTTGAAACAAGCTAAGAATTGTTACCCTCTTGTTAAATTCCATTATTATTAAATTATTATTTTCAATAATACTTAGTTATAGAACTCATTCTTTTATTATTATATATTAAACAAACTAAATTTATCAAAAATTTATATCTTATTAGATCATATTAATCAAAATAAGTTAAAATAATATGTAATCAATATTCCCTAATATAAAATGTGATAAGGGATGAATTTATACCCCAATATAATATCCTTATGTGAAATATATAAATAATAATAATAAACTCAAGTAGATAGTCAAGCGTATGATTCCCCAAATGGAAAATCAAGGTATAAACAAGTGACATGCCCAAATGTAGAAAGGTGTCCCTAGGAGGATTGCATATATAAATGAATCACACAGACACAGACACACACAATAGTAGCATACCACAATAAATGCATCATAATAACCATGGAAATTAGGTACCAATCATATTAATTCATAAGTAGTATTCTATATAATAAGGATAGTGGCACCAATCATAGTTTATCCCATATTATACGTAATTGATAATCACACAATCATTTAACCACACATAAAATAGGAAACCATCACATAAGGACATATGAATAATAATTAATGATGCCACAACATGGCATTATGATTATAGGATATTATTTGGATAGGACTAGATAAGCCATTGGCATGTAACACACATAAGCACAAGTACACACATTTAAGAAATTTAGAAATTAGGGGCATATAAGATAACATACAATGTATCTATATAATGATCATATGTAAAAACAAAATTCACATATTCATGTAAGACACAAGATGTGGGAAATAAAAAGATATGTCTAATCAATTTAAGTAGGTCTATACATTATAAATGGATATTAACAAGTATATCGCCTATGAACCACTATAGAATATGTCCCCAATGTAAGGAATACCACCAATGTGAATGATTAGGCCTAGAAATAGTCCTCATATCATAATATAATATTTCTTAGAAAACTTCTTTTTGACATGTTATTATTCCTTAAAATCATAATATGTTACATGCACATATAAAGTAAATAGTATATTTGAAATTTTAGTTTTGGTTTAATATGTTATTTCTAGATTAATGCACATGATTATTGGTTTAAAACATTTTTGATACTCTTAAAGGTGAAAAAAATATATAAGAATATTATTATATGTTTTTTCATATATATACCCCATGGTAGAATCACCTATAACCATATGTTGGCTAGACTATGGAAGCACTGACCACTAATAGTAATTAACTATGTTAGCCTATAATGATAACTATAGATGACTTCCTATTCAGTTATGAATAGTTAATCTTAATCATCATTTACAACCACCTTAGGTAGATTTTAAAATCATGAAAGTTAAATTGCATAGATTGAAAATTATTGTAATTCCATGATGTTTTCATTGGACCAACTATTGGCTATCTTCACAATGTATATAGAAAATTTATTCTTAACTACTTTTAAGTTTATTTTTATTTTTTGTTTATTTTTTTAAATCAATAAAGGAGGGTTATGAGATCCTCACCCCTTTATATTCCAAATATTTGAAAATAATTGCAACTAAATACAAAAGGCAAGGATATAAATCTAAAGATGAAACAACATCTTAGAATTACTATCCAAAAAAAAATTAGCACCTTATGAAGGCAAAAAAATAAATTAAGAGAGATTAAACTTACAACCAAAAGTAGCCATAACACTTGAAAAAAAATAACAAAACACCCAAACCACTATATTAAAAATAGAAACTACATAGAAGCCCGACAAAATTAACACACCACAAATAAACAATAATCATAAAAAAAAATAGATATTCCAAATCCATAACCCAGACAACCTACTCTTAAGCATTTAAGGTCAGATTTGCTAAGATGAAATGTATCATAGTCAAACAACAGTATCAAAACACAATAAAAACTTGAACTTCCTTAAATTGGATATAGAAAAAGAAAAATATACATAACTATCTATAAAAATTACCCAAAATGCAAACATCATAATAAAAAAAATCTCTTAATCCATTATACATGCATCCTTCTCTTTTATGCACAACACATCAATGCCTTAAATCATTTGAAAAAAAAATAAAAAAAAGATTACCATTCATCAGAGGAAGAGTTGAAAATTAAAGAGAGGGGATGTTGATTCACTCCCAAATTTTCTATATCATCCATTGCTTGGTTAGATACCCTAAATCAATGATAAAAATAAAGAAAAGAGAATTGTTCTAAAATCTCTCTTGTTCCATATAGGATTTGATCCAACTTTCAACTAAGTTGAGTAAAATTATTTTTAATAGCATTTATAATAATCAAAGAATATCCTTCTACCTATATTTGATCAAAATATTTATCCTAAGATAGATTTATCCCCTATAGTAAGGCCATAACTTCAACCTCCTTATTAGTATATTTATGAATAAAAAAGGAACCACCCTAAAGTAGCTTACCAAAGGAATTACATAGCAATCTACCAACCCATTCTTTCCCTAGATTACCTCATGATGATCCACAAAAGTTAAGTATAGTAATATATTTTTTTGGTGGGATCCATATTGATCTGAATGGTCTTTCCTCTATGCCTTTAACCATGACTTGGGTATAGGTAAAACAATTTTTGGCTAGTTGTCCAAAATTTTGATTTCTTGCAAACTCAAGAAACTTCTATTTATATTAGAAGAACTGGAAACATTATCAGAATTATAAATTTTAGTCTTTTCCCAACATCTCTCCAACTATATTTCTTTATCATCAAAAATACTATTATTCTTCTCTTTCAAAATATGTGAGATGACATTTGTCAGAGCCACCTACCAAAGAGATAAAAGATGCTTTAAACCAGGGTGTCGAGCTAATAAAGTATCTCTAATAGTAAAAGGATATACCCAAGTAATATTAAGTGTATAAAGAATAAAAATAAAAATATTTTAAGCATAAGAATAATGTAAAAGAATGTGTTCTATATATTCATCTTCTTGCTTACATAAGACATCAATTGAGGGCCTAACAAACCCATTCACTGCAATCTATCTTGTGCAAGCTCAACCATTAGCCTTCCATCATGCAAGCCTTTTGTACATATTATCAATCAAATTATGTCAAAGTGTAGACTTTGTAGAACTTGTGAAAAATGGCACACACAAAAATTTACAATGTATATTTTCAATAGGAATACCTAACATATCTAAAATTTTGCACAACCTTTTCCATGTAAAATTAACATAAAAAAATGTGATTAATGCAAAATAATGTTTTGACCAGATGTAGCTTCATATAAGCTAAAATTTATCTTAATAACTTTTTACCTTTGAAAATTTATGCACCCCAAACAAAATTGTATCATCTACAAATTGTAAATGTGTATTTAAGGAGTCCCCTTCATAGGCTTTCAATCCTTAGAATTAATTACAATTTTTTTAACATTCCCAAAAATAATCACTGGACAACCATGAACCAAAGCTAAAAATAAATATCTAGATAAACAATTAAGAACCTAAGTAATCATTTTAAAAACCAAAATTCGCTACAACTCTTTTCAAAAAATTCTAGTTAGCCCTGCCATAAACCTTCTCAATATCTAATTTCAGCACCATGCATGATTTCCCTTCAACTTTAAGAGTATGGATAATTTCATGTGTCATGCTAACCCCATCCAAGATTTTCCTTTCAGCCATAAAATATCCTTGTCCTGGGTAAATGATAAGAGGCAACAAATCCTTTAATATCTCTGCAATAGCCTTTGAAATAATTTTACAAACTATATTATAAATATAAATTGGTTTGAAATCAACAAAGAATAACAAATTTTATTTTTGGAGGATTATAGAAATGAAAGTGAAATTCAAATGTTTAATAACTTTTTTTGAAACCATAGACTCATTAACCATCTCAGATAACACAAAACCAAAAATATCCCAAAAAAATTAACAAATAAACAAGGAATCTATCTAAACTAGGAGTTTTATTATGTTCCATTGCTTGAATAACAACCAAGATCTCTTCCTCTGTAAATGGTTTCAATAAATCATTATTTTGTTGATTAGTGATCAGAGAAGGAATTGTTGGGGAATCCAAGAACAACACACCTGTTCTGATCCCACTTGTTAGGATTTTGCTCCTTAGAAAGAGCACAATATGATTACCAAATACAAGCAATTAAACATGTGGAATTAACCAGAAGCAACAAGTAACTAGAATTCACAAATAGCACAGAATATGAGAGACAATACACAATCTTGTATTAATACTCATATAGAAAGAAAATACAATAAAGAAGATGCCACTTCTTCTTCCACCTCTCAGAGGCTTCCCACACCTCAAGGGCTCCCATTAATTCTCAATCAAGAGTTCACTCTCCTACCAAAAATGGTCCCAACACACAATTCACACACAGAATTGGTGTTCACCTCTCCAACCAGTCAGTAATAACCCTGCCAGTACCAAGCACTCTAAAGTACTTCAAGTAGATCTCCCATGAACCTGCAACCTAAAATTCAATAGACCTTACTTACACATGTAGATCTCCTATGAGCTTGCAACAACCTGCAACTCAATGATCTTACAATGGAAGGATCTTCCTTGCCTTCCTTTTTAGCTCATAATTACAATACATGCCAATGGGTCTATAAATAGATCCCAGACTTAAACAATAACTTAGACTCTTAGTTTATTAATAATAGACACATAGCTCAAGACTCGAAATATCCTTTACATGCAAATAATCAGTTCAACAAACTAACTTTTCATGCAACGAATAGTTCTGGAACACACAGGTGACTGACGTTGGTCCCTGTCTACCTGGTGTTGACCGACGTCAGCCGACTCCCTATCAATGCCGGTTGCCTTCTGCATTTATCATGACCGACGTCGGTTATACTACCAATGCCGGTGTCTCTAGAACTTTAGCAACCTCCTCCATATTTGCATAGTTGAAGCTTTTAGCTCCACAACCTAACAATCTCCCACTTGGAGATAAATAGCTACAATTGTACATGTACCTGTACATCATCTAGTTTGTTCCCTTGGCTTTGTATCCCTCTTCAAGATCACTCTTGAAGACTAATGACCACAAATCTTGTGGTGCAACACCTATCATCCAAATCACCTACCACATCCACATCTATAAACCCATGTAGAAAATAACTTGAGCCTGCATAGCATGTGCACTTGCTGCTAGTCCCTCTAAGAATCCACTGAATTTCCCTCCAATGCTTCTTTCCTGGATTGGCCCAAACTTGTGACAACTCCCACTACTTGGGAAAACTTAGGTCTAGTACATATCATGCACTTAACCTCATTATGTGAGTCAAGACACTGTTCTGTGAACTGTCCAACCATCGACGTGCTAACCGGTCTCACACAATCATCCTGAAACAAAGTCAACCTTTGACCTTCCATGTCTCTAGAACACACTCATGCCAAAGAACCTTACTGCTCCCAGATTCCTCATGACATACTTCTGAACTAGCTTTACCTTTAGTTCAGCAACTCCTTGTATATGTAACCCTGCAACAAGCACATCATACAGTAATAGGATAATGTAGATAATATTATCCAACTTGGTAAAGAGAAACACAATGATCAAACTTCTATTGTCATGCAGCTTACTCAGGACCATATACCCTGGCCTTCTGTCTCATGTATCCATTCCCACTCTTCTTCATCTTGAACATCCATTCGTCTCTCAGTGCTTTTTTCCAGCTGGCAACTCCACCAAAAACTCTTTTTTGGTTCTCCTCCAAGGAATCACATCCTTCATCCATGCCAAGCTCCCACTATTTCCTGGATCTACCTGCTCTGCTTCTTTAACAACTTCCTGGTTCTTCACCATTAGTGAGCAACAAGTAGTGTAAAGAAGGGAAATGATGAATTGAGGCTTACTTACCCTTTTCAGTCCTCCATATGGGCACTTGAGACTCCTTGACATCTTTTTGTCCACCCAAAATTTGTCTCAGTGACCGATGCCAGTCACATCTCAGTCTACACCTGACCAACGTCATTTCCATGCAACTGCCTCATCACCGACGTCGGTTCCCCTGACCGACACCGGTGTTTATCTATCCCTGAGTCACTGACGTCGAGCTGTACATAGTCGACATCGGTCACTGTCTGGACACTGACGCCGGTTTTCTAACCGATGTCGGTCTCTATGTTTTTCTTGTGAGAAATGACTTCTACCCATGAGCTCTTTTTGGATCAAACCCTTGTCCAAATCGCCCTTGCTCTTCTCAGAGTTCTTCAACCCCTTTGACTAATACCTATCCGTCATCTTCTCCTTGAAAACCAAGGCTTTCTTGTTCTTATCACTAACATCAGATTCCTCAAGAAACGTTACCTTCTTCTTCTGCATACAGAAATATTGATTCATGCTTTTTAAATCTAAAAGCATACCCTTTGACTCAAGAACATGCATCTCCTTCTTATTCATGTGACCAAGCCTATTAAGCCACATCTTTGAATCTACAGCTGAAGTAGATAATCCAAAAATAGAATCAGTAATACAAGTAGATAGATAAAGTGAACCTACTTTCTTACCTCTTGCTATAACAAGTGCACCCTTGGTAACCTTCCAAGAGTCTGCAGTGAGAGTTACTGTGCAACCGTCATCACCCAAACTTCTTACAGAAATCAAATTTTGCTCTAGAACTGGGACATGCATGACCTCCTTCAACACCCATGTGTTACCTATCTACAATTTCAGCTTCACTTTCCCTTTGTCAACCATCTGACAAGGCTTACCATCCCCTAAACAAATTTCTCCAAAATCTCCCTGGACATACTCATGAAAAAATTCCTTGTTTGGGGATGCATGAAAAGAGGCACCAAAATCTAAAACCCAAGATTTTACTTTATCCAAAGAACATACCAGAGCATCCTGTGCAACAAAATCTGCAACATCTACTTCTTCTTCATGTCCTTCATGCTGATCTTCACCCAACCAACAATCTCTCTTTAAGTGCCCTTGCTTTCCACATTTCCAGCAGGTTATTCTGCCATACCTGGACTTGGATCTCCTACCTATCTTGGACCTTGATCTCCCATGCTTGATCTTCTCTCTTTTCCTTCCACTGCTTTCAACACTCAAAGCATTTCCTGATGATTCACCTGTGCTTTTCCTGTGAATCTTTTCATTCAAGATCACACCCACAATAACATCCACTTTTAATATTTTTGAAGCAGACGCAGTATTGCTAACTGCCATTACTAAACTCTCCCAACTTTTAGGTAATGAACATAAGATTAAGAGAGCCTTAATTTCATCATCAAAAACAATATAGACTGAATTTAACTGGTTTACCAAACCATGGAAATCACTAAGATGACTATGTACAGATCCACCTTCCAACATTTGCAAATTAAATAATTGCTTCATAAGAAATACCTTATTCGAAGCTGAGGGTTTTTCATATAAATTTGCCAAAGATTCCATCAAATATACCATTGTCTTAGCATGTGATAAGTTGTAAATCACAGATGATGCAAGACTCAATCTTATAGATCCCAGAGCCTTTCGATCAAGGACCTCCCATTCTTCATCCTTCATATCCCGAGGCTTGCAATCAATCCCACCCAATGGTAAGTACAAATCTTTCTGATAAAGATAATATTCTATCTGCATCCTCCATAATTGATAGTTCTTGCCATTAAACTTCTCCATTTGTAGCTTACTTTCTTCTGCCATTGCTCTACTCCCACTCAAACAGAAACCCCTGTGAGTAACCTGTAATCAACACACACTAACCAGATCTGAAACAACCTATTAGTATCCCAACCAAAAGCTCTGATACCAGTTATTGGGGAATCCAAGAACAACACACCTGTTCTGATCCCACTTGTTAGGATCTTGCTCCTCAGAAAGAGCACAATATGATTACCAAATACAAGCAATTAAACATGCAGAATTAACCAGAAGCAACAAGTAACTAGAATTCACAAATAGCACAGAATATGAGAGACAATACACAATCTTGTATTAATACTCGTATAGAAAGAAAATACAATAAAGAAGATGCCACTTCTTCTTCCACCTCTCAGAGGCTTCCCACACCTCAAGGGCTCCCAGTAATTCTCAATCAAGAGCTCACTCTCCTACCAAAAACGGCCTCAACACACAATTCACACACAGAATTGGTGTTCACCTCTCTAACCAGTCAGTAATAACCCTGCCAGTACCAAGAACTCTAAAGTACTTCAAGTAGATCTCCCATGAACCTGTAACCTACAATTCAACAGACCTTACTTACACATGTAGATCTCCTATGAGCTTGCAACAACCTGCAACTCAATGATCTTACAATGGAAGGATCTTCCTTGCCTTCCTTTTTAGCTCATAATTACAATACATGCCAATGGGTATATAAATAGATCCCATACTTAAACAATAACTTAGACTCTTAGTTTACTAATAATAGACATGTAGCTCAAGACTCAAAATAGCCTTTACATGCAAACAATCAGTTCAACAAACTAACTGTTCGTGCATCGAATAGTTCTGGAACATAGAGGTGACCGACGTCAGTCCCTGTCTACCTAGTGTTGACCAATGTCGACCGACTCCCTGCCGATGCCGGTTGCCTTCTGCATTCATCATGACTGACGTCAGTTATACTACCGATGCCAGTGTCTCTGGAACTTCAGCAACCTCCTCCATATCTGCATAGTTGAAGCTTTTAACTCCACAACCTAACAGGAATATTAGATAAAAATTTATCCATCACTTGGTTATTATAGATAACATCTTTAGAAAGAAATTTTTTGAAAAACTTATTTACTTTGACATCATCAAGAAAAAATCCCTCACTATTCTAAATCTGAGAAAATATATAAAATTATCTTATTGTAATTATAGATTGATGAAAAAAAATTGTATCCCCTTCCTTAATCTAAGATTCCCTATATTTATGTTTAAAAAATAATTCTTCCTGCATAGACACTTCATGAATTTTAGCAAGTAAATCATGTTCCTTTCAAAGACACTCATCTCTTAAAGGTCGAAAATGAGAATTTGAATTTAACATAGCCAATTATTTTTCCAAAATAATTTTTTTCAAAAATATTTCCCAAGACTGTTTTATTCCAAACCTTCAAATATTCTTTCAATAATATATATATATATAGAAAACTTAAACATATGTGAACATTGACTTGGATCAACATTATTCCAAAAATATTTTAATTATCCCCCAAAATATCGGTGTCTAATCCACATTAATTTAAATTTCAAAGGGCATCATTTGAGCACTTTATTTGTTTTAATAGCCAAAAAAATTGGCAAATGATTAGAACCAAAAATATTTAGAATATAATTTTCTACAACCCACTTGCCTTGCAGCGAAGAAGGCAAAATTAGAAATCTATCGGAATATTTAATAATATTATTAAACCCCCTCCTTCTATTTGTCTAAGTAAATTTTTTAAATTTTATCAGTTGATCCAATAAATAATTAGAAGAAATAAAATCTTTAAAAAAATATAATAAAAATCATTTTGTAATTCCTCCTCTTTTATCATCCAGTCTAAGAATTTCATTCAAATCCCCACCCATAATAATTTTCTTATCTTCACATTGATTTAGCAGCTGTGGATTATAAGCCAATGTTGATTTTTCTTAATGAGATTATTTGAACCATAATTATTTATTAAAATTATATAAATATTCTCTTTGTAACAAAGAAAATCATAGGCAATCCAATTCTTCTGCTTACCCAAGATAACAACATTAACTATCGTTAGATTCATAAATAAAGTTAGTCTTTCTCAAACCTTGAGCTCTTATTCATTTAAAAATTAGTTAGAAGTCAAAATAACCTTGACCTCTTATTCATTTAATTTAGTTTCTTTTAGAAAGGTAATATTCCTCCTCCTAGATTCCAACTGACATTTTATTGAAAGCCACTTTTTAGGGGCATTCATACCCCTAACATTCTAAGATAAAACTAACATAACAATAATGGAAGGTAATTCCCCTTCTGTAGTACATCCAAAGCAGAATTTATGTTTCTAGATTTTAAAAGGCTCATAAATATGAAGGTTCTTAATGTATGTAAGAGTGAAAATTAGTTTTGTTTCTCTCTAAAATTATCTAGAATTACTAACTATAAAATTCATTATGTTGTAAGTGAGATTGTCAACCAATATTATGATTTTTGAATAACTATATTTAAAATTTTAGATATAATAATATGCAACACAAATTTATAAAAAGAATTATTATAATACACTTATGCATAATTCTTTATTAATAAATAAGGCTTAAAATAAGCCTATAACAAGATAACTCGCATGACAAGCTATTTCAAGAAAAGTATAAAGTAAAAATTAAATAAATAAATATAATTAAAAATTAGTTAATTTATAATTATACTTCTAAAATTAGACTTTAAGATAACTTAAATATGACTAAATCAAAATCAGCTTCACTTACATTCAAGACAAGATCAATATGTAAGAATTCTTGTTCAACAAGCCACCAAATCATGCAACCTACCTATGACATCTCAAATTATTTATAAAATATGAATTGACTTAAATAAATTTAATTTCACTTAAATAACACTAAACATATTCCCAATCTCTTGGAAACTCATTTGAGTACTCAAACAATGAATTGGAGTTAACTGATAGTTCTAGTTATTTTTTAGAAAATCACTGAAAAGTGTCTAAAATAATCAAACAACTAATTACGGATATAAATAAATTAAATAACCTTCCTAAACATATAAAAATATAAAATAATATAAGTCTAAAAATAAAATTCAAGTGCCCATATTGGCATCATACTCAACATTACCCCCTTTGATGCAAAGAGGTGAAATGCATATCATCTCTTTAAATCTTCTTAACCATATTCTTTATTATCATAAAAAAATCATGTTGGCTCAATTTGAGCCTCTTTTAAATCATAAAATATTATTATCATCCACAATACTTGTGTGCAAGTTGATGCAAGGTCTGTATATTCAGCTTCAACATAGAATAATTCAATTGTAGCCCATTTTTTTGAAATCCAAGAAACTAACCCACTACGGATAGTGTGAAGCAATAACCCAAAGTTTATTTATCATCATAAAGAGATAATATTAAATTTGAATTTTTAAATAAAATGATACATAATGACCTTTTTAGTACCATGATTATAAGTACCTCTTACATATCCAAAAATTATCTATATTACTTGTAAATACTTAAGTGGTAGTTTAACCATAAAATCTAGAAACTAGTGAAACCCCATAACTGATATCAATTCATTTTATAGTGAGATACATAAAACCTCCCACCATTAATATAAAATTATTTTCATCAGATAAATGAATTCCATACTGCCTCATAATCTTTTTTCCACTTTCAATTGGAGTGTTTGTGGGCTTTGAATCTTAAAGATTTTGCTTATTTAGCATGTCTTGGGCATACTTGGCTTAACAAATGAATACTTCCTCTTTATTTTTATGGAAATAAATTATAATAAATTATATCATAAGTCCAATATATTTCATCTCAAATTATTATTTCATATCTTCCTTGAAGCTATTCAACATCTCCATAGACCTACTTGTAAATATCAAATCATCTACATAGAGATAGACAAATAAAACATAAGAACCAGATGTTAGTAAAGATTTGGTTCATTTTTAATTATTATGATATTTTATATAATAAATATATATATCATTTATTTAATACCAATATTTTGGATATTTTATTCATCTCATAAAGAGACTTCTTCAACTTATAGACCTAAAATTCTTTACCCTTCACCTCAAAACCTTATAGTTGTTCCACATATACTTCTTCTTCAATCACTATATTTAGGAATGAAATTATAATATTAATTTTATTAATTTTACATTATTTATGATAATAAACATTAATAATTAGTATTATAGTATTTTTTATTGCCACAGGTGCATAGGTTTCCTCATAGTCAACCCTGTATATTTATGCAAATCCTTTTATAACTAGTCTAACTTTTAGCTTATCAATTGTGTCATCACTTTTAACCTTGGTCTTGGAGACACAATTTATATCAATTAAATATTAATTAAAACCTAGATTAACTAAATTTTATGTATCATTCATCTGAATTAAATCTATCTCTAATTTCATAGCATAATCCCATTCTTTTTTTTACTAGATTTTGCATAACTTTTAGGTTCACTACTCATAGATGATAATGCAAACATAGTATTTTCAACATAATCATCATAAAATAAGTTTATTTATTAATTTTTTAGCCTTATTGTATTCATATCATAATTATTATCTAACATCTAATTTTTTGGATGAGGATTCAACAAAAAATTGTTCTTTTTTTAGTGTTGATGTAGATGGATAAATAGTCTCTTGTAAAGAGCTAGTATTGCTTCATGTTGAAGTATAAATATGTGTAGAAATTTATAATCCATAAAAATAATCTTAAATAATCTTTCATCATTCACTTATTAATTATTTATCTACATGATCAAAATCAATGTACACCTCATTTTAAAAAATACAATCCCTAGAAATAATTGTAGATCTACTAGTAGGATTATAAAACTTGTATGCTTTAATTTCATCACTATATCCTTTGAAATTTTGACAAATACTCTTATGTTCCTATGTATCACCCTTCCATTTATTTTAATTTTTTATTTAATTCTACCCTTTCCTTCAATTTGGATGGAATTTTAATCTCCTTATTACACTTGGATTATGAAGGAATCATTGAACTTGTTGAAACTATCTTTGTGAATTATTATGTGATTTAATTAACCTCAATCGAGAAACCACAAATTATTTGATACATATATTCAAAAATTTAATGTAATATAATAATATAATCTATATTAAGCATCACTTTTATCATTTTTAAAATATTTCTTTCCACTCTCTTGATTAGCTTGATTCTTAGTTGTTAGTATCCTGTAATCTTTAATCACGTGTCCTATTTTTTTAAATAATAACAAGTAAAGTATCTTTTAATTTTAAATATGAAATTAGATTAAAAGTTTTCTTTTTAATTTTATTTTTAAAAAATCCATTAATTCTAGTTTTATTTTTCTCTTTGGTCTTCGAAATCTTTGCCTTGGTTTCAAGTGTCTATTTTAAACCATATTCTAGATCTCTTGCATATAGTCTCATCATGTCTTCATGAGACACAATAGAACCCACTAATCATCAACACTTATAGTGCTCATATCTTTAAACCCTTCAAAAGTGTTTAAAATATGTATCCATATTTAACTTAAATATCTCAAAATCTTTTTTACTATAACACTATCTTTGATAATTTCTCCATAAACCCTCATTCTATATACTAAATCATTTACCCTTATGAAATAATCTCTTACTCCTTTGGAATACAAAAAAATTAAATTCTCAAAATTTATTTTAAATGTTTTGATTTTTTCTTCCCTTATCTTATTATATCATTGATATGAAGTCATCAAAGTATTCCATGCCTTATGGGCATTCTTGCATCCTATAATTCTTGGATAAATGTTTAGGTATATGACATTCTAAAGATAGAATAAATATTATGCATCTTCCTTTTCTTCATCTTTGTTTATTATTTTATGATCTTGTGTCAAGGTATTAAAATATTAAGGTGGTATGTATCGATGAATAATATTATCTCAAACTCATTTCCACACAATAATTATTTTTAACTGATCTCTCCAATACTCAAAGTTGTCACCTTTGAAAATAAAAATATTCATGGAAGCAGAATCCACTAAAACTATTGTTTCTTATGATAATAGCCTAAAAAAACCTTCTCAACCTTGCTTGAATGTGAATTTGATAAAAAAAAAATTAAAGGTTTTTAATTTATTTAGGAATAAAAATTAAGTTTTTAATCTTAAAAATTGAGGCTATGTATCAATAAAATTATCCCAAAGTTACTAGTTGTCAAGCTAATTGTGTTGTAAGTGAGATTGTCGACCAAAAATTATACTAAATAACTTCAAAATTAAAAAAATATGATTTTTGGTCTTGTTTTATGAATACTTATAGAAAAAATTAGAGATAACAATATATAACATGAATTTTTATGAATAATTATTTTACTACACTAGTGTATAATTATTTATTAATAAATAAGGCTTAAAATAAGCCTATTAAAAGATAATTTGCATGACAAGTTATTTAAAGAAAAGTATAAAGTAAAAAATAAATAAATAAATTTACTTGAAAAATAATTAGTGTATAATTATAATTATAATAATAGACTTTAAGAGAACTTAAATAATACTAAATCAAAGACTAAAGTAAATAAGGTTGATGTACATTAAAGACAAGGTCAACATGCAAGAAAAATTGCTCAACAAGCCAAAAAATCATGAAACCTACCCAATTATGGAATCTTGAATTCCTTATAAAATATTAATTGACTTAAATACACTTTAATTTCATTTAACTAATAGTAATAGTGTGCCTTACCTCGTAGGAACTCATTTGAGTATCCAGACAGTGAACTCGAGTTAACTGACATTTCTAGCTATTTTTTAGAAAATCATTAGAAAGTGTCCAAAATGACCAAACAACTACTTAAGGACACAAATAAATTAAATAACTTTCATAAACACCTAAAAACAAAAAATTAACTAATTGTAAAAATAGAACTCAAGTGCCTATATTGGCATCATACTCAACAAGACATAATCTAATTTTAATAATTGCACCTCATATCTCCTTAATTTACCCTTTTTATCCACATATCATGATTCCTAATTAGAAGATAATTTTCCTTTAAGGTATACCTCTTTACTATAACTTTTTGTCACCTAATTGTCCTTTATCAAAGTAATCAAAGTAGGTGAAGGACTCTAAGAAAAAGTTGAATCAAAGAAGTTTTAAAAATGTGAAGAAATAAAAACCTTATCAGGATTAATCTTATATTTCAAACCTCCCATTTTCAAAAACTTATCTCGGTCCATAAAAATAATAGGACTCAAATCCTGACTATGTTCCACAACAAGCCTTTTTAGAATACATTCATTTCCTTAATCCTTACTTGTTAAAACTTAACATCAATTATTTTTATATCTCCCATAGCCTCCAATTTAAATTCTTCATGAAGAACTAAAACCTCAAATTTATCTATGGCTTGTTAACATGTAAAAAAATTCAAATTTTCCCATTCCTCTATCTCCATCTTTAAATTCTGACTCTTTTGTAGCACATCAATTTTAGGTAAAATTTGATCCTATGAATAAATCAAAAATTTACAAATGTGACCATATTTATTTTCCCCCTCATTATAAACCCCTTTAAGAAGAGATTCATTTCCTCTACTATGTAAAGAAGTATAAGCAACAAACATATCATCCTCATTATCATTTTCTTTAAGGTATAAATTGACATATATATCCATCTCATTTATAAAATATTTTAAATGCTCACCATGTTTGGGTATAAAAATAATATTACTCTTTATGTATTTTGCTTTCTTAAAATCATTATTTTTTTTTTGCTTATGTCTTTGTGAAAAATCAAAAGATTGACACTTAGAGCATTTTTAGACCTAATTTTCATACTTTAATTTTTTTTTAAAGGGAAACATCTTCATAACTAAGATAAATATTAGTAACCAACTATTAATAAGGCCTTATAAAAAATTTAATTCTTTTAAATAAATCCAAAAGTAGATGTAACAAACCCTAAGTAACAATAAAAAATTCACCCACCAAAGAAATTCCAAAATTCTAGAGGTAAAACATATAATATAATCCATATTACTCTTTAAATTTCTATGTTTTTCCTTCCTCTAAAATTTGAACTCGAATAATGATCTTCAATACACTAATTGAAAACCTTCCGTTTTACCTTACTTATAATAACATCCCTTCCCTCTAAAGAAACAAACCTAGCTGAAAAATAATCACTAGGAAAAAAAGGAAAAAGAATAAATAATAATACCATTCCAATTATTCATCATCCAAGATATCAACCTTATAAATAAAATTATTCCACCATGAATTCTCCCAATAATTCCACACAAAGTCATGGATCTACAAAATCTTTTGAACCTAGGTAATCCACCTTTACACTATTTATTTCAACACACAAATTATCTTTACCATTATCTCATTGCTATGATTTCCTCATGGGAACAACATTAGCTCATGTTACCAAATAATAATATGAATAAGTCTTATTCTAATTCCTTTAATCATTTAAATTAGATCCCCTTTTATTTGAATTATAAAATTAAGATGGCCTAGTTTCAGCAAACCTCACAACCCTTTGGCCTAAAGGAAAAACATTTGCTCTGGTTTCCAAGTTACTTTTATAAACCTCATCTATTTTTGATTTCTTATATAACACAACATGGTTTTCCATACTTAAATACATGGAATCAATAGAAAACCTCCTTTGTAACTATGGATTCATTTAAGACATAGATTCATTAAAAACATTATAGTCACTAACTATCTTATTTATAGAACCACACTTCAAAGATAAATATATTTAACCCAACATTCACCAAGAAAATATAACACTAACCTTGAGTATTTAAATTTTATATCAATCCACTCTTTTCTTCAAAATACTAAAAAGAGACAATAAGATTGTTGTGCCTTTAACCGGTCATCCAAATATTTTAAATATTCATCCATTGATAATTAATATGAAGAGGAGGTTTTAATCTCTATTTACCCAATTAGTAATTCTTAACGATTCATTAACAATCAAAGAGGCTATATTAAAATAAACTAAACTCCATCCTTAATTTCATGATTCATAATGATCCAAAGTTTCTTATTATCCTCCCACTTCAATTATGAGATATCACAAACATTTCTAAAATATTTAATAATACAAAAAAACATAGTATCCACCAAATGTATCCCCACATGAAATACATTGTCAATCCAAATAGGATCCCTTGTTCTCAAAAAATGGATATTAATGAAAGAATGAATAGTTTTAGTTAGGATTTTAAAATAAGGAGATTGAAAGTCCACATCAATCTTGGCATTTCGATCCAAACTATCAAAAGAAGTTAAAAATAAAATTTTAGCTTTCAAAATATATTTTTTATAAATTTTAATAAATCCACTTCCCCACTATAAATCCAATTAACTTGGTCCCGGCTCTTTTAAATCAATAAGATATCCTTTCAAAAAATAGAATAGAAGTGAAATATCTTAACTTCCCTATCCAATATAGACCATAAAATATTTTTTTAAACATATCCACAAGATATTTACACATCTCAAAATTAAATCTAAGGGTAGGTCTAAAAATATATTGGCTTCGATCATCATCCAATTCACTTGGAATGACTACTCATTTTTTAGATCAATTTTCCTCTAAATTATCCAAAATCAAAGTTTCCAAGATTTCATTCAAAAACTTAGTTGTACATTGACCCAAATATCTACTATTCTCCTCTAATTTATTTCATTTAAAATCATCATTAATATCAATCCCTAATTGATATATATGATCATTCATAATATCCTTGGAAAAAATCCATATTCCATTTCTCTAGATTTCACACCTAAGGAAAATTATGGATATCCCTTAATGAGGATATGTTGAATATTCCACCTCTTAAAAAACATAAATAATTTATCGTAAAATCTTTCTTCGGCTCTTTAAAATCATAAAAAACACCATTTTTGCATCATCAAAACCTCCATCTTCTGCAACTTCAAAAAATCCATCTTCCATAGCTTCAAAATCTTCCTCTTTTGTAGTCATCCCAATTTTTATCATATAGTAATTTTTTTTTAAGATTAGAATGACCTTGAAGCTTTAAATTTAATATTTTTGGATCATTAAATATCACCCCTACCTCCCTTACATATATAAGATTTGTAGGTTATAGGAATAAACTATAATTAGGAGAATAAATAAATAGAGTAGAGTATTGTAAGATTTGTAATATGAATTATAAACATCCTAGATAAATTCTTTAATTTCTATAAATATTTTATCAATAATACTAGTTTATTTGATTTAATTATGTCCTAAGAAGGATGTAATTCAAGCTCTAGTAAAATTGAGGCAAGGTCTCTCACAAGGATTTAGTGATATGGTTTACTATCCATTAGTTAGTTTATTTATGTTGTGTGAGCATTTCATTACATTTCAATTTTAAAAGAGTATGTAATTTAATTTTCATAGTTAATCTCATTTTCCAAAATTTACTTTCATGTGCATATATTTTAGTTTCATGTGCATGTATTTCAATTCCATTATGTAATCTAGATTAATATTTCAAATCGATCAATTAAAGTCCTATACTTTCATTTCTAAAAAAAGTTCATTTAATTTTCACAAGAGTGCTTACTTATCCAAATCATGTTTCATTTCAAAACAAGTGTGTTTATTTTTAGTGAGTGTGTTTTTCCTATTCACAACTAGATTAGTAGTTTTTATTAGATAAGAGTAAAAAACACTTTTGAAACCAAAGCTATGAAATGAACATGAAGGTTTTGAACCAAGTTCCCCCAACCTAAATAAATAATAAGAGAAGATGTTATTTCATGAAGTGAACAAGATTATTTAGACAATTACCAAAAAAATATCAAAAGAGGGGACAAAAGGTAGAGCGAAGGGTTTTTTGAGAGGCTCCATAAATCTACACTCATGAAACAAAAAACTTGGCTAACTATTTACAAATAAGTAGATAGGACAAACCAAGAATATGGTTAGTAGAGTAATTTAGAATATTATCAATCCAAAGATTATATGAAACATCTGTAAAACTTATCTAATACATCGATAATGTGATCTTCTAAATGAGCAAGAGCAGTCAAATAGATTTCTTGGGGTTTTTATCAAGTGTTTCTTGATATTGAATTTTCCTTCTTTCAGTGTTCTCTACATGCCTTTTTCAACCTATTTTAGAGTTTATTTGGTTCTTATAGTTTTTCCTATAGGTCTTCTATGGTTCTTAGTCTCTTCATTTACCTCAATTTTCTTTACTCTATTTTTGGTTAGCCTATAGCTAAAAGATGAAGATAAAGTTGTGATATTGACTTATGGTGTGGGGGAAGCTATCCTTTGTGCTTTTCCATCTGGTTCTTTTCCATCTAGATTAGTATTTAGTTTACTTAGTCAATAAAATTAGTTGATTGAAGCATACATAATGAAAACTCTTTGCAAAACATAGACATTCCTAGGTTAACATTTATTTGAAGTATCACATAATTGATAAGTCACAACACTGCTTATTTAGGTTTCATTCCCTTGGGATGAAGGAATAAATTACTTATCATATAGTTGATGGTTTGATTGTGTTACCTTATAATGACAATGCATTTTAGTGTGAGTGTGTATGTATCCACTAACATTTGTAATCCCATGATTAAATGTAACATGTCTCTCCTACATCAAACCCACTAAAATAATTCCATTAGAAACAAATGTAACATGTATCTATAAAAATCATAGCATAGGTACATAAGAATGATATGTATCCATCATTTAAAATAAAGAAAAAATAATAATGTTTTATTTTTATTTTTATTATTTTTGAATTTTTGATAATTTTATAGAAGAATAGGATTGCACCAATAAGAATCCAAGTGATGCAAGGAATAATAATAAATATAAACTCAATCAATCAATAATAAAATCCAAGGGACACAAATTAGGATCAAAAGTGAAATAAGTAAGCCAAAGGACATATCCAAATAACCTATAACTTTCCTCAAAACTTAGTGCATGATTAAATGGAAGGTCTTGATATATATTTTGTCATCATCAAGAAATATGCATGTGTCCTTAATGTTATCAATGATCAAATGAAAAAAAACCATATTAATAAAAAAAGAAACATAACGTAAGGGGCTAGAATAATATCAACGCAAGATAGAAATGACCAAAATGTCAAATCTAGAAGAAAGAAGAGCCATAAAAAAAATAGGGGAAAAATGAAAATGAAAGGCATAACACAAAATAACATGTGGAAAAAGTAAACTATGGTACAATAATGATATATTGTTAAAGCAAAGTAGAGATAATAACATGGCAAACCAAAATTCTCATTTAATATTTCAATTCCCAAAGTATAGAAGTCAAAAATATCATTATAAGTATCAAATAGATGGTCACAAGTTGTGTAGTAACATTTATCATCATCCCAAAAAGAGATGGGTGATAACGAGCTCAAGGATCTTCCTTAAGCTCATAGAAATGACGTGTATTATTTTATCTTTGTATTGGTATAGTTTCACTCTCAGTAGGGGATCTTGTATGAAATGATGTAAAATGTTGTAAAAAAATCTTAGGACATGGGTGTTTAGGAATTGTATGGGTAACAACCCCTTAGAGTTAACTAGAGTTAGGTTAAAAATAATTTAAACTCAACATTAATGATTCCTAACTAAATGCACCATTTAAGATAACTATGTTATTAACCATAAGATTAAGTGTGATTTATTTAGCTAGTGATCAACATAGCACATGTTGATTTAATTTCATAATTTTAACATTATAATAATAATCCAAGATTATAATTTAGCCACTATTGATTAAATAGTAAAAAAAGTACAAATATATTACAACAAGTTTCTACTTTTTAAAATTAACAACAGATAGTATAACTATGCAATAATACATATCTGAATAATAAATTATAATTATACAATGTTCGACAAAACATAAGAGTCTCAAGAACTCATTATTATCAAAAAATAACCTTGAGTGAATCCTCTATCTATTGACCACTACAAGAGGAGGGAGAATATCATCCAAGTGATTTTCCAAAACAACCATGGACCATTGATCCCATGCACAATCTCCCAACAAAGGAATTGCCCTCCCTTCATGGATGGGAAGATAGTGATAGTGTGGAAATCAATAAAGTCGACTACAAACCCATGTTTTGTAAGATAACTATCATATGCAGCATATCATAAAGAAATATTTTCTAACATGATATCATGTAATACATACAAACTAAATCAGATAGGTGAAATGATAATGTTCAAACCATAAATATTACTTTATCCAAAGTTTTAATCTAGTTTACTAGATCTCAAGATTAGTTAAATTCACATGCATAATTCAATTAAATAATTCCAATCTACCTATTAATGGCACTAAGTAAGTACATGATTTCTATTACACCTACTTATTTAATGTCAATAATATTAGATAATCATAACAATGCTTAAATCCATAGATTCCAAACACACAAAGATTACATAATGAATGCCATAACATGTGTGAATGCAAGGACATCATAATCTTTCCTAATCATCCTTATGAGCATATATATATCATAATTAACTAATGGACATTAATTAACCTTTACTAATCATACAGCTAATTCCATTTTAAAACAATAGTGGTAAATATTTAATTCACAACAAGAATTTAATGATTAATTATAAACCAATTTTCTACTTAGGTTCAAATTTATATAAAATACTAGTCTCAAACATAATTAAAATTTTATCCCTATGACAATCAAATACACCCTCAAATTTTAATTATAAAAATTCCAATAAAACTATTGTTAAGTATTTACATATAAATTACTAATATCTCAATAGTGTTTTAATCCCAAATATACCTTGTGTTTATTTTAAGAAAACTAAACCCCAAACTGTTATTCTTAGATAAAATAAACATAGACACAACAACATATATATCATACCAAGTAAATCATTCAGTCATGCACAGTCACTTTAATAACATAACACATATATACTTATATATGTGTGTGTTACATGTATATGTATATGTATATGTATTATATATCTATATGTATATGCATATGCATATGTATATGTATGCATGTATGTGTGTATGTATACATATATACATGTGTGTTTGTAAGTATGTATGTATACATGTATGTATGTATGTATGTATGTATGTAATACATAGACATTATATCTTTTTTTATATATTTTATTCAAGTTACTTCCATACAATCAACCAGAAATGATTGGGTCAATGCAACTTCATAATACAAAATCAATTTCCAGTCATCCATGAAATGACTAATCGCTACATGCTTGACTATTTATAGTCAGTCCTCTAGCTATGTAAACACTAAAATATTCACAGTCACACTTTATTTGAACCAAATGAAATCAATGAATCCTTTTTAAATATATTCATCCATCTAACTAAATGATCAGATCAGCTTCTTGTTACACATATCGAATATACCAATCAAATAGAATGTACCCCTTGCATAGTATTTTCACATATTTGAACTATATCAATAAATGTATAGTTTATATTTTATCAATATCAAATTAAAAAAACAATCCTTGTACAAGATTAAACTAGTCCATAAACATTTATATATTGTTAAATTGTATATTGAATTATCTTACCCAAATTTTCCCATGTATCTATGATTCGATAGAAATCAAAACCTTGTATCAATAATGAAATATATACACAACCATTTTAATATTTATACACATAATATTATAACCACTAGTTTTTAAATAGAGGTTCCTTCATATTTGACCATGTGGATGGGTTGAACCCATCCCTAGGGTCATGTACGGATGACCTTGGTATTTATATATTTTTTTTTTAAAAACATCAAACCCTAACACTATAAAATGAATACATAATTACCAAACTAATCACCACATTTCAATTTTATGCACAAACATCCAATAGGGCGAAGTATAAATTTAAATAAAAATCCTCTAACTAAGCTATTAAAAAAGTTTTACCAAAGACATGAAGTATCCACCTTCGCTCGCACAGTTAGTAAAATAATTGTATTATTTACAATCTCAAAGCTCTTATAGATTTTCTAAAATTTGATATGAATATATTATCATACACAAAACCTTTAATTTTATTTAAACCCTAGTATATTATCTGTGTTTATTTCAACATAATAACCATAACCAAGAATACACACAATCATAATCAATGGAGGGGAAGGATTTAGTATGTGATCAACCCTCTAGATGTGTCGTACCCATCCATAAGGTTAATCACATATAACACATTATGCATCTATATTTAAATAAAAAAAACTCCATAACCCATCAAAAATATACCAATGGAATCTATAATGTATTCTCAAAATGGTTTAAGAATGAAAAACTAGAAAAAATATACAATATACCCTACCTCAAAAAATGAAATTCCTAGTAGAATAAGTCCAAAGATCTTCCTACCTACATTTTTCCTCATCTTGTACTCTCTTATTATTCACTGTATTTCCACTGTACCCTCTTCCATAACACATGGCTCCCATTTATATCCAAAATTTTCAAACATGCATGCAAAAATTTTAGCATGATTATTTCCTCCAAAATCTAAATAGTTCTAGTTAACCAATCAAAACTCATAATGACAAAACCATGCAAACCAAATTGTCCACCTAGTTTTGTATTATGTTTTGAAGAGCCTAGAACTCAATGAATTAACCCTAATTCTCCTTAATGTTCCAAAATATATAATCATTCAAATATTATAAAATTGATGATAGTCATTGAATCAAGAAAACATCAACTAATTACTATGTAAAGTGATATGATTCAAAAGTTTATTAACTTTAAATGTTAATCATGCATCAATCAAAAGGATCAAACTCTAAACTATACCTTTTATCCCCAACCATGCATAAGCCTTGACTAAAGCCTTCACTAATTAAACTTGATTCTAAGTATAATCATCAACCACAAAAAAAATCACTTCCTTGCCATTATAATAAGACTTTTAAATTAATCACATATATCCTAAGATTAAAACCATCGAATCAACAAGGTAATTCAAGCCCATTTAAGTATCACAATGACTTCTACCAAATCAAAACATGTCCTAATTTTTGTTTGAAAACACTTTAATAAATTAAATTTATTTATAAAATTTTAATTAATCTACGTGTAATGATACTATGATGTTCAAAATAATTATTACCAAGAATAATTACAAACATTGTCAACATAGCATATTTAGACTTCACATCACAACAAGACCTTTCAAGGACTTCACAGCACAAGTTATGGAAATATAAATACATTAATTAAGATAAGTAAATCATTTTTAATTTAAATCTACAAACCAAGGGATTTTTTTAGTGGCAAATCTTCATTAATATATGAATATTCCATTTTTCAAAGTTGGCATTTATCGATTTTGTGGGGTAGCTGATAGAGTGGAATCACTTGAATTTTTAGGCTTGAAGTTAATTTTGAGGGTAATTTCACCTAAATTTAAATATAAATTTTTTCATAAAATTTTAATTCATCAATACCTCAAAATCCAATCAGAGACATTTGCCACATACGATCGGATGACCACAACCTTTAAAGTTCATAAACTATCGAATGACTACAACCTGTTATTGGGCAATAGCAACTTGGTGTTCAATGATAATAATTTATCGCTATAAAATAATGAAATTTTAAGTCACCATTAGGACTTGAGTGAATTTAGGCAAAAAATTTGTGGTTTATATTTAAAAAACCTTGGTTACAATAAAGGGCTTAAAGAATCAACTAGTTACAACAATGTATGCATCAATTTTTTTGTGATATAATTATTTAATATTTTTAATTATATTATCATTTAATTCTTATCTAATTATTTTATCCCAATTTATAGGCTATAGTCAAATGATTATATCCTATGTTCATCTAACTACAGCCTATGGTCATCCATTGGTAGCTTGCAATCATCTAATGGTAACCTATCATTGGGTAGCTACAGTCTATTACCATGATTCCTTATACATTTGTCAATCATATTTTTTGGTGTCAATGGTATTCATTTCAATGTTAATCATCTTGCATCTGTGACTCTGAAAGCTTGATTATATGGCTTCTACTAAAAATAGTAAGGAGTTCAGGAAATTTAAAAAACAAAATAACATATTATCTTATTTTAGCCAAGCACCAAACACATGTACTAAATTTTTAATTAACTAATGTTTTTTATTTATTCATCTTTGTGTTAAATTCAAATAATAATTAAAATCTCTACAACCATTTTTCATATAGAACCCATTGATAACTCTTTTGAAGATATGATTCCTCAAGAAGACGTACTTGATAATGAAATTACAAATAGAGGTACTAAATAGTAAAATAATATATTATTAATTAATTAAATATTCAATAATAATGACAAGGTATACAATAATATTTCATGCAAAACCCAATGATAAAGGTATCAAAGATATTCCTGAACTAGACATATCTAGGTATGAAATTCTAAACAAAGGTACTAAATTATAAATATTATTTGATTTAATATATTTTACTTAATTTTACTTTAATATTGGTGTTTATTAAAAATTAATTGGTATACAACCTTTTCCATGTATAATTCAATTATAAAAGTATCGAAGGCTTACATAAAGATTTTGAAAATATACCTCCACTGAAAGAAGTCACTTAGAAAGAAATGCCCCCTCTCCCACTAAATTCAAGGAAAAATAAATATGACATCATCACTAGTACTATTAGTGGTGTTGATGATGATTTCATAACATCAAATGAGATATCTACTCACCCAACACAATCTTTAGATGAGATTTTTATGTAGCCAACACAATCTTCAATTGAAAAAGGCACCAAAAAATCTACGTAGAAGAAGAAAATACATGAACAATTGGAAGGTCCTTTCAGTATGAGTGTGTATCTAAATACCCATTAATTTAACCTATAGAGCCAAAAAAATAGTAATGACACACTAACAAAATTAAAATACACAGTATGCAGTTAGAAACCTGAAAAGGACCACAAAATACAAACTCAAATTGGACATAATTGAGAAACATTGTGGCAAAATATATGAATTTGTAAAATACAAAGATGGAAACATCACAAAAATAGTGAGATGGAAAAATGCAAAAGACTTCATGAATAAATGTTACCCAATAGAGTATCATGATCATCAAAAACATCAATGATACCTCATTAAAGGAGGAGGAACAATTAAAGCTCAATTTGAAAATGTTTCTCTATCTAATTTTCTTGCCAAAAATATACAGTTTTCAACTTTATATCACATTATAAAAAGAGTAAGACCAATATATAATTTTTTAGGTTATAATATTTTATTTCAATATATTATATTTCATAACAATTCATATTCACATTGGTCAGATACCAATGCTTGAGAGATGGCAAAATGCCTTGAAATGATTAAAAAGGAGGATTTGAAAGAAAAAGTAGAAACAACAAGGTTTATATCATTGTCCATTGATGAGGTAACAACTATTGACAACACACCATGGGTATGCATGCATGTTTATATATTTTAGAACCATTCAAGGCAACCTCACCTATTATATGTACATAAAATGACTGAAAATTGTAATGCTAAAAACCTTTATAAATTGGTTATTTCTAATTTGATGGATATTGCTAGGATGAATTACCATGATAAAGATACCAAGTTGATGTGTGTTAGTGTGGATGGTGAATCAGTAATGTAAGGGAATAGAACAGGTCTATCTTTTCTCCTACAAACATTAGTTTCCCCATATATGACTCCAATCCATTGCATGACACAAAGAGTGGATCTTTCTTACAAAATTGTAAGCAAATTCAAAAATGTCACAAAAGTGGAGGAGCTTATTTGTGGCTTACATGCATACATGTCATGTAGTCTAAAAAGGTTTTAGAGATTCATAAATTTACAATTGGAGTAAATAATGGAAAAACTATTAAAATATGTCAATACTATATGGATTTCCATGTATGAGCTTACATGTAGAATATTTGAAGAATATCAATCATTGGTAGGTTTTATGTTAAAGTATAGGATGGAGGTTGACAATGCAAAATATTTATTAAACCATTTTACATATTTAAAAACTCTTATAACATTATGTGGTATTCTACCCATGTTTAAGGAAACATGCACAAGAGAGATCAATATATTGTTGACTTCATATGATTGAGGACACAAGTTTGTCTATCTCTTGATATATTATAATACTCGAGTGAAAGTTTTAAGGGATCAATATTTGAGAGTTGGTAAAATTTAACAAATATTAAAGACCTTCAAAACTATTTAATATTAAATATTTGTGATCATATTTGTATTTTTGTTAATGGAAAGGAGATACCATTACACACTCTCCAAAGATGAACTGATGTAGTTGGATCATAATTTGAAGAAGTACCAATAACAAGGGTTCTATATGATAATGTCATATGTGACAAGTGAATGAAATTTAAAGACATTTAAAAAGCTTATATGCTGAAATTTGAGATCATTTTCAAAGGGATGAGTTACTTGAAGCCATGAGGGTGGCGAATCCTACCTTTTGGAACAATGCAGAGGGTGAAGAAAGAATAAGTAAATTATTTATCAAATACATGGGTGATCTTATTAAATATTTTAATAAGTTTGTAGAAATAAATGGAGAGGAAGTTGAGGTTATTTTGCAAAGGATTTACTAAAAAATAGGAAATCCTTTTTGGAATTACAATGGTTAAATAATATCAGTTGTTAACTAAACCAACAGAAACAAATTCTATTACAAGGCTATAGAAAAAATTGTATCACAACAATGTTCTACAGGAAACAATTAGTGAATGTTTTTTATTATATGAAGTGTGCCAAACAATGATTTTGGGGTCTATGGAAGATGAATGGGTATTTAGCGCATTATATTTTGTTAAATCAAAACTTTAGAATAAATTAGATAAAAATCTTGAGACATGTTTGAGATTGTATGTTTTAGGTTATGAAGTAAATGTGTTTCCATATAATAGAGTGATTTCAATTTGGAGTATTCTAACCAAAGTAAGAGGTGTCATAAATACAACTACCAAAGAATATAGTGAAATGTCAATGAGATAATACATACAAATGTCAGTGATGAAGCACAGGTTGTAAAAGGGTTGTTTAGGATACTTGAGTATTAGTTTGTAACTTTTTAATATGTATTTAAAATCTGCTAAAAAATATTTATGTTGTTTAGTGGACAATAATTTTTGGTTTTAATTCATCAAAATATTACATTGTTTATGAAATGCTTAATTGATTCAATTTGAGTTAAGTCCGTTTCAATCTTTAGTTATGTTTTTTCCTATGTTTAACATTCTACAATAGTATTCTTTAGCATTATTTACATTGCGAGTTGCAATAAATAGTACATATTCAGCATTCTAATCTTTTACATTTTTTGACCTTTCAAAACAAATTTACATTGTTAAATCAAAAGAAATTATTATTAAAAAAATGTTAAACAAGATTTTAATAGATTTTAAACCAAATTTACAATAAAATAAATGAATTAAATATTGCAAATAATTATTACACATTGTAGCCTAATATGAGTCTTAAGACATTTTATTCATTCAAGTAAAAATGTTCATGTACACCCATACAAATAAAAACTTAGACTCAAGAGTAACGAATCCAAAATTATAAAATATATATTAAATAATATAAAACATAAGTTTCCAGTAATTACAAAACATAAGTACAAAATAACTCTTGAACTTAATCCTTAGTTTTCAATAATTACAAAACATAAGTACAAAATAACTCTTGAACTTAATCCTTAGTTTTCAATAATTAAAAAACATAAGTACAAAAGAACTCCTGAACTTAATCCTTAGTTTTCAATAATTACAAAAATAAGTAATTAAAAAAAACTCTGGAGCTCAAGTCTCATTATGTATCAGGCTATCCTTCCACTTGTCATTGACTAGAAGTAGTGGTTGTGTTGTCTGTGAGGATTGGAATCCCTAATTCCATAAGATATTTCACTGTATTACTGATATTAGCAAGAGTTTCCCATTCTTATACAATAGCATCTCCCACTAAATGTAATTATGGGTCCACTTCATCTTTATGTTTAAGAAAAAACTCAAGGTCCAAACCATTTTCTCTAATTATTTTCTTCAATTTATTATTTTACTTATTGTCACAGATATACTTTTGTATGTACTCTTCAAATGCATGTCAAGGATAACAACTTGGTTCTTTAGATTTATATACTTTTACTGAAAATTTTAAAAAAATATATTAATTAGTTAAAAAATTTAAAATAGATTTTAATTACAAAAAATAATAAAGAGAAACTTATCGCATATTTTCATGTTTCAACATTTGCAAGATCTACAAGGCTTTTATTTTTTGACCATTTATTATAGTATTTTTGGGCTTCTACATTTTATCGATCCTATTTAACATTTTATCAAGAACAAAATCATTAAATTTATTATCCATTACAACATTTTTATAAATTTCTTGGTTAAATAGAACATCAATTTTTATTGGCTAATGTTCAACCATTGAGTACAATTGAGTGCATTGACTTTGGTTGCATAAACAGGCATTTATTTATTGAATCAATACTTTTGCTTGATAATCTCATGTTTTTAAATCATCAAGGTTAGTAATAACAAAATCAATAACATAGGCCTTAGTATTCTCTTCCAATAAATTAAAAATTGGAAAAAAAGTATGTTGGTCATCTATTTTTAGAATTTATTCAACAAGTAATTTGATGATGCTAGGTGGGGAGTTGGGCATACAAGGTTGTTTTAAAGGCTCAGTGAGCTGAGATGCCTATATCATATCATGTGAGTTGAAAAAACCCATATGTGTGCCACTGTTAATCCCTAAATACTCTTCATCCAAATCAATATTATGAATAATTGTGGTTCCTATTGCACTACATAGACCATTGAGAAAAAAAGTTTGGAAATTAAGAAGATGATACACAAACAGTGTCACCACTCTACACTAGCATAAACATATGTTTCCTAATTCTAGTATTTATAAGGTCGAGGTGGGGTGGTGGTGGTCATGGTGAAAAACTTCTCCTTTAAGAAGGAAAATGACCTACAAATCAGACTTAAAATCACAAAAATGACAAATAAATAAATATAATATGAAATTAGCATATACTAAAAATTAAAAAAACTTAGTTTTATTTATCACACCTTGCTCTTGTTATTGCATCTAAATTTTGGAAGGTCTGCCAGACACCCTAGTATTTACATTACAGATTACACTATTGTACATATAAAAGAGGATTAAAATATTAAAATGATATTGTTATTGCATCTAAATTTTGGAAGGTCTACCAGACCCCCTGGTATTTACATTACAAATTACACTATTGTACATATAAAAGAGGATTAAAATATTAAAATGGTAAAATGATCATTTTTGTTAATTCAATCAAACAAAATATTATTTATGAAGCTATACCAGCAAAATGAGTGGAAGGTTATGGTAGAGGTGCAATAAAACTCCACATGCATTTCCTTCTTGCCAATTGTTGTTGGGCACCTATAGAGATGATTTTGTATCTTCTTCCATGTCTATTTCTATCATGGCCCTAGGAGGTTGATGACCCTTAATTTTTTCATTTCTTCTATTAATTATTTCATTTAATTTTTTATGTAATAAATAACCAAAATATTTTTTATAATAATGAGATCAATATTTATATAATTGTTATAAATTAATTATAGTACAACTCAAACTAACCTCTTGAGCTTCAAGTGAGAGTGCATTGACAAATATTTTGGGACTAAGAGTTGTTTAAATAGTCATTGATAGCAAATCAAAAAATGCCTCATTGTATAATGCAATGATATAATTACAACAGGAAATTTGAGAATGCTTATTGTGAATAGTAAATTTTAAATCATCTTTAATTCTATTTCAAATGAACGTGCACAAATCAAATGGTTGAGTGCTGAGAGTATGAAGAATATAAATAAGATCCAAAAATGGAATGTTTGATGGTCTACCATGCAAAATAATTATTTCTTGGAAAATTTCAAGTATCCATAGAAGAAAAGGATTTTTCATTGATTCAAATCCCAACCCACTTTTACTGTGTCATTGAGGATCTATAAAAAAAATTAACAAGTAATAAGAACTAACAAAAGTAAAACTAGTCAAAAAATTAATGAATTATAAACTTTAAAATGTCATACCATCCAACTATAGTCCATAATGAGACTACATATATTTTTGTCATCATCATTCAACAAGGCCTTTGTCGTGACCAAGTCCCCATCTTTTTAAGGTAGACTTTTAAGTCTCTAGATATACTCTAGATTGATTCTAAATGAAAGAGTATGTGAGCTCAAAATTATTTTAAACAAGGAGAAAGTAGTGTCAAATCTTTACAATAGACAGTTAAAAAAACAAAAATCTTTTTCATATTATAACATGTAGATAATGTTATTGAACTTACAAGGCTCCACCCAATCACTGTGTGTATCTTATTATTATATAAGTCTTTGCATGAAAGTGCATGTTAAATTTTTGAAAGTTAGTTTTGTGTTCCCCTATGTGCCTATGCCTCTAGCTAAGCCAAACATATTCTAGGAAGCCATTGGTATTGAGTTGCTACTCAAGAGGATGTAAATAGGTTTTTAAAAATTAAGAGGATGGAGAGAAAGAACTGGTAAAAAGTGCAAAATGAGGTGCAAATGGCACTTTTTAGGTATCCAGTGAGATATGGGTGAATGTCTATAGGTGTGAGAAATTACTAACATGTTTATATTATGTGCTTGTACCCTACAAATGGCCACCTACATGTCATGGACATATGTATGCACATTTTAGATGTGTATCTGAACAATGTATGCATATGTCTACACCATGTCGATATTCATTCACATCTTATAGATGGTTGTCTACATGATGCAAACACACGCTAACATGTTGACATTGTGCATATGTATCATGCAAATAGTTGTCTTCACCATGTAGGCATTTGTTGGCACCATGAATTTTATTGTATACATGATGAAAACACACACCATCATTTTGTTTTCATGTGTATGTATCATGAAGTTGACTGTCTACATTTTGAATAGTATGGGAGATCATTTGCATGATGCAGATGTGTAACTACATCATGCAAACACTCATATACATCATGCAGATGCTCATATACATCATGTAGATGCTCATCTAAATCATATAAATGCTCATCTAAATCATTAAGATGCTCATTTTCATCATGAAGATGTTCATATATAACATGAACACCAACATTTAGACTCTATGTGCTCTCAATAGTCAAAAACTAATTGGGTTATGCTTGTACAATTCACCCCATTACATCGTATGATTTGAGGTAACACCAATATGCCTTACAGACTAATTTTCCACCATTATGAATGCAATTCACCTAGAAACATCTAATTATTTTTTAATATATCCCACTAAATTTAACCCTACTGCAAACATATGCCTAACTCATTTGACGCATATGGTACATATTTGTAGACAATGGAGTAAGACAAACATATAAGAATTCCAATCTCATAAGTGCAAACACACTACCAAGGTTAGATAATTATGAAAATAATAATAATCAAACATATCTAAATGTATAAACTGAATTAACAACTAAATACATGTTTCAATCAATATCAACCAACTAACAATTAATAAGAAAATTCAACTCTATGTGGTGTGTATAGGGTTCTCATCTCATTCTTTCCTCCCCCACTTATATACATCTACACCCTCCTCTCCAATGATACCCTCCCTTGGTCATATTCAAGAGGGTGGAATCCATTTGGCATCCACCTCAGTATAAGGGAATAATAGTTAGACCATATCATGTAAAATCCATAATAAATAGTTGTAACAGAATATATTGAATAATCATGATTAAAAAGTACCATAATAGAATACAAACAGCTAACTGCTAGTTAACTATCATGATCATAATCAAAAAATATTATCCATAATCATCATATAACTAGTTCTAGTTAATTAATACATCAAGTAAACCAATCACTAACCATAGAATTAATAATAATAATAATAATAATAATAATAATAATAATAATAAGTCTAGATGAAAATTAGGATGTAACAAAGTGTCTCAATGGTGTAACTATAGGAGTCTTAACTCTAGATGATGTTCTTGAGATTTTAAAATTATATATGAAATTATTTTAGGAACCATAACTATAAATGGTGAAATCTTAGTAGATAAAAAATATGGTTGAATAATTTTAATTTTAGGAATCACTTCAGGTGACATATCATATTTTTTTAAGGTGGGATTGGTAACTCAAAATATGTGCCATGAATAATATGTACTTTATCATTATGAACAAACTTAAGGTAATTATTTAAATTAGATGGAATTGATCTCATTTGATTTAGATATGTGAATCCAATTATTATATTATATTCACTAGTATCTAAAACTACATAGAACCAAACTAATGTGGTCAAAGGACCAACTAAAACTAGTAGTGTAAAACCAATGATGGTTGTTCTTGTAATATTGCCATAATTCTTAAGTATCATATTTGTGTCAACTAGATAGAATTGAAATTGTAATCATATTTTGACTTGAACCATTTTCAACCATAATTTCATGTTTAATTAAGGATGTGAACAAAAAAACCATGTATATAGAGAGGACCATTGTTCAAATTATCATGTGGAATCGTATGGTCATATATTGTGAGTAGAAAGTGTTTTTTTAGAGTTGGTAACCATACTCATGATGTTATAGATGACACTATCATTATAAATTTTTTTACTGATGTATGGATTTAGTCATGGGAACATTTTATTATTTATTTTGATTTTTATTTGGCAAATGGTTGTATAATATTTTCAAACATTGACTAGGTGTTGTGATAAATTCATTGAATGTAGCATATGGCCATCAACTTTAATAGTGTTATTATTAGTCATATATTTTATCTTATGTCTCAATTTAAAACATAAATTGGTGGAATTCCCCAAATCTCTATGGTAATCATAATACTTATTAACATCATATCCTTTGGTTAATGATCTATACGTATCCATTTGGTATAGCAAAGATAGATAAATACATTTTTACTCAAGTAATTGGTTAATCACTTTGTGAGGAAGCTCGTATAATCACGTGAATTTTTGGATATTCTTAAAATTTGTAAGGACAAGCTTATCAAGTGGTTATCATATTAGGTTTATGGTTTGGCCTCATTATTAGATTGTAAATTTGGCTCATCATTAGTGGTATCTTTGAATTGTTTTTCCATGATATTTGGAGGTAGAAGCATTAGATGTATAGTTGAGAATATTGACCTCTAAAATTTTGATCTCATAGTTGTGAAGAATATATAAATCTCATCCAAATATTTTTAAGTACTAAATATAAATTTATCATTTAGTGGTTCTATAAAATTATTTGTATTAGCGATTTGATGAGACATATTTATAAACATAGTATTGAATCTAAACACATAGTTAGAAATATTATCAATAGATCCTTATTTAAGCTAATAAATTTGATAAAATGTGACCTTTCAATTGATTTTTATTTAAAAAATGAGCTAGGAATATGTCAGTAAAATAATTAAAGAGAGAATAGAGCCTATACGTAAGGCATACAACTAATCCAAGGTACAGTCTTTAATACTTATAGTAAAAATATTGGTAGTTATTAATAAAACCAAAACATGAAGCAAAAAAATATATAATGTTATGCAAAGGGTCACCCTTTTCATTATAAGATTTAAATTTAGAAACCAAAAGCATAGGAGGAAATGGATAATAAATTACCTCATGATCTAATGGATTATGCAATATTTCATGAAAGGTAACCACATGACTAGACTTGTGAGATCCTTGAAATCATTATATTGTTTGTAACTGTATATCTTGAACTTATGTTTGAATGAATGGATCTTGATATTTTTTAGCATGTGTGTAATCCATCATAAGATTAAAATTGGTATAAATAGAGGATTTATTTGGTAGCTTGACTATGACTAACACCAAGAGATAAAACATGAGAATCAAGTCATAATGGCAAGTTGATTATTGGATTAAAAGTAGGAAGCACAAAACATAATAAGTTGTATAGTAATAATAACATTAATCTAAGTAGGAATAACAATTTGTAAGCATATATGGACTAGGAGAACTAAGATCACTAACCTAGCCACTAAATATAGAAGTATAACCTACAATAGGTAGATTATAAACATTCAATGGCACATGTGTAACATTCTTAGGTCTAGGTTCCTTATATCTAATTCTATTTTATATTTCCTTTGAATTAATAAATATAAGTTCTAATAATGTAGGGTCCTTATGAATTAAATATATAAAATTATAAATTCTATTAACTATATTTTAGGATCAACATCATCAAAAGTGTTTTCACCATCATAAACATTATCTACATAATGAACATCTTAATTTTAATTCTCAACTTAACCACTAACATTTAGATCTTTTTTAGGATTTGTATCAATAACCATTAAAATATTAGAAGAGACATCATTATAATAAACCATTTTTTAGTTCAAAGAAGCATAAATATCACACAAAGGAAGTTGAATCAAATCATAAATATCACCACTCAATCTAGCTCCTCACCTAATATGATGTGTATATTTAGGCTTCCTCATTGATAAAAGATGTAAGTGTAAATAACATGAAATAAGATAGGGATAATGATTAAATAAAAATAATACAAATTTTTAAAAATCATATTTAAAATTTTAGTAGTAAACTTTTAGAATTTATAAGCATTCGAAGAATGGATGGTTTCACCATTTTTTGAGAAATAGATGTAAATTAGAGTAGAAATGAAAGGTGAATAGAACACTTGGCAAGGGAAAAAGGAAAAAATCTAAAATAAATAACTAAAATTATAAATTTAGACCCTAAATAACAATGAAACCCTCAAGGTTGAGATGATTGAATAATAAAGGGGTTCATCAATTTATTTTCTAAATGGTGGTCAATAAGCTAAAATGACATAACAAAATGGTAAAACAGAGAGCACAAGAGTGATCTAAGTTAATAGAGTTCAAAATAGTAAATAAAAAAATAATAATGTGCTAAAATAGAGATTGAAAGTATGATAAATAATTAAACAAATAATGATAAAAAATGAAAGGACCAAAAGATACAAAAATTTACACACTTAGGTAGAATTATGGAATTTTTTAATTGGATCTAGGCTTTATTTTCATTTTACTACATTCAATGAGTTATGGGATGGTAATTATAATAGGATAGAATCTTTAGATTTATAAATGCTTATGATAAAATATTGGTAGGCCACCGATTGTGTACATATACTTCTATTGACTATGTGATTAGATATTGTCTACACTATACTAAGTTTATTAATCTATAATTTTATATGCAGGTGTGTATACTGATGGTGATTCTAGGTTTTTGTGATTAATTTTCATAATTGGGATGAATAAAGTGTTTAATTAACTATATTTTTCTCTTTGACTTAACCCTAAGTTGTCACAAAAAAATAGTATTTTTTAAGTTAGCTAACTAGGACTATCACTTGAGGAATTCCAATGACATATCCCACACACTTGGAATAAGAGTCAATGTAGTTCTCTTGTGCATGTGATCATAATCTCAACCCAAATGAGACTAATGGAATTACCTCCTCTCTTTTATAATCAAATGTAACTATATGCTCCCTATTATAAATTTATTTTGACAGAAGGTGATGATGGAAGAAGACTTGGAAATTATGTAGATGATTTTTAGACTTAATGTGTAGGCTCAATAAATTAAGAATAACTCTCAATTAAACCATCACTTGGTAAATGACTAAGTATTTAGTTGTATATATAAGGCTATATATAATATGACACATAAAGGTTAACCATAGAGCAGTGTGATAATTAATATTTAAGGGGCATGACATTAAGCTAAGGTTATAATGACCCATAAAAGCAATAAGAAAAATACTTTCAATTTTCTAATTTTGTCCAAGACAAAAATGATAGATCTTTGATTTTATAAGAATAATAAAAATGCTTATAATGGTGATAAGACTACTCAAATAATGGGTGATTGAGATCATGAAGATGATAACAGACAAATTTAACATGAATATGAAGATATCAAGATGAAATAAAGCTAAAAAGAGTCTAATGAAGGTATAAAGATGTCAAGAAATAGGTAAATATACACAAGTGGACAAAGTATGTTAAAAAAAACAAAGATGCCATGGAAATTGTACTTCAACAAAATTATATGTAAGGTTTATTTTAAAACTTAGGACTTATAAGGGCTTTGGGACTATCTATTTCTCAATTATCTTTATGTCGAATGAATATGACTCATTAATTGTAAATTTATGTTAATTTGTATTTTTTTTAATTTTTCATCATAATAATTAATTGATTTAATTAAATAATTTGTTTATTAAATTATTTGATTATATAATTAATCTAATTAGTTAATTAAATTAATTAGTTTATTAATTTATTTGTTTATTTATTTAATTGATAAATTAATTGTTTTTTTTATTTTTTACTAATTTATATTACAATAAAATTTAATTTTAATATCACTTTCTATTCTACAATATATTAATTATGACATTCTTTGTTATTATTGTTTTATTTAAAATGATAAATTAAAAATAATTTTTTTTATAAAAATATAACTATTGAAATGATATAAATACATAAATGTTACATGTTTAATGCAACAAGTAGTAATTTTTCAAAATAAAATTCATATTTTTGTGGGGACTTATATAATTCTAATTTTTTTTGTATTTATTGTAAAGGTACGTACTTAATGGATATTTCACTTCTAACATGAGCATAATTTGATAGATGGTAATGTTGGAATCGATAGATTTAACTTTTTCATCTTAGCATCAAGTTTGTAGTTTACATAATACTTATGTGGTGGAAAAATATATACAATTTCTCATTTGAAATTTAATAGATACACTAGAAATGGGAAGGTGATCAATTGGTCAATTTTTTCCCTACTTGACTTTAATTGTTTGGTTTATTTTTAAAAATAGTTTGAATTCCATATATATGGGAAATGAGTGTTATGATACAATATATTTGTCTCTTCACATTTCTCTACATGGAAAGAGAGGGGGGAATAAGTATTTATATTCACTATTTTAATTTTTAGTTTTATGGTAAAATTTAGAGACATGTATCTACTCTTCAAAGATCTAGAGCAAAAAAATTATGATTTAATGATTAATCAAGCTAGCTATAAATTCATGTCCATAAAAATGATTAGGTCAAGCTCTATGAAATTTTATAGATACGAGTGGCTAAACTAATTTTGAAATTTACCTTCTATCTTTAAATTATGTAGTTGGGTATTCTAATGGGAATAAGGTGGCCGCTCTATCATAATGCTCTAATATGATTTTTATTTTATGCATGGTAATGGTGGATCTGGAATGACTAAGTTTTATCTCCTTACTAATGTCTTTGTGTTAGAAGTGTATTTTATTTACATACACACATTGTATTTATTATTTGCTTAGTTTTTTTTGGTTTGATACCCATTTATTATGTGTCTCCCTCTTATACTTTCTAAACATGATTTAATTGGGTTGCTCTATAGTTGAGGATAAAGCTAGTGACCAATAAGATTATCAATAGTTGATTTTGTTTGGTACCATCTTAGTACCCAATCTCTAAATATTATAAAAAATAAAAGTGAAAACATAAAAATGTCTATATAAAAATATTTGAATATATACAAATTAAAGCATTTCTAGTCAATTATTTGAATAAGATAGACCCAAAAAATATCACAAAAAAATTACACATCTACAGACAATAGTCTCCTTGATATTTAATTATGGAAGAAATAATGAGTACAAGTTCTTTTATTTTAGTGAAATTTCAATGCACCAAAATGTTTACCAAACCATAAAAAATATTATGTTTAATATCTCCTTTTTTATAAAACTAACATTTCTTAGCAATCCTATCATACTTTGAGAGTCCCCTTATATAGTAGTTATCATTTTACTACTTTCTTGATTAGAAGTTATTAAATTAATACTTTGTATCCTCTTATATTGTGTTTATAATTAACCTCATACAAATAAAGGACCATTTTTAGGCATGTTTTCAAAAAATATTTGTCAATCTACAATAAATTTGAAGCTTAGGGTATAAGTGGAACAAAAATTAAAAACCTTAGCAAACGATAACAAATTTTAGAACAATGAATTTAAGAATCTTGATGCAACTCAATTTAGAAGTTTCAATGATACACATGTCTCATCTCCAAGCCCATATAAAAGGTAAGCTAGTGTACCTCAAGTATACCTAATATTTAATGTATTATATTATCCCACTGGCCATGTCCCAATCAAGGCAACTTCTTAACAAGTACCCAGATAGATAGTAGAAGGAGGTATCCCTATTATCATAGGATTCCTTTATAAATTACATCACCTTAATCCTCAAAATATAAATACAATCAAAAGAGACAAAATTTAAATATATGCCATAGGACATGAAATAAGAGATATTTTCAAGTAGGACCAAATAAGTGAAACCATTCTTAACATGTACCTCAAGTATAATTAAGAGTTATTGAAATTGGTAGTGCATTTTTAAAATGGATTCACCCTCATTTGAATTCATTTGGGTAATGATTTAGTCATGGAACCAAAAAAATATAACCATATAATATGGAAAATAATTATATTAAGGATAACCCACAAGTTAAAATTAAACACCATGTCTTGAAAACAAGTAAAAAATATCAAAAATATAAATTTATGTTGAGATTTCTTAGCTACAAAATCATAATATCATTATAAACCCTAAAAAATCATATATATACAACATAAATATTATATTACACAATAATGATTTGATGGAAACATGTTTGGTTATGATTCACATATTTGTAAAAGCATGAAAAGTAATAGAATTCATCCAAGGTGAACTTAACCTTGAATCCACAACTATACTTGTATGTCCCAACATAGTCTAAGTTTTGTCTTATAAATATGAACCTAGGGATGACTAAAATGGTTATGAGTTCATAGGGACATTATTTCAATAAATATTTATACACAAGAATTAATCCAACCAAATAAACTAGAAACATATCTTCTAAAGTCTTTTTTTAGAAAACTTATAATGATGTTAATAACATCATGATGGTAAGAAATAGTATTTTGATTAGAAAATAAATCATAAAGTTTTTTTTTTTGCAAACTTAAAATGATGGTAGTAACATCATGATGGTAAAAAATAGTATTTTGATTAGAAAGTAAATCATAAAAGTCATGGGATAGAAAACATAAAAGATTTGTAAGAGGTTTAATATTCTTCTTTTGGATACTATAGAACATGGTATTATTACTACTAGGTTACAAATTACAATCCATTTATAACCTATTACCTCATGGATTAGTAACAAACACAATTCAATAGGCCATCATTTAATCCATATTTTCATGTTTCTCAATCATTATTCATTAACATTTAGTAATCCATACCTACAATAGTCCATGTACATCAATATCATATTTAAAGTTTAGTAACAAAATTATATATAGTTCATATGCCCATATACATATTTAAGGGAAGATCATACCATTTTGAGGTACACTCAATAAAGGTTATTTTTTGGAGGATAGAGGTCAACATTACTTTCTACCTACCAATGTAGATGATTTTTTTAAGATAAGTGTATTAGGTAAATTCAATACATACTCATTACTCATGTATCTTGTATGGTGATTACTAATGACTAAGAAAATAATGGCCCAAAATAAAATTAAAAAAAAAAAAAATGGACTCCCCATCTTCAAGTGCATCCTAGACCATGGCCAGACCATATGGCATACCCATGGTCTAAGGGGTGCTTGACATTTTGGATGCCAAATTTTTACCTTTCCATGGCCTAGTGGGTGCTTGACAATTGGGAGGCCAAAAAATTTAATCCCTACGTTTTGGGTAGAACTTAACCATGCATTGGATTATTTCCTCCAAATGCTTAAGCAAGTTTTCGACTATGAGGAGGATAAATTTTGACCTCCCATGGTTTGGGGGTATATGACTATGGGGAAGATAAAATTTTACCTCCCCCATATCAAGAGTCCCCCAAACCATGGCGAAGCACATAAATTGGCCATTCCATGGTCTATGGGGTGTTTAACCATGGGGAAGACAAAATTTTGACTTCATATGGTGTGGGGGGAACTTGACCATGGGTAATAAAACATTTTTCCTCCCCATAGTCTAGGTAAAATACTACCCTCCCCATGGTTAGGATCCCTTGAGAACATGGGGAGGCCATCTCCAAAAAAATTGGCTTCTCTGTGGTTTAGAGTGCACTTGACCATGGGGAGGCAAAAATCCTCCCTATGGTCAAATTCCCTCTAGACCATGGGGAGGATAAAATTGGTCATGGGGAATATTCTTCCTCCCCATGGTCAAACAAAACCCAAAACATAGATAGGTCAGATTTTGGCACTCCCATGGTCTATGTGGTATTTGACCATAAGGAGGTGAAATTTACCTTCCAATGGATTTAAAGGTGTTTGACCATGGGGATGCTAAATTTTTACCTCCTTATGGTGAAGCACCCACCAATCATGAAGAGGCTAAATTTTGGCCTCTCCACTACCTATGGGGCACTTGACCATGAGAATGCCAAAATTTGGCATCCCTATGGTTTGGAGCATACTTGACTATAGTGAGACTAATTATTTTCCCTCCCTATGTTCAATCACCCCCCAAATCATGGGGAGGCCAAAAATTGGTCTCCCCATGGTCTAGGGGTAAGAGACCATAAAAAGGGAAAACTTTTGCCTCCCCATAATTTGGGGAGATTTTGACCATGGAGAGGCCAAATTTTGGCCTCTCCATGTTTAAACACCAACCAAATCCTAGGGAGTCCAAAATTTGGCCTCCATATGGTCAAGCACCATCTAGACCATGGGGAGACCAAATTTTTCCTTCCCCTAGTCAAGCAGTCCTAAGACCACAATGAGGCCAAATTTTGGCCTCCAAATGATCTGGGAAGAGATAGACCATGATGAGTTTGAAATTTATCCTTCTCATGGTCTAGGACATGCTTGACTATGTGGAGTTCAAAACATTTTCTCCCCATGGTCAAGTGCTTATTTGACTATGGGGATTGAAAAAATTGGCCTCCCCATGGTTAAACACCCTCTTAACCATGGGGAGGATAAAACATGACCTCACCATGGTCAAGCATCCACTTGACCATGTAGATAAAAAATCAGGAGTATATTAGACCATGGGGAGGTCAAAATTTAGCTCCTCATGATCAAGGACCCTATAGACCATGGAGAAACATTTATGTCTACATGATCAAGCATTCCCCAAACTATGGGGAGGTCATATTTGGCTTTGCCATGGTCTAGGAACCTCTTGACCATGAAGAGGCTTAAATTTGGTAGGTATATGGTCAAGTACCCCCCATACCATGTAGTGTCGGGGGTGCATGACCATGGGGAGGCCAAAATTTGGCCTACCCATGATCTGTGGGGTACTTGATCATGGGGATGAAAATAATTTTCCTCCTCATGGTCAAGTACTCCTAGACCATGGGGAGGTAAAATTTTGGCATCCATGTGATTTTGGTAGTGATTGACTATGGGGAGGCCAAAACTTACCTTCCCATGGTCATGTGGCCATGATACTATGGGGAGGCAAACATTTGGCCTCCCCATAGTCAAAGGGGCACTTGACCATGGCGAAGCCAAAATTATAAGAGATTCTTAACCATGGGGAGGACAAATTTTGGCCTCCCCATAGTTTATGGGATGTTTGACTATTAATAGGAAAATAATTGGCCTCATGTGGTCAAGTTCTACCCAAACCATCGAGAATCCAAAATTTGTATGTTGGGCCATTAATTTCTTAGTTGTCGGTAATCACTAGACAAGATACATAAGAAGTGAGAATAAAATGAATTTACCTTATATGCCATTTTTTAATAATTATTGATCTATATTAGTAGATATAAATTTATCTCAACCTCTATTCCTTGGACCCAAAAAATTAAGTATTTACTGAACTTCATAATTTTATGATGCCTTCTTTGGATGAATTTGGTCATTAGATGTGTATATGGACACTATTAACTAGTTATGATTTCATTACTACATCTGAAATATGCTAACAATTTTGTTACTACATATAAAATATGATATTTAGGTTCCTATAATATTGTGTTTAAGTATAATTAATTTAATGAATGATGACTAAGAAGCATGAATATCTGGTGTGAATGATGGTCTATTAAACTGGGTCTATTAATATTCCACAACCTAATAGTTTTTGACTTACCTAATGTACTATAACTAACTGACATAGTAATAATAACACTATGATCTCAAGTATCCAAAATAAGAATATTAACCCTCTTTAAAATATTGTATGCTTAAAAATGATATCATATTATTCATTTACCATTAAGATGTTCTGAATATCACTTATGTCTACTAAAATATAAATGTAGTAGATATTTTTCCACTTTATTTAGTTGGAGTGATTATTATGTATTAATGTTTCTACAAGACTGTTCATATAAACTAAGAACCATTCTTTTTTTCATCTTGGGTTTCATATTTATAAGTTCAAACTTGGACTACACTATAACGTTAAAATATAGTTTTGGAGGGCATAAGCTAATTATGGATGAATTATAATACTTATTATGATTTTATGGTTATGTGAATCATAACCAAACATGTTTTTGTTAAATAATAATTGTGTGTTAGTAGTAGAATATAGATATCAAATCTTAGAGTATAATTGTATGACAAGGATGTGATTTGTACTATTTTTTATATTGTATATATTTTGTATGTATATAGAACCTAAATGCACATTAAGTCTATAGAATGTGAAGATTATTTCTTTTGTTTGTAGTGAAAGGATATAATGTGAAGTAGCATATCCTTTTAAAGATATATATAACACTCACTTATATTGTAAAAGGGTTCTAAAATATAGATATCAATATAGAGATTTGGCAATGGTTCTCTTTATGTCTACACTTGTTCTTTTATGTAGTTATGTTCTATTTTCATATAATTTATTAATCATTTAAACTATTGAATGTTTTGGGTAAATTAAGGCTAAAAATCATGTGAATTCCTCTAGAATCTTGCACCTAGTTTAAATTTAATCTATTGTATTAGTTTCTTTGAGTATCTTTTATATTATGCTTTGCACATAAAATCTCAGTTATCATGTTCTAATGGGTTTTCTAGGAATCTCTATTAATAATGTTGTGGTGAGAATCAATCATTGAAACATGTTGAGATTGTTACTTAGACCAAGAGATAATAGTGGTTGGATAAGATAATTCACAATTTCATAGAAGAGGAAGTAAAAAGGATAGGAAGATTTGTGAGATAAGTTATAAGTGAGCATATACATGGAGAGATATATGAAATCTTTTAGTGTGAATTTTCTATGTTGTTATCTACATTTTTGTCTATAATTGAGTAATATTACTTCAAGTTGATAGAGATAAAGCATTTTTTTTGGACTAAGGAAAAGATAGAACAACTATAAAATTTTGGCACTAATTAGATACATGTAATAGATCATTGGATAAAGACTACCATTTATTGATATATTACTGAGTTTTTTTGTACAAAGGTATATCAAATTTGAAGCTATGCAAGATTTTTTCGAAGAGATATCTAGGAAATTTTTATATAGTAATTACTATCATTCTTAAATTTTTGGTTGTGGAAACATCCATGGTGCCTATTTCAGCTAATATGGAGTAGTTTCTTAGGGAGTTATGGGGATGTGTGTGATAATGAAATTAATGATGAATAACTGAGAAGAGAAACTTGAACCTAAACTTAAAACATGGAGGACATAAAGAAGCAAAATGAAAAGAAAATTTTGGGACTAGAGCGAGACCTATGACAATAGAGAAGATGGAATAAATAGAATAATCTTAATGTATCTACAAGTAAGATTAAATTAGAGAGTTTATAAGATAAATAAGGAATGATAACTCAAGTAACAACTATATATTATGAAGAGGATGAATATGAGTAAGTGAGAGGGCCCAAAATAAGATAAGGAATAAATGAGAGCAAATAAATGGATAGATATTGGAAAAGGGATGCAAAAAATATGGAAGAAAGTGGAAAGAGAGAAGAGGATCTATTAGATCAATTAGAAGGTATTTTATATCATAGTTACAAGGTAGGATATTATTTGGAAAAGAGAAGGAACAATATTTTGAAGAATTTATGTTAAGTCACAAGACTAAAACATGTTCAAGTCCAAATGAAATAGAATTCACATACATGGATCATTCATTTCAAAGGTAACATCCCCTATGCCTAATTTATCAACATAAAGAAGAAAAAGTATAGAAGTTGGTAAAAATAGTACATGGTTTGCCTATTTTATAGATAAATTTAGAAAAAAATATCGAAGACACCAAGAAAGTGTTTGATAATATGAAATTAATTGATGTTGAATTTTAGGTCACAAAAAATCTTAAGACATTGGAATATTCTAATCCATAACAACCACTAGTTTCAAGTGCAAACACATGAATCATGGCTCTCAAAGCTAGATTTTTTGTCAGTTTGACACTGTATGATGGGTCTACTAACCCAAGTGTCTTTTAACATGTGAAATGAAATTCTAGGTTAAAAATGTAACTATATATGATTCAAAGAAGTGAAAACTCATAGAAGCTTTAACATGAAGAAATCTAGAGTTATTATATAAAAGGATATTGCCAAACTGATATTTCAAGATTTCAAAGACCATCTGATAGGATAATTTAAAAATAATAAATGTAAAAGTCTAAAAATAAAAGATATAAAATAAATTGTCAAAAATATGTAGATTCATTATGGGATTATGATCATAGTTTTTCTAATGTAATGAACATAGTATAGTCTTATTTCAAGATACATATAACGCTACATGGTTGATAAAGGGTTTGTGACCTCAAGTTAGGTTTTCCATTACTCAAAACCAATTCACTTATAAGGCTAATTATAGATAAACTACACTTTAGGTGGAGTAGATAGAAGACTATGGATAAGTCCTTAATCTACTAATAAAGTTGGAACAATGTTATATGTTTTTTTTCATAATATGGAGATACATGAAAGTAACAAGTCCACGATAGGATTATGGTGTATGTAGTGTGGAATAAATATACACCATATGAATTCATACCCAAAATATAATGTGTGTGTGTGTGTGTGTGTGTGTGTGTGTGTGTGTGTGTGTGTGTGTGTGTGTGTGTGTGTGTGTGTGTGTGTGTGTGTGTGTGTGTGTGTGTGTGTGTGTGTGTGTGTGTGTGTGTGTGATATCTTTAAAGTAATAGGACATTCAACTATGAAATATCATATCTTACAATAGTATACCTAACAATCATAGAGTTTATACTATAATTCCTACATGTCAAACAAACACAATGATAAAAATTATAGATATTTCCAATAATTTAAGGAAGCCATCACCAAGAACGTATCTATAATATTTATGTAGTAAATTATTTCCAAGAAACCCAAAATCCTAGGCCCATATGTAGAAATTACCACTACAACTCAATATCAGCATCAAGGTTTAGCAAGATAGACACAGTGATCTTTGTCATACCAGATAGTATGGACTCTATTATCTCCTCAAAATTATTATTCAAGTAACACTATGTCTCCCTAATATCATTTCACAAAATTGATCCCATCTTATCCCGAAGGACCATATGAGGGATATGATAGTCAACAAGAATAGTTATGGGTTTCACTATAGTGGTAATAAGCATATGATGTTCAATAACAACAAGGTTAGGGTTTTCAATAAAAATAAGGAGGAAACAAAGGATGTTTTCATCATGTATATCAATGTTAAATCACACATAAGATAAATGATAGGGGAATAGTATGCTTATCTACTATTTGTGTGGATAATATAAACACTTCACATGAAATTTCCAAACTAATCCTCAAAGGAAGATGTGCTATATTTATTTTAGAGTTTTAAAACGACACCACATTTAATATTGTCTAGTATTAGAAAATAGAGAAGAGATAAGTATGTATTTAATGTGAATATGATAAATTTTAACCCCAAGGATATGGTGTTCATGTAGGAAGTTACGTGAGATCAATGTTCAAAACAAGGACTACCTCCCTTAGAAATTCCCTAGGATCAAAGAATCAAAAAGGTCAAACATGATAAATATCCTAACCTTATGAAAGAAAAGGGTTTGATGTATAAAAAACTTAGGTTTTATATAACATATAGTAGAAGACTATGTTAGAGGGTGATTCCACAACCATTGATGAGAAGGTGTATGGAAAAATTGTGCACTTCATGAGGTATAAGGGAGTAGTTATTATCTTGAATGATCTTCTAAAAATTTTAAGCACTCTAAAAAATGAAGACATCATAAAATATCAAAAATATTCTACACAGCCTATTGGATTGTGCATAAAGAGGTTAGCAACATTCTAAAAAATTAGTTTGGTATGTGAAGACTAAGAAACCTTGGGATGTTGAATCCTGCATGGACATTGAATAGGCAAGATATAAAGTACCAAACATTGTCTTTTATTTTGGAATCATAGTTAATGTGATTCCTCAGTCCACATGGGAAGCTATGGACAACTGAATCACAATTATATTCTAATAATGCTATGTCTCATAATTATGGGAGGGTAGAACCTATTGATAAACTGGAGGATGTGGAAATAAAATATGTTGACCTAAGATTTCATTTTGATTTCAAATAAATTCACATGAAGGCTAATTAAATGCACTACCCTATTTTGATTAGTAAGAATTAGGTTATGATGGTCAAGTGACCATTAATAAAGTGAAAAATTAGTTGGAGGTTTACCAGGAGGATAAAATTATTATTATACCCCTAAACAAACCCAAGATAAAGTCATACATCATACAAAAATAGTTGAATTCACCCTTTGACTATGAAAATAATATATTGTTCAAGGTGGACAAAAATTTAAGCATAATGCACTATAAGTTGCACAATATCACTTTTTCCATATATAAATAGAACCTCAATTATATATATGATAAACAAAATAACTTTCATCCAAACCTATGTTAACAAAGGCACATGTTATTCAATTACAGATAGGAGAATGTAAGTCACCTTCTATGAGATCACCAATAAGGTCTGAAGTAGATTTGATATATCAAGTAGATGTGATAGACATTGATTACAGAGAACCCACTTAGTAAGGTGTTCTACCATGGGAATTTATGTCTTATATGATCAAGGATTGAGATATTCTTAATGAATTGGGTAAGAGGAGACCATGAGGTGACACCAATATGAATGGTTTTCTCTACAAAGTAAAAATTACCTCGATATTTTTTAATAGAGGATTTCAGACAATTTATTTTTAGATTAGAGAAACTTATTTAAAATATAAATCAATGAGTTAGTGCATTAAATTATGATCTAAATGGTATTGTTGTGACATGGTGGGCAACATAGGTCAAATCAAGTACACTAGGAAGATGCTTACAAAATTTTGTGAGCTTGATTTCAAGTAGAAACTGTGATCATAAATTAATGGCCATTTTTATTGGAAGGATAGTGTCCTAAAATACATATTCATAAATGTGTAGATGAGTGGTGTTTGCAGGATGTATAACCTAGATACTAGTTCATGTATTCAAGCATATTTAGTGCCTATTCCAACATTGTGGTACATACATCAATAAAATAGAAGGAAGACTAAAAATTAACCACATGTCCAAAGGAATTTATTATAACATTTGTTACATAAATGCTTTAAAATTTTGAATATCTTTTTATGCCATGGTGGATCATAGAGTCTCATTAACACATACAAAAATGCTTCATAGTAGGAAGTAGTTAAGGACTTGAATACAACTCTTCAAACTTACAAGTATAGTAAATAAAAGGAACACTTTTTACAAAACCTTAAAAAATAGAATCATTAATAATGGAGAATAAGTTGAGTCTAATGACAATGATTTTTTTTATTATTGGTAAATGGTTGTGAAAAGGACCATACCCAATACAAAAAGACTCAAAATCTAGATAAAACTAGGAAACCCATAACCAAAAAAGGCTCAAAAGCCAAATAAAACATGAGTATAGTAGTGGTTTTGTTTAAGAATAGGGTCCACCACCCAACCACAAAAAGGTATAAAAACTAGAAAATTCAAAAGAGGGCAACAAAAGGGAGTATCCTAACAAATAACAACACAAAAGAAATAAATCAATAGAAACTTCATAGCATCCAACTATCACCAAAGAAACAACAAGATAGAAAAATAGAGAAAAGGAAGCTTCACTTGAGGAGCTTGTTGAAGCTATTTTTGGGTCCCTCCAATGCATTAAATAGATTGAGAGTAGTAGTTTAAGATGGGTCTATTATGTCAATGGTGGTTAGAGCATAGGTCTTCTCAGTACCATCCTTCCACAATCCCATATGCAAGTTGCTAAGGGTGAAAATTTGCCTAGCTTGAAACTCAAAGAACTTTAGAATGGCTTGGTGTATGGCCATATGATCAATCTACCTACCCCTAATACAATCCACAATGTCTTCCAAATATTTCATTCTTTTGAAAATATCTTCCATCTTAGTATCATAATGGGAGGAGTTATTGACATTCTTCTTTCCCTTATCAATAATCTTGTTGAGTTGTGTGACCTCCTTCCTAATCTCACTAATCCTTTCTTCAAGTTGCATAACCCAGGGTCCTTGAGATTGTGTTGGGATAGATCAGAATCCACAACAGCTTGTCCCATGTCAAGGAGGCTCTCTGCAATGGTAATTTCCTTACCCATGTGAAATCTAGGATCTAGACCCTTTCCTTTAACACTACTTCTAAGCACCCTCTTGGGAGGAGGAGAAGGTGAGGAATGAAATCTAGGATTTTTAGTCTTAATCCTTCTTTGAGTAGGAGATTCAAATGGGGGAGGGGAAAGAATATTGTGAACTAAAATGTTAACAAAGATTAAATTATAGAGTTGATGTAAAATAAAAATAACCCCTTCATGAAGAGATAGGGCATGTTTGTGTGCCTAAAATTCTTGAATAGAAGCTTCTATAGATTGTAAGATATAATATGGGAGACTAACCCTTTGACCCTTATATAAATGGTTCAAAATAACTAGATGATGAAGTAGCCAAGTGTTATACCTACCCTCCAAAGTCACATACCTAACCAACATATAAGGCACCTCGTCAAAAGGAATAGGGAGAGAGGAACACATAATACCAGCTTTGACAAATCTCAAGGAGTTAACTATAAAACCCTCCAAAATCCTTTTCTCCTCTACAAACTTATCAAATTTGTTTATAAAGAACTTCAAACCATCCCTATTGAGACCATTAATAGAAATAATGAGTTATTCAGTGATAGATAAATTCTTACCTCTATAGATGACAACCCTATTTTTCCAATTGTTGGTAAAAGTGATAGAAATGTGGTTGGCATGTCCCTTGATCTTTTGAATGAAACTTTTGAATCCTCTCACATTTAAATTATTCCAAATTTATCTATTTTCCTTCTAATTTAGGTCACAAATCAGCTCAATATGCATGGAGAGCCACCCATGGTGTTAGCAGTAGGTTCTCGGCACAAGGGCATATAGCATACAACTAACAGACTACTCCCACACCACCTTTGCACAACCTAATACCTAATAAAATGAAAATGAAAAGAATACCAATGCAATATACCTATATAATAATCTTGAAGAAGTTGTGTGAAATCCAAATAATGATTATCCTTCACATGAGTGATCAAATCACCCATACCATAGCTAAGCATAACTAATTACCCCTTCATTGAAAATAATATCCTTAGTATTTTTTGGGATTTGGTCATGAGTAAACCAAAATTGAATTTATTTATTAATCACCCCCATATTAGTAAAAGATTCCACCGCATGGTTACCTTCTCTATTGGTGTGACATATCTTGTAATTTGAAAATTCTCCACATATGCTAACAACCTCTAGGATGAAGTATCTAATAGTCCAACTAGTTGGATGAATACCATTGAGGTGATTAATTATATTCAAAGAATCACATTCAATGGTTATAATTGTGATATGGAAATCTCTCACTATCCTGATCCCCCAAAGAATAGAAAGTGCCTCAGCATAATGGTTGGATTGTATGCCCATAAGTCTAGTGTAGATAGCAATAAGATTGCCTAAGTGATCCCTGATAATCCCACCTCTTTTTTTAGCTCTTGGGTTACCTTTAGAGGTGCCATCAAAGTTTATTTTGTACTATTTTGTTAGAGGAGGGATCTATTAAATAATAGATCTATCAATAGTAGGAGTTCTGATCTGAAAATCATTAATAATGATATTTGAATTAGAAAGAAATTTATCCTCATATTTAGGGAAAATTTTATTTTTGGGAGGCTTAAACTTAATCACATTTTATTTTTCATTAATAGATATGTCTTTGATTTTTTTTTTGTAGGAATTCTTGCAATATTTGAAAATGACCACATTCCTAGCCTTCCAAATCCTTCAGAGGGTATGTGGGAAGATAAGTTTCCAAAATTGTCTGAGCATGTTGTGTCTGAATAGAGTCTCCCATTGCTCCCATGCCTATAAAATATTTTCTAAAAGGTTCCAGGAAACCTCAAATCTAAAAAGGATAATACCCCACAACTTGTTAGCATAAGAACAATGTAATAAAAGGTGATGAATGTCTTCAGCTTCTTCCCTACATAAGCATCACATGTTAGGCATAATAAAACCTATTTTGATAAGATTATCATTGGTGAGAATCCTTTTATTTAGCACCATCCAAAAAAATTGATTAATATTAGGAGTGATCTCCTTGAACCATATCCTACTCCAGTCAAAATTAGTGGGTGTCTCCTCAGAAACCAATTGATAACCAACCTTAATAGTATAAGAACCATCAAAAGAGTTGATCCAAATAAAATCATCCCTAGGACTCAACTAGTTGATATAAATGTTATTAAGAATCTCTTGGAGAGAGGTCACCATATCTTTCAAATTAGGCCTATTATAAGAGATAATATGAATGAGTTCCTTCTATTGAAACTTACCATTATTGTATTAAATGTAATCACTAACTCTGTCACCAATATGGGAAGAAAGATAATTCTCTAGATAAGTCCAAGAGCTATTCTATTGAAAATTTTAGAAATTATCCCATCTATTTTTATATAACAGAATAACCTTACCATCACCAAGTTTCCATTTAGAACCCTTCTCAATGCAATGATGATGACTTGGATTTGAAGGTATTTTTTGAACCTAGGTGAGAAATGGAGCCTAGATCCAAAATCATAGACCAAACTAAAGATCAACAGCTAAAAAATATTAATATTTAGGATAAATAACATTTTAATGCTTGATTCCATGGGACTTCAAAAATATATAAAATGATACATTAAATAAATTTGTAGGGAATATTAGGATAGAGTCTAAGCAAAACTTATGACTTTAGGTGACTAGTGGACACAAAATGATATTTAAGAAGGGTTACAACTACTGTAATATCAATAGGATGTATTTCCAAAAAAAATCACATAATTAAAAAGTGTATACCCTTAATTATTGGAGATTAACATAAATATAAAGGAGTGCACATGGCCTATTAAAGTGCACATACTGATTAAACCCCATCATGAAACTGAAGGTTGAGGCTGAACTTCACTGGATGCAAGAAGCATGCATTATATATCTAGTGGAAAAAGTAGAATGAGTTATCCCAATGGTGGTTTAGCCTAAAAGGTATAGTGAAATTAGAGTGTGTGGGGACTTCTATATTTTAAATGATTCTTGTATTAATTATCCAATCCCACTCTCATTCATACATGAAGTATTGGGGTTAGTTATAGGACATGAAGTGTAGTCATTTATAGATTGGTTCAACAACTACCATCAGATCCCAATCATAATAGAAGATTAATCTAAAACCACATTTTCAATGGAATGGGGATATTTTGCATACAAGTTAATGCCTTTTGGCTTGAAGAATTCTCATGTTATTTTCTTTATTTTGTTATCATTGCATTTAAATAATTCATCCATGATTTCTTGGAATTCTATATAGATTATTGGGAAGTTTTTTTAAAATTCAATGAGCACTTATCTAAGATATGGCTAATGTTGTAACATTATTGAGGTTTTAGTATTGCATTGAACATGAATAAGTGCTTTTTATTTACACATTTTGGTGTCCTTATGGGTCATATAATATATAGTGATGGTATTTTGGTTAGCCCATCCATAATCATAGTTATTATGGGTATCCCACCTTCTATAAGCTCTATATAGGTGTGATTATTCTTGGGTCATACATGATACTATATTAAATTCCTACGTAACTATATCTAGTCCCATGAAGAATTTAGTGCGTAAATCCACCAAGTTCAAATGTACTAATGAGTACCAAATAATGTTTATGGATCTAAAGTAGAAGATAGTAATGACTCCCATATTAGTCTTTCCTAAGTGAATAAAACCATTCCATGTTCATGTATAAACTTTTTAAATTACTGTAGTATTTGTTTTATCACAACTAGGATATGGAGGATTGGACCATCCCATTCATTTCATAAGCTAAAAACTCTCAATTGTAGAAAAAATTACATAATGGGAAGCACTAATAATGATGTTCACTCTCCATAAGTTCATACATTTCCTTTTATAAACTTTATTTAATATATCTAGTAAACAAACACATGTTATGAGGGAGGATATCTAGGTGGTTGATGTTTTTTCAATAAATTTAGCTTAGAATCAATGTGAAGCCTGGGAGAGAAAATGTGGGGCCAAACTAATTGATATGAATACACAATGGAGAGGAACCTAAAGAAATCCAAGATGAAGCACTAGATGCCCATTTATTTTGAGTCTCTATAATTCTAGAAAACATAGAAAACAACCAATTTCCTAGAACAAATAATTTCTCCTATGCACTATGTGGAAAAGGATAAAAATTAGCTGATCACAAGAGCCATTAAATTTAACATCATTAATGGTTTTTGGTACAAAATGGGCAAAGATGATATACTGTGTAGACTATCTTTATATAAAGAGTGACCATAATTTATTCAAAATGCACATCATAGAATCACAGGTAGATATTTCATAGGAGAATACACTATAAGGAAGATACTACAAAGTGGCATGTGATTAACTACTCTATTTTAGGATGCACACTGATTGAAAAAACACTGTAACATCTGTCAATGGATGGGAAAACCTAATCATAGAGATGAAATGATGTTAAACACCATGTTAGCTAAGAAACCATTTGAATAGTGGGGAATTGACTTTGTATGACCAATAAATATACCTAACAAACATAGTCATGTAAGGTACATAATTATTGTGATAAATTACTTTACCAAATGGTTATAAGATCATATGAAACCAAGTTATGACACTAAATATTCATCTAAATTTATATATGATAGTATTATAACCAAATTTAGATGTCTTTTGAAGTTGGTTAGCAACATAGGAACCCACTTCCTAAATAATACCATCAATACTTTGATGGAGGAGTTTATGATATCACACCATAAAATCATAACATATCACCTACAAGATAATGGGTAGGGATAATCATCAAACAATGTCCTTTGAAAGATTCTCACAAAAATACTCAATGCAAAGAGGTGATTAGGAATATCAAATTCATGTGATCCTATTGGAATATAGGAAAAATTACAAGTGTGTGATAGGTTTCACTCTATTTTATCTAGTGTAGGGATTAAAATCAGTCATGTCAATCAAATACATAGTCCATAGTCAGTGAATTGGAATTATCATGTGTTAGGAGATTGAGACTCTCTTCAAGCAAGATTTATGGATTAAAATCAGATGGAAGAAACTAGGCAAAGAGAACAATGGACACAATAATTCAACAAGTAAATTCAAAAAGTGGTATGATCACAATCTACAATCTAAATAATTTCACCTAGAATAAGTAGTATTACTATATGGTATCATATTTCAATCATTTCTAGATGAGTTGCACATCTGATGGAAATAAATCTACATTATCCATGAATTATTGCATTAAGGAACATTTGTGTTTAGGCACCTCTAGGGACCATTATTATAATATGGGTAAATGGTTTTAGGCTTAAGTGTTACCATCAATAATCTCTATCCATTATCATATAAAAATCAAAGAGGGTGCTAAGTAGCACCATGTAGACTAGGATTTTTGTTTAAAGTATTATTTTCTTGTTTTATTTATAGTTTTATAGTGTAATATTTCTATCATAGTATATCCAAACTAAGTTACAAAAGTTAAAGTAATAGAGTGTGACAAGAAAATTAACCTAGTACATACTGAACAATGTCATGCAAAGTCAACATGGTGGTCATAAATTAAGTCTGAGAATGATGCACTAACCACAAAAGTACAAATTAAGGACAATCAACAATCACTCAAAATTTTGTTAATTACAACACACTTAAAAGATAGCATATTTTATAAAGTGTATAGAGTTTTAAAATTATTTGATGTATAATAAAGGAAAGTTAACGAGGGAAAATATGGTGTGTTATATCAAAAACTCTCATTAGTTACACAACACTCACTAAAAATGTTAAAACAACCAATTCTATGATACTATATTAGATTTATTTCCTAGGTCATGAGATAACATTTGGATAAATGAACAAAATTAATATAAATATAAAAACATCACCATGAAAGAAATAAGCCATAATGTTGAAATGAAGGTAAAAGGTGGGAAAACCATCGAATGGATAAAAACCCCACACCAGTATTAAAATATTTGTAAAAATGAATCTCCAAGTATATAGCAATAAGAAGATAAGAGTAAAGGATAATTGGCCTTAATCCAAGAGAGCATTAAGAATGAAAGAAGATAAAATATAAACAAGATTATGTTGTGTTTTTATGAGGAATGGAAGAGGAGAGCTCTTTATATAGAGATAAGAAAGAAAAGGAATCACATGTGCAAGTTTAATGTATTTGCCATTTGTTTTAATCCTATTATAGGTGAGGAGGATGTGCGCACCATGTGGAGGGAGGAGTTAATTGTGTGATTAACTACCAAATCCAACAAGTGGACTAGATAGGTGAGTGACACCTCATAAAGGCTAAGATAAAGTGCATTTATAAATATAATAGATTCACACGCTATTAAGACTTACGATAATCCTAAATGAATATATGAGGGACCCAAATAAGGTTAATTATTTAACAAACATAGCCACCATGACACAAGTAATAAGACTACTTATGTGGGTTAAATCATCATCTACATTAAGAGAAAATAACCCATCCATCCATTGAGAAACAAGGGAGAAACATAGTATGGAATCAAGAGGGGTATGTATAGACTTTTTATAATATGTCTTAGTATACATTCTATCTTAATGCATCATAAATTATTTTTTTAGACCACCAAAATCATGAATCAATCCATAAAATGGGTAATCAACATCACTTATTGCATTATCTAACTCAATAAACATTTCAATTGCCTAGTTTTTTTGGTCTCCAAGCTCATCATGAATATTGAGAAGGTCATTAGTGGGACATCACATTCCTTCCAATACTAATTCTTTGTATTAATTATCTACTTCACCTGGTGGAATTCCATAGATGGCCTCATTAATTTAGATGTCAACTTATAACATGTAACCACCTTTTAAAACATTGCCTAGAAAAAAAATATTATGAACAACTAGATAGATTCAATGCATGGTGGATGGAAATCCAGTTCTTTATCCTCTCACACCCTCGTGTGATCATATATATCATGTAGTATTTTTAGGCAGCATGCTGTAGTGAGTAATCTCCATGATGGAATCCAAAGTAGAGTCCAAAAACTCCCAAAGGCACCCATCACTTCCTTGTCATTATTCATTATTATGTTATATGCATGGGAAAAAGTTATAAGGTAAAAATCTCTAGTTTCTTGCTCACTATCACCATTATGAATAATGCCTCCAAGGGCATATCAACCATTTCCATAACAACTAGCATCACAGCCATAAGAAGAAGATGCACATTACTAAATTAGGTATTTCTAATAAGAATGTCCCATATATTGATTTTAAATATGATATTTCATGGTTGGGTTTCATAAGAGAGGAAGTGTACCAGCATATGTTAGAGGACATAGGCACTTATGTTTACAAAGAAGAAGAAGAATCATAAATTTTATTTTAGAAAGCAATGTGAACTTGTCAAGTGCAAAACAATGTGCCAAATATCCTTCTGGTGGACATTCCCACAACTCTTGTGTCAATTATTATAGACATAGTTATAGAGGATAAAGATTGAAAACACAATATGACTATGATTTTTAAAGTGGTACTAGGTGTAGGGTATTCAAAGGTATAGTCAAGACCAAAAAAATAAGGAAGCCAATAATAATCATTTATGTGAAAACTAAGGACCCATACTACACACTGATTTTCACCATTTATCACATATCATATTGGTTCCTTTGACAAATCTTAGCCATTAGAAGAAGATCTATAAGTGTCATGTCCCCTTTTCAGTTGACATGTTCTGAGTTCATGGTTAGCCTATTATGCGACCCTCGTAGGCTGATAGGATGGTTAGAGGGTCTTGATGGAGATTGGCGTGGCTTCGTTTAGCAAAATTTTTTGAGTTGGCTTTCGTTTGGGCTCGATTGGACATGTATTGAGGGAGATATTAATGTTTGATTGATTTAATCAAATATTAATTATTTGGTCTAATTTTAATTTAGAAACCCTAATTCTAATTTAAGAAAAACCCTAATTAGGGCAAGCATATCTTTTGAGGGTATAAGGGTTTCTCATGGAGGCCATTATTGATTAGCCATTGATTATTGATTTTGATATTGAAAGAATTCTTCTGTGAAGACTGAGCCAAGGGTTCCAGGATTCCATCTACATTGGAGAACGTTCCCTTTTCAGTGTGTACGATTTAGAGGCTATGAAATATCAGCTATCTATTGCCAAATTGAGAGATAGCTTCATACAAAAGTTATCACAGAGCTTTCCAGGTATTTATTTTATTACGCTTTTGATTCAATAAATTATATAGATAGAGATCTATATTTAGAGCCAGATATCGTCAGATCAGGGGTTGAAAATAGATATGTTGTGCTTAATTGGTGGCCGTACGAAGTCTGTACAGGTTCGTACAGATCCACGCAAACACCAACCTCGGTAGACAGAGATTTCTAGTGACCGACATCGGCCGATTGAAGACCGACGTCGGCAGAGAAGGACCTACAGAGACCAATGTCGGTAGTATATCGATCAACACCGGCGACTGTGTGTTCGACACATCAAGCTGAGACGAGACAGAATTCAGGTTTCATTTCCAAATTTGTAGAAGATCAGGGTTTTAAGACTAGATTTTAATATTCTTTATTTGTATGAGAGAAGACTGTAATTGTAATTATCTGAACAAGTGATAAGATATTTGATTGGCAGATAAGAGATTTACTATGGTTTATTATTTATCTAAATTTATTCTGCAAGATTGTATCTTTGTTTAGAACTATTTCTGTTTCTATATTCCCTGTTTGAAGGGGATATTACAGTGGTATCAGAGCTAAATCCTGCCATCCTGAGGGTGTGACAATCTTATGCAGCCACAAGAGTTGGGACCACACAGGTATAACACACGCAGTAGAGCCTTGCTTGAAGGTACCCAGTTGTTAGAATAGCATCAGATTATCATGAGTGACAGATGTGAGGGTATCCCATCCAGGGGCCATAGGTATGATGTTGATCAGGACACTAGAGAATTTCACCGTGTTATGATGACAAGCCAACAGCAGATGAATCAGACACTACAGGCACTTACAACTATGATAAGGGGGATGAACGCACCTGATAGATAGAATGGGGAATAAAGAGATGATAGGAGTGCTATGGTTAATTAGAGACCACAATAGACCCACTCCAAAACAGCGGATAGACCTACACATCTTACATTTGTTCAAGAGGAACCAGAAGCACCAGCAGAGGAAGAGGCAGGAAATTCCCCATTTGCAGATGTTTACATGGCTGCAAATGATGAGTGGGACTTATTACCTCCTCATGTTCAAGATAGGATGTCCTTTGATCATTTTGTTCAGCTGAGGAGAGAGCACTATAGATTAGTTAGACAGGACAGGAGGCCTAGAGTTTAATTCAGTGAGCTAAAGAAGGCTACTGGCAAGCTTTCTTTGACCACTTTTGATGATAGCGGCAAGATGACAACTCAAGCTTGGGTTCATAAGCTTGACACCTTTTTGGCATTGAGACCAATGTCAGAGATAGATTCCATCAAATATGCCACTTTGCACTTGGATGGAGTAGCACATGATTGGTGGTACCATGGTATGGTAACACTTCAGCATAACCAGGTGACAGAGTACCATGACTTTGTGGATAGATTGGTTGAGCGGTTTGACAGGAAATATCCTGAGGTTTACTTTCAAGATCTGGCATAGTTGAGACAAATAGGTAACTTGGAGTCCTTCATTGGTGAGTTTCAAAGATTGGCAGTCATGGTGCCCAATATTTTCGAGCGTAGATTGGTAGTTCTCTTCATGGAGGGATTGACAGAACCATTGAGAGGTTGGATCAAAGCCTTTGATCCTCCTTCATTACAAGTAGCTATGAAGAAGGCGCGTAGTATGGAGATGGCAGCACCATCCCATAAATTTAACTTCAGAGGTACTTCTTCATCTAGAGACCATAAGTGCTCCAATGGAGATACAAAGAGACCGGATTTCAACATAGATAAATCAGGTGTAAAGAATGATTCAAAGGCCAATCTAGTAGCACCACCTTTGGATCATGAGGTGCTTAATGATCTATGCAGGAAGAGGCTTTGCTTCTATTGCAAAGGTCCATATGATATCCATCACGATTATCCTTTGAGGCCGAAGGGCAAGGCGAATCGTGTGATGTGGGCATATTATGAGGATTCAGATTCAAAGGATTCTGAATAGCAGAATAGTTCTGAGGGGGCAGAGGCAGAGGCTTTAGGGCCTAAGGCAGAGGTAGAGTTAGAGCTTCACATATAGGAGGCACGCCTATCCAGCATTCAGTCGGATGAGTCATTCAGACTTCATGGAGTTTTGGAAGGGCAGAAGGTCATCACCCTTCTTGATACAAGAGCCACATATAATTTCATAGATGCTAGATTTGTGGAGAAGTATGGACTCACTACCAAAGATTTTGAGGGCATCAGAGTTAAGGTAGCTGATGGTCACACTCTTAGGTGTGAGCGTATGATTAGAGACCTCCCATTGCGCTTGAACAACTATGAGTTCAAAGCTGATTATTATGTGGTGAACATGGGGGATATAGACTTAGTCTTGGGTATGAAGTGGCTTCATTCATTTGAGGAAGTTACTCTTCATCTCAAGGACATGGAGGTTCTCTTTGATGTTGATGGGAAGACACATATTCTTAAGGCAATACGGGGCAACAGCTTTAGATATATGTTTTTTCATCAGATGGAGATGCCTATACCACATGACATGATAGAGCGCGATGACAAGTGCACATTGGCACCAACACAGGAGAGATATGAGGATGAGCTTGGTCTCAAGGTGAGTTCAATTCAGGAGTTATCACATGTGATAGGGACTTAGCCTTCTGTTACAGTCAGGTCACAGGTTGATGATGATATGACTCTTTTTAGCCTTCACAATCCAGATTTAGATATTATTCAGGTACGGAGTTTGCTTGAGTTGCTTACTGATTTTAATTTATGGATTGGATGTTGGGGTGATTATCTTAGGACTAGGGATGGACATGGCATGGAGTTTGCATTGATTAATAGTAGGGCAGATCATGACTACATTTGGGATCCAGGTGGATTGATGGGTGTATCATTCAGCGATTGCTTGAGGGCAAGCAATTTCAGGAGGGGCGGATTGTCATGTCCCCTTTTCAGTTGACATGTTCTGAGTTCATGGTTAGCCTATTATGTGACCCTCGTAGGTTGATAGGATGGTTAGAGGGTCTTGATGGAGATTGGCATGGCTTCGTTGAGCATAATTTTTTGAGTTGGCTTTCGTTTGGGCTCGATTGGACATGTATTGAGGGAGATATTAATATTTGATTGATTTAATCAAATATTAATTATTTGGTCTAATTTTAATTTAGAAACCCTAATTCTAATTTAAGAAAAACCCTAATTAGGGCAAGCATATCTGTTGAGGGTATAAGGGTTTCTCATGGAGGCCATTATTGATTAGCCATTGATTATTGATTTTGATATTGAAAGAATTCTTCTGTGAAGACTGAGCCAAGGGTTCCAAGATTCCATATGCATTGGAGAACGTTCCCTCTTCAGTGTGCAATTTAGAGGCTGTGAAATATTAGCTGATCTATTACCAAATTGAGAGATAGCTTCATACAGAAGTTGTCACAGAGCTTTCCAGGTATTTATTTTATTATGCTTTTGATTTAATAAATTATACAGATAGAGATATTTTGTATTTAGAGCCAGATATCATCAGATCAGGGGTTGAAAATAGATAGGTTGTGCTTAATTAGTGGCTGTACGAAGTCCTTATAGGTTCATACAGATCCACACAGACACCAACCTCGGTAGACAGAGATTTCTAGTGACCGACATCGGCTGACTGAAGACTGACGTCAGCAGAGAAGGACCTACAGAGACCAACATCAGCAGTATATCGATCGATGCCGGTGACTGTGTGTTCGACACAGCAGGCCGAGATGAGATAGAATTTAGGTTTCATTTCCAGATTTGTAGAAGATCAGTGTTTTAAGATCAGATTTTAATATTCTTCATTTGTATGAGAGAAGACTGTAATTGTAATTATCTGAACAAGTGATAAGATATTTGATTGGCAGATAAGAGATAGATTCAATCCCTATATTAGTGGCCAAATATCAGGTAGAGTTAGTTGTCTAAAAAATGGTAGACTTAGATAAACAAACATAGGTAGAAGTTTTATCATAACAACCAATAAAACTGACCTATAATGTGTTGATAACTAAGGCCCAACAACCATCCACCACATCATAAAGGCTCAGGGTCCACTCAAGGGGGTGTGCAAGAGGATGCTTCCTAATATAGGTCAAAATTATTAATCCAATGGTTTTGGGATGTGACTACACTTTTATTAAGTTGTAAAACCTTTTCACTCCCAATGGCACAAATAAATAATGCATTTACTAAGTTTTTTACTTTTATATTATCTCTTACGATAATAGTACAAGAAGATTTTCTTGATGTCTCTAAGTTTCCCTTGTCAAAATAAATTTAGTGAGTGATTGGGTTCCAGGAATCTATCACAAAAAAGGCTTCTACACTAGAATAAGAGGTATCATAACTGAGGGAGGAAGATTCAAAATTATACCTCTACCTTAGTAAATCAAGGCATTTAATCGATGGCACATGAATTGCCTTGGTCATTCAAGTCATGGGTGACCAATCCATGTCTGAAGAGAATAAATTCACAACTCTCATTACTAGGATAATAAAGGACTCTCTCACTATGTATAAGCTCTAGTATATTCAAACCTAAGTCTAGATATTGAAGGCTGATCGGAGGTTATCTATGAACTCTTAGAAAAGTATAACAAAGTTGTTGACATTGGTGCATATTAGGTTATTTTGATTAATCACACCATGTTGTATTAGAAGCAAAAACTAAGTAACACATTAATGATGGAAGTCCAAATCTCTTTAAGTCTAAAAAATTCAAAGTAATAATGGTAAATAAGATGGCTACACCTAGTTCAATGGATTTGGTGTTGAAGGAGTCTTTAGACTTAAGAGATGCAGTGATAGCCAAGATGACTAGATGGAAGAATTACATGTTGTGAAATATATTTTATAGAATCCAAATGCAATGGTTCACATATGTAATGGACAATATCATGATAAATAATCAATTTAAAGTGTCACATAATAGGACCAACATCCTCATATTTAAGGATGATTATGTTTAGAACCTAATGCATCATCCATCCCCTTTGTGCATTATGATATCTTTGGTGAGGCAAGATCTTAGTGATTAAAATATGCTCAATCATAACTTCTCCCACTTAGATAGTTATATTTATAAAATCATCAAGGATCCATAGTTTCTCCCACCTAACTAGCTCTAGAAATAACTCCATACAAGGAAATTTGCTCAAGTTGTGTAGGTAACTAGCACCTTTGACTAGCGTTGTGGCCTATTCAAAAATATTTATAAAACATACATCACCATATTCTACTTTAGCATATATAAATTCTCTAGATACGAATCTCATTTTATAGCCTCCTCTTCCTTCTTCTCAGTCTAATCTTTGCCCTCCACATAGATATGATGCATACCAATTTTGGTAAATTTTACAAACTACTTAGTTTTATATAAAGTAAGGCTTTGAATATTAGGATCAGTACAATGATGTTTAAAAAACCACAAGGATTCCTTCCTAGTTATTCCAATCTATTTAATTATCACAAGGGTGGTAGATTGTACATTACTTAGTTGAAAACCTAGAAGGGAAACTAAGAAGTGAGTAAGAGGTGAAAACTAGTAAATGATACCCTGAGTGACTACTGCGAGTAATGTTTTTGGTCCAACTATTATATATAGGAAATTTTATTAGCTCTAACATTAAACACACTTCCTATGACTTTGTCTTAGTGTGAGACAAATATTTAATTTTAAGAAAGTGTTAGTAGTATAACAGGGCTATAAAATTGTATAGTATAATTGATTGACATGTGTGCAATCTACACTATTTTGTACATTGTATATCTTTTTATATGTATTAGACATCTAAATGCACATCAAGAGTCTTATAAATATGAATAAATTATCTTTTTTTAGTGAAAGTCTAGAATATGAAGTGACAGAGCCTTTTTATGCTCTATATATAACACTAACTTGTATTGAAAAAATGTTTTAAAATATAGATATCTAATAATGGCTCTTATTTATGTCTATACTTGTTATTTTGTGTATTTATGTTCTATTTTCCTATAATTTATTGATCATTTTAATTATTTAATGTTTGGGTAAATTAAGGTTGTGAATCATGTGAATCACTCTACAATCTTGCACTTGGTTTAACTTTAATATGTTGTAGAAGTTTCCTTAAGTTTCTTTTGTATTACAAACAATCCCAATTAAAATGTTTTGATGGGTTTTCCAATATCCTCTATTAATATTTTGTAATATGATATCTATGTTGTGTATATGTGGATATTTTAGGATTTTTCACCATATTATGATTGTGTAGCTAAGGAATGTTTACCAATAATTTTATGATATATAGTTTTATATATGTTTTCAAGATGTGGAGTTTTTTTGAACTATGAATTAATCTTAACTTAATTATTTATCATACAATATGGTTTTATTTGTTTGTCCCATGATTTAATAATTACCCAAGGGAATGCAAGGATGACGACTCCCTTTTTTGAATATACTACACTTTTCAAAGATGTGTGAGACCTTTGATTTTATAAATTTTATTAAGAATAGTTTCACTTGTTTATTCTTGTTTAGAAAGTTTTCTTATTTTATGCATTATGACATACCATTAATTTTTGTCTATTTTGATTGCATTCAAGTATGAGGCATAATATGATGAACCTTAGAAAGGAATCATATGAGAATAGGGATCCTTCATTATACTCTTTGGTTGGGTACATGTTAATAATATTCCTTAAATGGGGCTTACAATAGTGGGCATATAAAATAATTTAATTAAAAGGTATACCTAAGGTAACCTGAATTACAATTTATATGTGCTTGTAGCTGAGACATGTATGGTTGAACCTTATCTCATTTTATGATAGTTTCATCAAGCTCCTTACCTTCATGATTTTAAATTTTATTGACATTTGATATATATATATATATATATATATATATATATATATATATATATATATATATATATATATATATATATTCCACATGTACCCTAACCTTGAAATTTTCTTATAGATAAGAAGTATTTTGATGAAAAAATGCTTCATAAATAGTCCTTGGATCATGTAATCTTAGCTACACACAAAATACAAGAGGAGATGAGGTATTAATTTAATAATTTATAATCAACAAAGTAGTAAAATGATAATGACCATTATGTAATGGGGCTCTAAAAGCATGATAGGCTTGCTAAGTAATGTTAGTTTTGGAAACAAAGGAAATATGTAACACAACCTTGCTTCTGAATACGTAAAATTTATGGTGTGTGCAAAGTTACCTACAAGCAATGAACTAGTACTCATTGTTCCTTCCATAAGGTAGGGAAAAAGAAGCATCTCATCTCTAGATTCATAATTTATCATGACATTTTTTCTTGATGTATATTCTTTAAATAATTTACCATAAATGGTTTGATTTATCTATCTTCAATTCCTTTTCTATAGACATTTTGGTTTAATAACTTTTGTAATTTATATTATTGGAAGATTAGATACCAGGTTGGTGCCAAAAAACCATCATTTATGGATGAGCCTATTGGGCATTATTTTCACATGAAACTTACACCCATTTGATTAATAAGATGACTCAATAAAATAATTGGAACATCCATAAGGTGTGGGACCTTGGCTCCTTGGGATGAACCTCTAGAGAAGACTAGATCCTACCTAAACTGAGTGCACCTAATGTATAACCAGCTTGTATGCCTAAAATACTAACTAACATGGACTATTTATAGCATTAACTAAGTATTTAACCATGGAAAATAGATAGAAGTAAACTAAAAATACAAAGTGTTGATGCACCAATTTTTAGATAACTCCTAAACTTGCTTTAATCAGCACAAGATAGCCTTCAAAAATGATATAAAAAAATTCACACAATCTTCAACTTACACACCTCTCACATAATTACCTTGCATGAAGGTAAGAATTCTAACATAGTATTAGGAGGGGTCATAATTCACCTTGAAAAGGCTCAAATTATGGGAATCCACATGGACTTGGTTGGTTACTTGACATAGTGGAGCATAAAACCATCATCTTTGTTACATCCTGATTTCTTGCTAAGCAAATTTACTTGATTATCCATGGATTTTTATGGTTTTAAATTTGGTTTGATTATTTTTTAACTAAGCTATAAGTCATATGTTGTTATGGGACAAACGTATGTTGCTTTGATTACATTATTGCATTGTTATGAGCTACTTGTATGGTATATTGTTTACATTATGATCATGTTGATTTATTGTTATAGTAATATTTTATGATATGTGTCATGATGTTATGGACAAACTATCTTCTTATCATGAGTTTGACATAGAAGAGATACATCCCTCTAAGCATGATGGAGGGAGAGCATCATTAGAGAGGGTGACATAGATGGAGATGTTGTGGGATGATAGAGGAATGACTAGAGCCCATGCACACACCATATTAAATAATACACATGAAATACAATGTTGAATTGTTAGATTTAGTAAATTTTTGGATCATTATCTATATTTAGATGATTGTTTATGTATTTTAGTTGTGTGTTAGTTTACATTTATGCCTATGTGAAATTAATCTGGTGTGATTGCATTATGGATATTAAACATAGATGTAGTGTAGAATGTTACTTTGTGGTGATGTCATTGTATTCATGATTATTAATGTTTTAGAAAATATAAATTTGTATGAATAGTGTTTAAAATACCAATTATTGCTAAAAATTATCATCAAACCTACATTAGTCATATTATTGATAAATAATTATGATTATTTATTTATTATTAAGTTATATTATTAAGTCATTAGAAAATAAAAATAGGAAAAGTAGAAGAAAATGTAAAAAGGAAATAAAACAAAGAAAGCAAATTATATTATAATTAGGAAAAAGAAAAACACAAAAGGAAATAGGCAAGAACTTTAAAGGAGGGTGGTGAACTTTAAAGGAGAGTCTTTAAACAAAAAGGAAAATAAAAATAAGAGAGGCTCAGCATAAGGAAAGAAAAGTGTGGAACACGAAGGAGAGAAGGGAGTGAAGGGGAGAGGAGGAAGCATAGTGGAAAAGGAAAAGTTGAGTGAAGGAAGGATATTCTCTAAGTAATAAAATTCCATGAGGGAGCTTGTATGAGGTAGGTATTGTTGTATATAATTTTATGGACTATGTATATAATTAATTTTAGAACAGTGATTATATTTATTAATGAACTAAGTGTAGATAAGTCAGATTTTTTGTGGTAATAGTATATAGGAATGATTTAACTATGTATTTACTTCATAAGTTGTGAATTTATTTTTCTCTACTATGTATATTTTTTATAAATTGTGTATTTATATTCTAAAGGATGATAAATCTTATAAATAGTGCATTTATTATATACATAATAAATACCTTATAGCCTATTTGAAATGATATATATTTTATAAACTATGTATTTATTCTTCTCTTTAAAGCCTATGACTTATCATATAATCATCATATCAAGTTGTTTTATATGAGGTAGGCAAGATATGTAGGTGTGTGTGTGTGTGTGTGTGTGTAGTAACTAAGTGTAGTGATTAAAATCATAACATACAACTATTTGAATCTACTCTTTAATATAACTATGAGATCAAAGATAACTATATGAAGTGTAATGACTACATATAGTAATAGGTATATAATGATTTATATATACAAACATATAAAATTTAGTGAAGTGTGTGTGTGTGTGTGTGTGTGTGTGTGTGTGTGTGTGTGTGTGTGTGTGTGTGTGTGTGTGTGTGTGTGTGTGTGTGTGTGTGTGTGTGTGTGTGTGTGTGTGTGTGTGTACAATGATTTATTCATACAATGATATATATAAAATTGTATATAAACTTTTCACATATACTAGTGATTTATATATAAGGAAGAACCGCCATATTTATATGGTAATTAACAAAACATGTGTATTTATAAGGAAGTTTTCAATTCTTATACATTAATTACTAATATACTGTTATATATAAGTACTGAAAACAAATGTATTTCCTAGTTGTTATTAGAACAAAGAATGACATGTCCAAAACAGTGATATATGTATAAATGAACTCGAGTTGTAATATATAACTATGTATAATTGGTTATTCAAACAAGGAGAATATATGATTGTGTATAATTATCATTCAATAGTGAATAAATATTAAATATTTAATACTAGTTTAAATTATGTGAACGTTTGATGGTGATTTTACTTAAGAAAGAGCAGAGTAAGGATATAAATAGTCTAATTATAAAAATTTATTCATTAATATTTTGAAAATATTAATATATTATAACAGATCGTCAATGTATTTTGTGAATAAGAAGGTTATAATGATTGTTGGAATCATATGAAGTCTTTGATTAGAATTATAGATAACTGGTGACATGTATATATAGTATCTATATATTGCTAAGCACTTATATATGATACATAGTATGAATATAATTAATATGTAATAGTACATAGATGATACATAGTATGAATATAATTAATATGTAATAGTTCATATATACATGAAATATATCTATATGAATATTTAGGTATTCCTATAAGAGTGTAATATATATTGGTGTATTGGGTTGTGTGCCTATATCCATAGTTCTATTAATTGTTAAAAACTAAGCTATAGTTTCCTAAAGAATAGAACATTATTTATATAAGCATACAGTCTCCTAAAAATATAACAAGTTGTTTAATTAAAATATTCCATTTTCATGAGAATTATGACTTATTTATTATGATTGACTATTTGAAATTGAGTAGTATGTACATAAATTATGGAATGTGATATTAATGCTTATTAGAAAATGTACTATATTTGAATCTACTCTAAAAAATTAGAAGTATGTAGTCTAAATATAGATTATACCTAGTTGGTATGATCTATTCTTGTTTGCTTATTATTTATGTTATAAATAATATAGTAGAGATTCATTCATACATTTGATAGACTAAGTGTATGTATTTTGATTATTCCTATGTTTAGAAAGTTGTATGCCTATTAGTAGGAAGTAATCCATATGAATCTGTTAGTTATATTAATGCTAACCAAATCTTGTATTGATGGTACTAAGTAAATGGTGAGATGAAATTCACTATCTTACTAGCATCACCAATGCCAAATGAAGGTAATCTAATCAAGTGGTGTGTATGAATTTGACTGATCCTAGAGATTAATAACTATTGAAAAAATTGGCCAAAGTAATGTTAGTTAGACATTGTCATTTCATATGTATGATTTACATGTTTGTGCAATATCATGTTAGAAAAAAATTATTTATGATACACTTCATGTTTTTAGAAATCATACAACACATGGGTATTATCATGTCTCTCAATATTCTGACACTATCACTATCTACTCATCTATGAAATAAGGGCCATTACATGATGGGGGATGGTCTGGGGGATCGATGGTCCATGGTTGGTGTTTAAAAGCACTCAGATGATGCTCTCTCCCTACAATAGTACTTATTTGGAGATTACACTTGAGATTATCATAGATACTGGAGTTTAGGAACTCTTGCTTCGTAGAGCCTTATTTCTTGTATTTGTATTGTATTTATTATTATTGAAACATTATCCCTGATGAAATGTAATTATTCATTTATTGTACATTGATAGTAGTGGTTGTATTATTGTACCAGTCATGGTTAGATATTTATAATTACTTTTCATATCCAGTTATGTTGTTTCATTTGATTATAATGATCAAGGATAGATAGATGTTAAATGCTTATTTTTTAGTTAACATACTTAGAATGTGATATGTGGATCACTATTTAGATTCTTGTGGTGAAATCTAATGAAAAAATACATTGATTAAATCTATAAAAAAAACATGTTATTCTAGGCAGATCCCAATAGAAATGTTACAATATCTTAACTCCATTTGTCTCTTGTATATATTTTTTATTTTCCTTATCTGATGACTTGGTTTTCTATTTGAGAAACTCCTAAAAACCCTCAGATCTCATCACTTTCCTCTTGAACATGTGATGTTTATAAGGAATGCAGTTAGTCTTGACTTGTTCTCAATGCTTAGATTCCTTGATAAATATCCTATAGTAAGATAGGCCTCAAGCTAACATAATTCACCCATTTAGACTTTATGTCTATTTTTCATCAATTACAATCACGTTGAGGAGGTTTCACTTATTTATAAGAATGTTTCCAACTACCTTCCATGCTTTGTGGATGTTTGAGACTACTTAAAGAACATGCATTTCCCTATTTGACATCTCAAATGCTTATTCTCCACTACTTGGAGGGTGTTTCCAATAGTTATTTTGATTGAGTGGGTTGGAAACATGCTTCACATGAGAAAACTCTTCAACATCTTGCATTCCAACCTACTCCCCTATATCATACCCTAAAAACTTGCATTAAACATATCAAATAAGGATTGTAGAAGGTAGGTGTTTTCATTATTTGGAAAGAGATCCAACATTCTATCCCTAATCTATGTGTAGGATTGAGAACATGATTTAAGTACTTGATATATTTTAAATTATTTGATTAATTTAAATTCATCTTTAGAAAGCCTATGAGGCTCTTACAGGTATGTCCTAAGAGAGAAATTAACTTTCCTTATTAGCTAAGCCTATATAATCCCTAAAACCTTGTTTTGACCGTACAAAATCATGAGAACCTTGTATATTCTATAAAAAAAATGCTGTAATGTGGTTAGATCATGCTTGAAATCTTGAAAACCATATCTACAGTCCTTGGAAACCTACTTAGATCCTGTACTAGAATGAAAAAAACCTTTCAAGAGCTTTATTGTAGACCTACAAACATGTTGACTACGTCTTGGGGAGCATGAAACCCTCTATTTTTATATTGATCAGTCAGGGATACATTCTAGACTTTGCTTGAAAACTTGTTATCATTCTTAGGATATATTTTCCTTTTTAACATTGCATCATAAAAAACCTTTACAATAACTTTGTTTGTAGGCCTGTATGAAGTTCTTAAGATTCTAAAACCCATTATCTTAGTATTATAATCATTATGAAACCTTGGAACAGACCTATAGGTAGGCTTATGAGCTCTAAAACCTTGTTTTATAATTGTATGATCACTCAATAAACCTTAGAATAAAGTTACAGACCTTGATGATGTTTGAAACCTTGTGTTTCACCTTACATACCCATAACCTTAGAAACATGCTTAAGATCTTTCTATAAGACCTTACAATCCTACATATAGACCTACAACCTTGGTATTCTTTGTTAATATTTTTAGATCCTGTTAGTACCCAAACTTGCATTAAGAAATTAGTTCCCTATCTTTGAAATATTAGTGCTCACAAGTTTAAATGTTTCCTGGTATCTGCAAATGTTTACCTAGATTATGAAACTCCACATCCACAAACAATTTATAAAAATTCCACTCTTGCCTTATGAACACCCTATGAGATATCAGTTTTGACTAACTCTTAATATCTTCATGTTTTAATGAGATTGTAGGGTGTATGATAAATATCAAGCCCAAGTGAAAAGTATTGAGGGAAAAATAACAAGGAAGTACAAGTTTTTATATTGTAATTTGCAATATGTAATCTAATATCCGAAGCCTGAGACATGTGCAACATCAAAAAAATTATGCCATAAAGAATTTTTCATAAATGCAAGTTGTAATGTGTAATTTGATCCCCCAAACCCATTGGAATATATGGCAGAGATCTAATGCCAAACAAATTACAAAAAAATAATCTTTGACTTTGCAAGTTGAAAATTGTCATCTCATCTCCCAAACATGCGACATGTATAACGACAACATAACAAAGTCAAAAACTAATGTTCAAAATGCAAGCTAGCTAGAAAGATAACCGATGCTATAAATGACATTCCATGTGGAGGTTCAAATAATAAAGTGATCTTTTAAGAGGAAGGGAAATCAAATGTCAATGTGGAAGACCAAGTAAGGCCACATAAGCATTCAAGAGGCCATGTGAATATTTCTACCCATGCCAAGAATATTATGACCTAAGTTTATGTGGAGGAATAATAAATAAAACAAAGGCCTCAAAACAAACTAGGGTATCGATATGAAGTGTGGGCCCTTGTAAAACATCAATAAAACATTCCAAGCAAGATTTAATCTTGTAATTTGAAAAAATTTAGTTGGGATGAAAAATTCCATGGGGAAGTATATGGTAGAGTTTTGAAGTCAAAAATCAAGTTTGCAATATGAAAACTATAAATGGAGCCCCAAAATCCATAGCAGACATTCTTGGTGGAAAAGTAGCATGTAAAATGCATTTTTAAAATTATAAGTTGTAATTTTTTTTCCAATCTCCTAGTTCTACAGGTTGATGTGTAAAAATGAAAGGATAGTGAATAAGTACTTGGAAGAAATACAGTGCTTAAAAAAAATTGAAATTTACAACGTAAATCTTGCACATCAATTCTTGGAACCTATGTACTGTAAAAATACATGACTAATGAGAAATGCTGCCAAATGGTGAAACAAACAATGTGTCTTTTAAAGGACAATAGATGGCTCTTCTCAATACATAAGGTTTCCACAATCACCACATGGTGTTGTTACATTAAGATGCATTTCCATGGGTGGGAGTATCATTTATGGAGCTTGAAGAATGCAAGGCATTTGAGTTATTCAAGTCCATAGTAGATCATGTAAGTTAGTTAATGATTGAGTGGGCTATAAAAATTTCCATGAATTGTACACATGCAGCATTAAAAATAACAAGGGAAATATTTCAAAAGGAAACTAATGAGTTCACCCCTGTAGATATTGGTGTTGTTGATGAAGTAGATTAGTGCTCAAGTTTGTATATTGTAAGTGTTTAATGATGCCTATAGAAGAAGCTTTGTTGATTCCAATCCTAGATGTGGATTGGGACCTTTTTATTGATGCTATGGAATTTTTAAGAAGATAAGAGAATAATTCTAAACAAACCCTCTTGGAGTTGTACAAATCCTTGATGGCCATAATAGAAGTATCAGAGGTAATCAGAAATGGTAAAAGTAATAGTGATTCAACTCTTGAACTATATAAAAGAATCCATGAACTTTATATACAAGCATAGGATTATAGAAGGCCATGAGACTCTCCAAAAAATGAAACAAAGCTATTAGAATACAAGTATGACACCCTGATATGTAAACGCGAGGAACAAGTGTCATATTTAGGGCATTCAAATAAATAGCTACAAGAAAAATTGGAAATTTTCAAAGATGAGCACACATCTTATTTATATAATATAATAAACCTTGAGAGTTAGGTGGAAACTTTAAATCAAAAACTTGATCAACAAGCATTAAGGTATGCTACAAATAGGGGTAAAATGGCATTGTCTAGATCCAAACTAGAGCAAAGGGAAAATAGAGTAGAAGTGGAATTCAAAAATATTCGATGGAATAATTCTAACATTGTTAAACAACTTTAGAAAGAGCTCAAGTATCCTTCTTTATATATTTATTCTATTTTTGATGCCAATGAAAAACTAGCAGCACAATCATTTGTAGAAGCATCTCAACCCTCTGTGTGAAAGAATGAATTGGAAGATTCATTAACAATAATAAAAGAATCACTTGAATTGGCTGAGTAGATCTTCTATAACAAGTACTAGTTAATGTCAAAGGAGATGAAATAAGTCTCAAATGAAGTTCTATGGGAGATTTAAAAGGAAGATGCAATTTTGCATTTTTCAAATGTGCAATTTACAAATTGCACTCAAATGTACGCCACCCACTAGTCAACATAAGATCCAAGTTCAAAGTGGAATTTTCAATGCCAAATGCAATTTTGCATTTTTGCAAATTACAAATTGCACTTGAAGTTCCAAAGTCCACAGTGGAACTTTTGGGTGGAACTGCAACTCTAGATTACAAGTTTTGAAATTGCAAATTACAAATGTGTAGCTAACTTCTATATTTTCACCAACTTGTAAAGTTACAGTTGGGGTCTAAAATCCCTTCAAGTAAAGGAGGTGTAGAATTTCAAAAATTCTCCCAAGTCTCACATAAGGTAAAAAAGGGTAGAATAATACATTTAAACTTTATAAATTTTAGTGGTAACCCTAAAAATTCAAAGGCAAAATAGAAAATGTGGAAAAGGCATGTTGGACTCAAAGATCAAAAATGGTAAAATGAGCTAAGTGTGGCATTTTCCAAATATTTGGCCATTATTGAAGACCTCCATAGATTATATTTATTACAGTGTTTTTGAAACCAAGGTGGGCCATTGGAAGGAGATTTTTCAAATGGCCATGGATCCTGTCTTGCTTCCATCATAACTAGAGTAATATAATGCCATCATTACAAAGCAAAAAGCATTTTTTGGCTTACACAAGAAGAAGTGAAAATGTCCACAAGTTTCCAAATTTGTAAATTATTAATGGGAGAGCAAGGACAAGTAGTTTCACAAGAATATAAGGAGTTTGTTTTCTCCCAAGGGAATATTCTTCCTCAAGATCAAGTAAAACACATTTCCAACCAAGGAGATCAAGTGTTTATTAATAAAATTCATCATTACATGGTCAATCAGTTACTTGAATCATTCCCTTGCAAGAGTAGGAGATTCCAGGCATGACCAAGGGCATCTTCCAGCTAGAGCATATTCCTAGAATATTCCATGTGAGAGAGTTTTATAAGTAAAGAGGGTTTGTCCTCTTTACAAGGTTTTTGTTGGTTTTCTCAATATTAGGCTCTTTCAAATTTTTGGGATCCTTGATATGTGTATTTTATCTCTCTTGCTAAGGTGGTTGTAGTTATACAACCATTATCAAGTTCTAAGAGCATGTATATGTCTCCCCTATATTAGAGCAAATACATCATGCTTCTCCAATGTTAGCATTCTAACAATGATGTATGTAATATTTGTTTAAAATTTAATGGAAAATAGCTATGATTTATACTATATCTTATCATTGAAATTTAATAATATATTTTACATGCTCTGTTGATTAGGTATTTAGTTTTATGATTATCAAGGGTGGTCATTCTGGGCATAGATCTAGGTTGTAAATTCCTTTCTACATTGTGATTTGGAAATGTGTTGTTGATAACCTTTTAAGCACATCTTAGGTTTATGGATTTGATAGGAGAAAGTTTTTGGATATCTACTTGTAGTGTATGTTTTCGGGGTTTCAAATATCATTTGGATACTTGCATTGCATTAGCACTAATGGATTCAAAGCATTGTTGATAGTTTCCTTAGCTTGTATTTCAGTCTTTCACATCTTTATAAATGAATGATAACATGTATATTGAAGGAACTCTTATTTTTTTAAAACCACCAATGACTCTTTTATAACTACCTAACTTGTCTTACCTACCCTACCTTAAAAATAATACACCATGTTGACTATTTTAAGTATTATTTGCTTGCAAATTCATTAATATTTCAAATCTAAAATGTATCTGTGTTTTGATCTTTGAATCCCAACATTACAATCTCCATTTGGCCTTGATTTGTCAAACATTTCTATAAAAATGAAGGTTTCAATCATATTTACATCTGTCTTTAGTAGCTTGTGTCTAATTTAGATCATTTGTTCATTCCATGTGACAACTCTTCTCGAGTGGAATGAGCAATTTTGGTTATGCTGTAGTCATATTTGTGTTCTTGTGTGCCAATAATGCCCATGTAGATTTAAATATAGAATACCTCCATGAGAGAAAGCTACCCCTTAGGTCATCTCACCTTGGTTCAGACAAAGCTAGAAGTAGTAGGGAGTTAACCATACCCTTTGTCAGTGTCTTCCAGTCATTGTCTATGTTTAATCCATCTTGATGTTAAACCCTTCCCTGACTATAATGACATAATTTTGGGTTTACCATCCATGTTTTCCATTTTATCAAGGGTGCAAGGATAAGTGCAAGAGGTGTGCAAATGGGAACCAACAAATCCTACTTGAAATTTGTATTAAGACTCGTATGAAGGTCTTGATATGCTCAAAAACCTTGTTGTATCATCAAGGAACATTATAAACGTTATCTTCTCACCTTACAAACCATATAAACCTTGAATATTATATTACAAACCTATTAATTTTCATATTACCTTTGTTTTTTTATTTATAAAGGGTCTGTATTCTTGTCTACTACATCTCCAAGCCTTAAAATAATCAAAACATGTCACCATAGGTTTAGGGTTTTACTATGACCTTTTAGACTACCTATAGGGTTTTGAGAGGTTTTTTTGTGAGTTCCATGTGCTTTCTACCTTCTCATGAAGTGTGGAGACCACCAAGATATAAATTAGGACCTACTAAGATCCCTCTAAAATTTTCCACATATCATGCATGAGGATAATAAAGATGAAATGTTTACTAGTTTTTACTATAAATCCCTTAAAACATAGTGTTTTGGCCTCTTTAAAGACTTGAAACTAATGTTTGATAGTCTTCATGACCTTTTTATCTTCTACACCTTTGTTCCTTTCTCAATATCTTTTCATGACCCTGTAAACCTCCTAAAAAATTGAATCCTCACTTTTGGCTCGTCGCATAGCCTATAGAGTTCATTTTTATTCATGTTATAAAACTTTTAGGCTTTGAAATTCTATTTTGGCATTCATTACACTCCTCCCAACCCTATTAATTACTCTTTGGATCCTAAACAGGGCCCTACAAACTTGTCACAAACCTGTAGATCTAGTTTTTATCCTATTATACAACTCATAACCTCATTTTACTTTATTTAAGGCCTTCAACATTCATGAATGGATTTTATAACATTTTATTATCTTTCTCAAACCTTGTTCCATGATTTTTGGATCTTGAAAGGGTTCTATAGACCTATATACATGCTTTAAAACTATTGTTTTCCTCATAACAAGCTCATGAAAACCTTGGAAACATGTTATATATTCTCCCACTTCTCATTCTCATGATGCATGAACTAAAATATTACTTGAATTGACTCATAATCATGATTGAGATACCTACATGAAGCTTTATATAACACTTTTTGATGTAGAGAATAGAATATCAAGAAACCTCCATGAAGCCTGCATTAAAAAGATCAAAAATAATGGAAACTACCTTGATTTTCTTGAATGATGAAATCCAAAATAAACTACATTAACTAAATTAATTAAATTTATTAAAATCACTACAAGAGGTGCTTATTTATACAATACTAAAAGAGATTATATCTCTTAATTTGTAGGAGATTACAACTAATCACACCTAGGAAATGCCCCAAATAACTAACCTATGTCAATCAAAGGTTAATAACACCTTGAGACATTTATTACAATATATTTAATATTAATTAATTATTCTAACATTCCCCCCTTAATTGATCATAGCTTGAAGAGAAGAAGAGAGAGAATTATTGAATGCCTTAAACTTATCACGTGCAAGTGACTTCGTAAAGATATCTACACACTGATCCTGATTGGGGAAATATTAGATCTGTATGTTGTGTTATTGAACATGTTAAAATATGAAATTAATCTTAACTTATATGTGTTTGGTTCTCTCATGAAACATTGGATTACAATAAGATGTAGAATGCCCTAATTGTCACAATTTAGAACTATAGGTTGAGTCTATCGAACTCCAAGTCCTAAAAGAATGCGATGTAACCACATTACTTAATAGATAGCTCTTGTTTCAACATGATATTATACCTATATGGAAAATATAGAAACACAATTATACTTCTTACTTCCCCATGAAATTAGACTAGATCCTAAAAAGAACATAAATCTAGAAGTGGATTTCCTATCATCAATAGAAGCTGCATGATCTACATCCATGTATCTTGTCAAGAAGAACTTATCATTATTATTATACTATAAGACATAATTAATTGTACCTCTAATGTATCTCAATACCCACTTTGCCACTTTCCAATGTGATACCTTTGGTTCTTGCATGAACCGAGAAAGATAGCTGACAACATATCTAATATCTGGTCTAATATATGTCAAGTAAATGAGACTCCCAATCAACTACCAATAGGGAGTTGAATTTTATTCTAGTGATGGATTTGTACGAGACCACTAAAGTATTGTATCCATAGTTATTTCAATAGGCTTTTAGTGTATCATCCTAAATTTCTTGAGCAATGTCTTGGTATACTTCATCTATGAAACCAAAATGTAATGTTCCTTCTGCCATACCTCCAAACCCAGACAATAGTGTAGTATCCCAATATTTATCATGTCAAATGATCTCTTGAGATCATTCTTAGCTGTATTGATCATCTTCACTATGCTACTAGTGATAACTAGATCATTGACATAAACAATCACTATAACAACCTCTCCCCCATGCTCTTTAAGGTAGAGGTTAGGATCATATGGACTCCTGTTGAATCCATGTTGTACGAGATGCTATCGATATTTATGTATCAGGCTTGAGGAGCCTATTTTAGCCTATAGATAGACTTGATAGGCCTACACACTTTCTATTCTTGATTAGGTGCCACAAATCCTTCAAGTTGAGTCATGTAGACTTCCTCTTTCAAATCTTTATTAAGAAAGGCACTTTTTAGATCTATTTGATGGACTTTCCTTCCAAACTATGCATCCATAGCAAAAACCATTTTGATATTCTTTATCTTAGTTGTGGGAGCAAAAGTCTCCTCATAGTCAATGCCTTCTTTCTAAGAATACCCTTTTACAATAAGCCTTACCTTGTACTTATCAATATTTCCATTTTCTTTGTACTTGGTCTTAAAAACCCATTTACATCCAATAGGTTTCTTCCCTGGTGGAAGATCAACAAGCTACCAAGTGTTAGTCTTTATCAATGACTAATATTCTACATCCATGACATCATTCTAAAGTGTAGACTGTAGGGCTTCTATTACTATAGAGGGCTCATATGTTTCTTGCACAATACTCATAAGGGCCATATTGACCTCTTCTTGAGCCATGATTTGAGTCCTTGATATTAAATTGGATGTATCTAGTATTCCATCCAAGTTAGCATCTCATATAGTACTTATATACCACTTGGGCATACACTAAACTGTAGGTGGTGATGCTAGAGGTCCTATTTGATTATCTTCCTATTCAATTTCACCATCACTATATAAAAATATTATAGGACTTTTGCATGTATCATTTACTTGTGTAGAAGGTGGATTTATTCCACTCTTTTCATCAAACACTGCATCTATACTGATTAGTACTTTCTTTGTTTCTAGATCAAGGAGCTTGTATGCCTTTGATTGTGTACTATAACCCACAAAAATACATTCCTTTGTTGTCTTATATAACTTATTTATTTTCTTCTTAGGAACATGCATATATGCCTTATAACCAAAAACTTAAAGGTGAGTTACCTCTGGTTTATTCCCTATCCAAGCTTCATGTGGTGTGATTCCATCAAGAGCTTTGGTGGGTGACCTGTTCAACAAGCAAACTGTAGTGTGACAAGTTTCTACCCAATATGTATTAGGCAATTTTGCATCCTCAACCATGCTATGAAACATTTCCAAAATGACCCTATTACACTATTTTGCAACTTCATTCCACTAAGGCGAATATGGATCTATCAATTGGTGATTGATTCCATTCACACTAAGATAAGCTAAGAATTTTTTACTAGTGTATTCCCCCCACGATCTGAGTAGAGGGTCTTGGTTTTCTTACCAATTTTATTTTCAACTGTGGCCTTGAATTCTTTGAAGACTTGAAAAGCTTGATCCTTAGTTTTTAATAAATATACCCACATTTTTCATGAGTAATCATCAACAAAAAGCTGAAAGTATTTATACCATTTGAGACTAGAAGAAAAATGTCCACAAAGATCAGTGTGCACCAAGTCCAACTTACCAAGTGATCGATACTCAGTCTTTCCAAAAGGAGCTCTTCTTTATTTTACTGCTAAGTAACTAGTACATATATTAGAATATTTCTTGAGTTTGGGAATACCACAAACCATATCTTAATTTTTCAATTAAACCAAATATCCATAACTCAAGTGACCATATCTTTTATGCTATAAATTGCCTAGTTCTATATCTTTTACCACAAGTTCTTGATGATCATTTTGAACAAAATCAAGCTGAAACATTTTGCCAATGTTAGAAGCTTTGGCAATCAATTTAAAATTCCTAGAATTGTCTTTGATATGGCAAAAATTTTGACCACTTTGGTGGTCAAATTCAACCATGAGCTTGTGGTCAAGTAGCTGATTAATAGATAATAGATTTTTTGTAAGACCTAGAACATTTAGAACTTTTGAAATGTTACAATTTTTATTTCCAAGTTGAAGTTTGATGTCACCACTACCTTGTAATGTATATGAGGTATCATCTCCAAGTGATACATTTCTATTTGACTCTGATTTTGTCAAAGTAAAAAACTAGTCTTTTTTGTCTGTCATGTGTTTAGTTGCTCCTAAATCAACATAACAAACTACACTTGGATGATTGGTAGACTCATGTGTTTGAGTAGCTAAACCATATTCCTCATTTGAAGAATCATTGTCTTTAGCAACATTGCCATGTTGTTTAGGCTTGAAATTTTTATGTTTCCACCTATTTTGTTGTTGTGGTTGCTTTTTTTTAGTTTTTGGTGACTTGTTGAAAGATGACTTCTTTCTTGATGAGCCCTGTTGAAATGTGTTGTACCAACAATGTTTCAAGTCATGTCCTTATTTTCCAAAAATTTGACATGCTTTAAGAGAATGTGAATTATTCCTTTGTTGGTTATGTTGATTATTCTACTTTGGAGATTGCTTTTGAGCCTTCATGGGTTTCTTCCCCTTCTGATTCGATGCAAGTGTATGCTCGTCATCTACTTTGAATTATTAATAGCTTCCTCTTGTTGCAACAAATTGACCAACACCTCAAAATTTGGTTTTTGTCTTGTCACATTCAATGTAGTCATAAATATCCTATATGTGGGGGGCAATGCTCTAAGGACTATAGGGACCAAAGAGTTATCTATCACTATTTCACCCAAAGATTGAAGTGAAGCCTGTAAAGTTGTAACTCTTCTAAAGAATGATTCTACTTTTTCATCTAATTTGATCTTAAGAGTGTGTAATTAGTTTTGAAGATTCAATATTTGGTTTTGATTCTTAGCTTCATAAATAGTTTTAAGCTTATCCCATGCATCTTTTGCAATTGTAGAACTATAGATATGAGGTTGTACCTCATCCAAAACACCAAAAATGATTATCAACTTACCCTTTTTAATAGCCTTGTCATATTTTTTTTGTTGACCAAAATTTGTTGCATGTCTAACCCATGTGCCTTCAACTATTGACCAAATATCTTCAAACTCTAGATGTGTTTGTACTTTTGTTTTCCATCTTACATAATTATCACCATGAAGCAATTGTGTGTCAAGGAGCACAAAATGTGGTCCCAAACAAGAAATTTTTCAAGTTGCGCATGACAAATAAATATAAGTGTGTTTAAGTGCAGAAATGAAATATGCATTTGCAAAATGTAAGGAAAATACAAAAAATGCATACAAAAAGATGACAAATTGTGCACTATCACATAATGGACATCAGACTCTACCAAAAATGCATCCAAACAAGCAATGGAAAAATAGACATCTATTTCAACCAAAAATGCATCTAAACTAGCAATGGAAAATTGGATGTCGATTTCAACCAAAAATGCATCCAAACAAGCAATGGAAAACTGAACATCGATTTCAATCAAAAATGCATCTAAGGAGTAAATGAGGCTATAATTTTAGATTTTTAATTTTTATAATTTAATGACTCCAATAGATATATAATCTAAAAATATTCACTTTTTAAAAATACAACATATAAATTGGAGTTATCATTTAAAAGTTATGGCCTCTTAAAGGTCCAAAATACATGAACTGATTAGCTAAATTGGCAAGAAACTAAAAATTATGGAAATATGGGTGATTATAATGTAAAAAATATCATTGACACTACATATATCTCAAAAATATCCAAGGTGGAAAAAAATCACCTTCTCAGGCCTCACGAATCAAAAGTTATGAACCTTGAAAGAAAATCTCTTCAAATTTGGCTCACAGTGGTGAAGGACAAGCCCTCAAGGGATTAAAAAATGCCCACAAAGTGGTCATATGGCTTTAACAAAGGATTAAATATCCTAGTGGTGTGATGGTGGTGTTGATGCTGGAAGTGGTAGATCTAGGTGGTGCTCCACCCAAAAAATTGACCTTGCATTAAATGAAAACTTCCAAATTGCACTCTACCTTCAAACTTTCACCACCGGTGCCTCTGTGCTCTGTTTTAAGAAAACAAATACTTTTCATAAATATATCTATGAGAGGAATATGGTTATATAGTATTTGATCTATGATTATGCAAAAAAAATTAGAAAAACTATCATTTTTCTATTGTTCCTCACTTGTTCTACAAAATAGAAACTTAAAAAAATCATATACAAAATGAAATCCATAATAAATTACATTAACTAAATTAACTAAATTTATTAAAATAAATACAATAGGTGATTATTTATACAATACTAAAATAGATTATATCTCCTAATCTATAGGAGATTACAACTAATCACACTTAGGAAATACCCCAAATAACTAACCTATGTCAATCAAAGGTTAATAACACCTTCAAAATTTTATTAAAATATAGCTATGATTAATTAATTATTCTAAAAAATTATGTATTATAAATTTGAAACAAACATAATTATGACTTTGATATGGTTTCCCCATGATAGACTTTGAAACAATCCACAAGGAGGCAAGAAAGAATTGAAAATAAAGTCAAAGATACTTTCAAACAAGGTGTATGGACCTCAAGGGCTTGTGAATGAGCTTCAAAATTATAAATGACATTTATGTCTCTTTATTAAATCTTTCAAACTTTTTATTACCTAATTAATTTATATTAGGACTTATTTTTATTTTTTTTTCATTGAGAAAAACCTTTTAATGACTTTAGTCATCAAATAGAACTTGACAAGGGCTAATATGACTTTATGATCTCATTACACTTATTAGGCCTTATGGAAACATAAAAATATATGGGAAACCACAAATAATTCATGAAATACCTAAATTTAATATAAATATATCAATCATGAAGGTACTACTAGCTATTACTTAGTTGGTCTTGGCCTAAAAGTCTTGTTCCTAGCATGTGAGGTGATGAGGGATCAAGGAGAATTGAAAAATCAACATTTTGATGACCTGTCAGGATATTGCTCCACCAATAAGAGCATATATGATTACCTCTTGTATTAGCAACTAAACATGGAATTTAACCAAAATGATAAGTAATTAGAAATATTAAACAACACAGGAATATGAGAGACAATACACAATTATATTAATAATCACTCAGAAGAAAATACAATAAAGAAGATGCCACTTCTTCTTCCACATCAAAGGCTCACCACACCTCAAGACCTTCTTCCCTCTCTCTCTTGGTCCCAACAATCAACTCCAATACAGAATTGATGTTCACCTCCACCAGTCAGAAATAATGCTGCTAGTACACCAAGCACACAACCGTACTCCAAGTGGATCTCCTGCTCTCTGCTGCTACCTGCAAATCACTAGACCTTACTCACCATTGTAGATATCCAAAAGAAGCCATGCTCACCTGCTGACCAAGATCATACAAATACTAAGAACCCTTCTGATTCTCTAAACCAGCACCCACACTTGGTACTACGGCACTAAGAGGAACACACCATTGCTCTCTTCTCTCAGAAGGAGCTTATTTAGCTCTCTTACTCCCTAGCACACTTTTAAAATATAGCCTATGAGTCTATTATATAGATCTCATACTTACTATAATTAGACTATCCTAATTACAATAATTAGACACGCAACTCAAGACTATAATTAGCCTTTACATGCAAACTCTTGATTCAATAAACTAACTATCTATGAAATGAATAGTTCTGAAACTACCACAGGCGACTGACATCGGTCCTTGTCTACTTGGAGGTGACCGATGTCAGCTGACCTCATGCCGATGCCAGTTGTCTTCAGCTCACACCTGCCGATGTCAGTTGCCTTCTGTACTACACTCTGCCGATGCCGGTTGTCTGGAACTCAGTAACCTCCTCCATGTTTTCACCAGTTGAAGCTTTTAGCTCCACATCCTAACAATCTCCCACTTGGAGATAAACAACTACAACTGTACCTGTACCTGTACACTATCTAATTTTATTCCCTGGCTTGTATCCCTCTTCAAGCTTAATCCTGAAGACCAACCGCCACACACCTTGTGATGCTCTACCTGTCATCCAAATCTCTTGCCACATCCGCATCTACAAACCCCTGTAGAAAATAACTTGACCCTGCATAGCATGTGCACCTGCTGTTGGTCCCTCTAAGAATCCATTGAACTACCCTCCAGTACTTCTTTCCCGAATTGGCTCCAAACTTTCTGACAACTCCCACTGCTTGGGAAAACTCAGGTCTACACTAGACCTCATGTGATTTTGAACACTTGTTCTAAGCTCTGCTTGAACTATCCAGCCCTTGGTGTTCTTTCCAATTCTGCATCTTGCATCTTGAACCCCACCAACACCGTCTTCACATCAGCTCCCACTGGAGAAAAAATCTCCATGTCTCTTATGCCAAAGAATTTCGTTGCTCCAAATTCTTCCTGACATACCTCTGAACTATCCTTACCCTTAGCTCAGCAAATCCTTGTATGTACAAACCTGCTAGCAAATCACCCACATACAGTAACTAGATAATGTCGTGACTCATTACCCCCTGGTAAGGCAAAACCACAATAGTTACATTGACATTGACTGAAGCCATGCTTAGTCATCCACCTGTCAAACCCTATACCACTGTCCTGCAGCTACCTCAAGACCATATGCCTTGACCTTTCATCTCACATATCCATCCACTCTCTTCTTTAACTTGGGAATCCATCCCTCATCTAGTGATTTATTCCAGCTGACAACTCCACCAACAAATACCTATTTGGTTCTTCTCCAAGGACTCACTCCTCATCCATGCCAAGCTCCCACTATTTTTGGATTCTACCTGCATTGCTTCTTCACATATTCCTAGTTCTTGACCATCAGTAAGCAATATAAAGAAGGTGAACAATGAATATGAGGTTCACTTACCCTTTCTGACCTCCATATGGGCATTTGAGACTTGTTGACAGCTTGCTATCTGCCCACCATCCGTTCTAGTGACCGATCTCAGCCATCTCCCAATCTGCATCCGATCGATGTCAGTTCCCTGCACTGGCCCTGATTGCTGACATCATTTCATTGGCCGATGCCAGTATCCATTCTGCCAACGTCAGTTCCTTTATGATCGACATCGGTCTTCTTGTTGCCGACATCGGTTACTGTCTGACCGACGCTGGTACCTGTGTTCGCTTGTGAGTGATGACTTCTTCCCGTGAGCTCCTTTTGGGTCAAAACCCTTGTCCATATCAACATAGCCCTACTCAGAATAATTTAGTCCCCTCTGTTGATCTCTTTCTGCCATCTCCTCCATGAACACCAAGGCCTTTTAGTTCTTAAGTTTGTCAAAGATATCTATCTTCTGCTTAAGAACATGCATTCCCCTCCTACTTATGTGACCAAGCCTACAAAGCCACATCTCTGTAACAAAAGGTGATTCAGTAATATAAGTAGATAGATAAATGATACCTACTTTCTTACCACCATCTAATTCAAGTGCATCCACTGTGAGAGTTATAGTGCATCTCCCATCACCCAACTTTCCTGAAGAAATTAGACTCATCTCCAAGACTGGTCCCTGCATGACTTCCTTCACCACCTGTGTGTTATCTGCCTGCAATTTTAGCTTCACTTCCCCTTCATCAATAATCTGGCAAGGCTCTCCAACCCCTAAATAAATCTCTCCAAAGTCTCTAAGGACATGCTCATGAAAAGATGCTCTATTTTGGGTTACATGGAAAGAGGCAAAAGAATTTGTAAACCAAGATTCTACTTTATCCAGAACAACCTATGCAACATCACCTGCAACATTTGCTTCTACACGCTGATCTCCTACCGACCAACAATCTCCCTTTACCTGCGCTTTCTTTCCATCAATTAGACCATTCGTGCTATTTAGTTTCTCCATTCGTAGCTTACTTTCTTCTACCATTGCTATACTCCCACTCAATCTGAAACCCCTGCGAGTGACCTGTAATAAAAAACACTACCAGATCTGAACCACCTGTTAGTCAACCCAACCAAAAGCTCTGATACCACTTGTTGGTATCAAGCTCAAGAACCTATAACCAGGCTCTGATACCACTTGTCAGGATCTTGTTCCACCAATAAGAGCATATATGATTACCTCTTGTATTAGCAAATAAACACAGAATTTAACCAGAATGATAAGTAACTAGAAATATGAAACAACATAGGAATATGAGAGACAATACACAATTGTATTAATAATCACTCAGAAGAAAATACAATAAAGAAGATGCCACTTCTTCTTCCACCTCAAAGGCTCGCCACACCTCAAGACCTTCTTCCCTCTCTCTCTCGGTCCCAACAATCAACTCCAATACAGAATTGATGTTCACCTCCACCAGTTAGAAACAATGCTGCCAGTACACCAAGCACACAACCGTACTCCAAGTAGATCTCCTACTCTCTGCTGCTACCTACAAATCACTAGACCTTACTCACTATTGTAGATCTCCAAAAGAAGCCATGCTCACCTGCTGACTAAGATCATACAAATACGAAGAACCCTTCTGATTCTCCAAACCAACACCCACACTTGGTACTGTGGTACTAAGAGGAACACACCATTGCTCTCTTCTCTCAGAAGGAGCTTATTTACCTCTCTTACTCCCTAGCACACTTTTACAATACAGCCCATGAGTCTATTATATAGATCTCATACTTACGATAATTAGACTATCCTAATTACAATAATTAGACACGCAACTCAAGACTATAATTAGCCTTTACATGCAAACTCTCAGTTCAACAAACTAACTGTCTGTGTAATGAATAGTTTTGGAACCGCCACAAGTGACCGATGTCGGTCCCTGTCTACCTGGAGGTGACCGACGTCGGCCGACCTCTTGCCGATGCCAGTTGTCTTCAGCTCACACCTGCCGATGTCAGTTGCCTTCTGCACTGCACTCCACTGACGCTGATTATCTGGAACTCAGCAACCTCCTCCATGTTTGCACCAGTTGAAGCTTTTAGCTCCACATCCTAACATGACCCCCATGGAATTTTTACCTACTAATAAAGGATCCAATTGGCTTATACAAGTCTAGTTGTCATAAGAGTGATTAAACTCCTTTAAATAATTTAATATAAAAGTAAAACTATGACTAAAAATTCTTGACTAGCCTCTAAACGAATTAAAGAAGCCTCAAAACACATAACAAGAAATCAAAGAACAACAATGTGTAAAAAACACTTGGAGGAATGAAAAAACAACTAAATAACTATGTACAATGCTTTAATATGACCTCAAAGGTAGGGTTTGAGGTGTATCCCATTGACTGGGATAAGTAGTGCTTCTCCATTTAGCTTTGAGAGTTAGAAATTATTTGCTTGCTTTCCGTTGGTGATGATATATGGGCCACTCCACATGGAATCAATTTTTTTTATGTATTCTAGCTTTAGCTCAGTCTTCACCCCACTTCAAAACCATATATCCATATTTAAAATTTATAATAATATATTTATTATCAAAATTTATCTTCACTTGGGCTTGATGAGCCTCAAGAGTATGCACTACTTGGTTAATAGCTATTCTATCTCCATTAACTCAACCAATCTCACTATCATTACATCATTTTCTAGCATTTCCAGATGTTGTGTAATCTCAAGAGAAGGTAATTCTAATGACAAGGTAATTTTTACCTCTCTCGCATACACCAACATGAAGGGAGAATTCTCAATGGCTCTCTTAGGTGATCCTACCAGCCTAAAGGGATATTTTGAGTTTGGTATGACAAACTCTCTAATATCCTCCATTGTCCTCTTGATATTCCTTATAAAATTCTTATTTGTAGACTCAGCTAAACCATTGCCTTTAGGGTAATAGTTTTAATAGGCCTTAAAATATATTCCATGCTTAACTACCCATTGACTAAATTGAGTGCCCATAAAGTATTTAGCATTCTCATAAATAATAGTAAATAGGATACCAAACCTTATAATATGATGGATTTATCATACCAATAAAATATAAAACCCACTAAATAAATGGTTGATCTATTTGGATAGGGTGAAAAAGAATGGCATCTAACCTTTAATTTCCTATGAAGTAAGCACATTTATTATATTTTCTCACCCATTTGTGGGCATCTCTAAACAAATCAAGCTAGTAATAACCAACTCTCATGACTTTAGAATTAGTAGTCTTTGGTGAGAAATGACCTCCTAGTAGACCATCATGGAACTATTCAAGCACTATAACAACCTAATTATGCTCAATAGATATTAATAACACTCCATTTATATATTTTATAAATAAAACACCATCAACAAGGGACAAGGGAATGGATTTCAACATGAAATACCTCCTTTTTGCCTTGTCAAGGCTTTGAGGATCATGTTTGTAAGAAAGAAACCATATCCTAAATCTAGTTGTTTCAAGGGTCAATCTAAGTTGATTGATCTTCTTGAAGCATGCATATTTTCTTATTATCTAATTCCAAGTTTGATGAAAGTTTATCACACAACCCTTTACCCCTCACAACCTTGGTGATGTTGATATGTACATCATATTCCATGACCTTGGTATTTCATCCAACTTTATTTTCATTGATGTCCTTAATCAAAAATAAATCTTTCACACTTTAATGAGAAACCACTAGTTGTATTATATTGTAAAAAATCATATGTATAATCTTTTTGAGAGATATCAAAATATCAAAGACTTATTTCTCAATGAAACTATACCTCAATTCATAGTCCTTAGTTGCTTGGTTGAAAATGCTATTGGTTACTCCACTTGATCACCATGTTATTGAGTTAGGATAGTTGAAATGATATCACTTTCTCCAAAGGCATAAATAATGAAGTGTTTTTAATATTTAGGATTCACAAGAGTAGGATCTTGATAAATTGATTGTTTGATGCTTTCAAAATTATCATTACCTTCCTTTGACTAGATAAAAATAGTATTATTTTTTAGCATGGAGGTAAGAGGCTTGACCAATGTGGAAAAATATGATATGAATCTCCTCACAAAGTTTATTCTCCCCAAGAATATTTGAATACTTTTTCTTATTGATTGGGAGAGAAAGAGATAAAATGGCATTTACTCTCTTTGGATCAATAGCAAGACCATCCTTTGAGACTATGTGTCCTAATAGTTTTCCTTCATGAGACATAAACACAACACTTTTTAGGATTAAGAGACACTTCAAATCCTGGATACATGTTAAATACTTTTCTTAGATGATTCAAATGTTCACTTGCATACTTTTAAAAAATGGTTATGTCATCTAAATAGACCAAGATAATGTCATTAATGAGACCTTTAAAGTTCATATACATTTCCCTTTGAAAATTTGCACTAGCATTGGTCAACCCAAAGGGCATCTTATTATAAATATAGGTCCCCCATTTGGATGTAAAGGTTGTTTTAAACTATTCTATTTCTTGAACTAGGATTTAATTGTATCCTAAATAACCATCTAAGAGAGAAAACCTTTTAGCTCAAACCACTATTTGAAGGAATTTTTCCATGGATGGGATACGATAATGTCCTTGAGAAGTACTTTATTTAGGTCTCTAAAATCTACACATAGTGTAATATCTCAATTCTTCTTCCTGACGAGAAATAGATTAGCCACCTAAGAGGAATGTCTAATTGGTAAAATGATTTATGCCTCTATGAGCTTGGTTATATCTTTATTATTAAGGGTTCAATCTTAGGATTTATTGGCCTTCAATTTTTTGTAATAAGATTTACATTGGGATCCAACACAATGGTATGTTGTGCTAATCTTGGGTTAAATACTCTAATATCCTCATAAATCCACACAAATTTATCATCATAATATCTAAAAATATAAATGAAAGCTTGTTTTTTTGATTTAGTAAATACCTTCCACGCTTCAAGAGCTTGTCATTTGATATGGCTACTTACTCATTATTTTATTCTTTGGTATTCATATTCATTCTTTCATTCTTGAGTTGATCATCAGAATTAAAGATGCTCTCCAAGGTGAAAAATCCTTTTGGAAAAAACTTAATCTTTAGATATATGATTTGGTATCCATACTATTATTTCAACTTTGATTGATTTCTAACATAATTTTTTTCTTCTTCTTACATAAATTTGAAAATTGATTATCACTATCAAACACTTGCAAACTAGTTGTGTTATTTGGAACTACTTATCTAACCAAAAGCTTAACATGTTAATTAAATTAACTCATGATTTCTTGAGGAAGATTATATTGAGAACCAACAGTTTCAATACTATCAATAGCTTGGTGTTTCACTCTTGGTACCACCTAGATGCTAAAATTATCAAAGTCTTCAACTAGGTCCCATACTCTATGTTTATAGGATTTTATCAAGTTGTTCTTGGATTTTATTTTAGGTATAACATGATGTATGATGATTTCATTATATCCAAACACCTGTAACACTTTAATTCCCCTCTTTTTGATAATTAGAGTCCTTGGATCAATGTTTCATATTTAGCTACATTATTGGTATAGCTGAAATGAATCCTAAATGCAATGAAGTATCTCTCTTTTTTAGGAGAGACATCATGAAACCAAAAACAAAAAAAATATTACTTCTTGAACCATTAAATTAAATCTACCATGTTCCCTCAATATCTTCTTATGACCTCATAAGGTTAGGTATAATAGAATTCTCCTCGTGTATGCAATAAGCACCCAGCCTAGTTTCTTCCACATGGTCATATGGTTCAAACTCATAGAGTTCCTTTACCCAGTCATTAAGAAAAATGTTTGGATATTCCTATAAATATGTATTAGCCTCATGAATAATACCATATTCATCTTGGTCATGTATAGTATTTATGTTTACAGGAATAGACATATATGGCTCAATATGATCTTTGGAGATAGGTTTAGCCTTGATGGTTACCCATGTCCCATATCTAGTCTTAAGAAGCACATATAACCAATTTGAAGACAAATATCATACCATTTTTGTATTAAATTCTATAAACAACTATATGTAAAAATATTAAGGGAGATCAATGACTAAAATGTCTTAAAAGATGGAAAGACTTAGACATGCATGAAGGGTAAGGTTAAGACTTATAATGATTCCTATTATATTAATAATAGTGAAATCTAGTTGGAAAACACCCTTGGTGATTGGTGTGTATTCTATGCCTAAAAAATCAATAATTTTCTTGGGTATAACAGAACTACTAGCTCTAAAATCTATCATAAAATTATACACAAGATGTTTAATAATGATTAGGGATATGTATAAGGAAGGTGGCTTGTTGGTCTTACTTAATTCTCCTTCTTTTGGTTGGCATAAGATTTTAGGAGAAGCTAATGTACCCTTTTTTGGTTTATTTATGTGATAGAAATGATTCAAAGACTCTTTCAAAAAATCTCTTTGTGATGGAATTGAGAGTGATTCCCACATAGTCACATTCAGATTGGTTTTTTTTCATTTGTTTTACTATACTAAATGGAATATGACCAATTTTTGGTTGTAATTTGGTACTAAAAACATCTTCTTTTGATTGTTGATAAATTGGATGCTTATTTTTGGATCGGATATCCTACCTATCAACTTAATTTACTTGTAGCTCAAAATATTTAGCAGATGTACCTTTTTTGTAGCCCCTTTTGGTGTTTGAGAAGTAGATGTTTGACGAACCATGGAATATTTTTCTCCTTCCATTTCTCTCATTTTAGACCTTGTATTTTATCCAATTGGATTGCCTCCCTTTTTTAATGCTTCATTCTAATTTACACCACAAAAATCATTCTCTTTATAGTTAAATAAAGTAGACTCACTTGCCACCTGTTCTTGAGCGTCTTCTCATTTTGGAGCTAATTCCACTTGTTCCTAAAAACTAATTCACTTTGAACCATTAACACTTGGATAAGAACCCCATTTGGACAAGCATTTTGATTTTGGGGTTGGTTACATGGGTAACACCTTTCATAATATTAAACTAAATTATTTTGAATAGGAACAATAACCTTGGAAGCACTTGTAGCATCTAGTTTTTGGGTGTCCAAGGGCCTAGTATAGCATATTTGACCTTGTCCTTGGGTATTACCTTGATAAGGTTTCCTATTGGGTTGATATGCTAGATTAAAAGTTTGATAAGGTCTACTATGTTGGGATTACTATATTTTCAAAGCCACCAACTCATATCCAAAAAAATTTATCAAGGATTTCATTTCATACAAATAATTAAAAGGGGTAATAGGTGGATTTGGTGGACTAGTTACTCTAGGGAGAGGTGTAAAATCTGGCTAATTAGGTGGAGATTCAAGAAAAAGAGGCATTGGTGTTCTAGGATCTTTTTTCCCATCTTGGATTAGGTAATTTCTAGCTCTTATGTACACCTCATAAGCATCAGGTAAAATGGTTCCCCCCACAAATTGAATCATAGTAGCCACATCACTATTCAAATCTATCAGATAATAAAGAAATATAGTTTTTGGAAAAAACTTTACTAGAGGTGGAATCCTATCCTGGGTCTTCTAAAACTTGAAATTGAAGTTTACCATGAGTTCATGGGGAGGTCTTTTAATAGTGGTAAGTTGCTCCATTAAGGATAAATGATCACTTTTGTCCTCAAATTGTTTGTAAAGATTTTATCCTAATTCATCTTAGTTATGTATCAAATTTGGATGCAACCACTATACCATTGAAGTCATTTTACTTTAAGGGGAGTGGAAAGTAGCCTCCTAGCTACAATATTTGGTACAATGTTATGAATTTATCATATGTTATTAATGTCTTGAATGTGTTATATGGGGATAGTGGAATTTTCACCAGTGAAATAAGGTATACATTTGTAGGGTTGATACTAAAATTTCATCACATTGAGAAAGGGAAAGAGGGATAACTCCATTGAAGGTAACAAATATCTGATTTCTTTGATCCATAAATGGAATAGGAACTAGCCTTTCTCTTGGTTTAAAAAACCTATGAAAAGTAGGTGTGGATTGGGATCTTGAATGGGGTTACCTAGATCTTCTATTTCTCCGTATAGGTAGAGACAAACTTAATTCAAAAAATTGATAACCCTTAAATCTTGATTAATCTCTTGTATCCACTATTGGCATAAAAATATAGGACCAATTTGAAACTAGGAACTTATGGAGTCACCAGGTGCTTATAGAATGTCTTCAAAACTAAAAATTGATAAGAATAACACCAACTTTATCAACTAAAACTCTTAAATCAATAAAATTATGTGTCCCATCAGGCATGCTAAAAATATTTGTCACATGAATCTTGCACCCATTTGATTAGTAAGTTGATTTAGTACAAAAATGGGAACATCCCCAAGGTGTGGGACCTTGCCTCCTTGGGATGAACATCTAGATAAGACCAGCTCATGCCTAAATTGAGTGAACCTAATATATGATCAACTTTCATAGCTAAAACACTACTTAACAGGGACTATTTTCAACCTTAACTAAGTATCTCATCATGGAAAAAGGATAGAAGTAAACTGAAAATACAAATTGGTGATGCACTAATGTTTAAATAACTCTTCAACTTATTTTAAATAGCATAAGACATCCTTAAAAACTAATAGAAACTTTTCCACACAATCTTCAACTCACATGCCTCTCACATAAGTATTTTTCATGAAGGTAATAAGTCTAACATTACATCAAGAGGGGTAATAATTCACCTTGAAAAGGATCAAATGATGTAAATTTGTAGCTAATTCTGCATAAACTTGATTATACACAACTTACAACCTATAAAATAAAGTAATCTAATTTAACATGATGGTAAGAAGGATAGGACAACATTACAAGGGAAAACCTCAAATCCATAAGAAAATATCAACAACCCCAATGTTATAGACAACATTCAAGAAATTTGAAGAAAGGCAATATTAGTTCTTTATTAATGTCAAAGCTAAATCTTACGTACTATCTTCAAATGAGCAGAATCTTATTATAAAAAAGTATAAGGATACTTTTCAATCATTTTACAATCATATATATAGAGTATAAATAATTAAGATAATAAAGGACATTAACTTCATCAAGTACCTCCATTTGATCAAGCATGTGTAAGATAAGGGTACCAAGAATTTAAATGCATTAAACTCATTTAATGTCTTGGACTTGTTCCATATACACTTGGTTAGTTGTTTGGCATAGTGGAGCATAAAACCATACTATCTTCACTCAGTTTATTTCTTAGAACAAATTTTTTATGATTCTTAGATGATGATTTGGTCTTATTTTTTTGATAAACTCCTAAAAAACTTAAATCTTACCACTTTCTCTTTAAAATGTGATGGTTAGAAGCAAGGCAGTTATTCTTAACTTGTTCTCAATGCTTGGATTCCTTGCTAAATCTCCTATAGTAAGATATGCCTCAAGCTGACATAACTCACCCATTTAGCCTTTTCAGCCTATTTATCATCAACTAAAATCTCCTTGAGGATGTTTAACTTCTTTATGATCATGTTTCTAACAATCTTACATTTTTTTGGATGCTGGAGATGGTTTAAGGAACCTGTATTTCCTTTTTCGACATATCAAATGCTTAATATTTTTTACTTGGATGGTGTTTCTAATAGTTGTGTTGGTCAAGAGTGGGTTGGATACATGTTTCACATGATCAACATCTTAAAAACCCTGCATTCCAACCTAATCCCCTATTTCATACCATACAAACATGCATTTAGCATCTCAAACAAGGATTGTACAAGGTGGGTTTCTTCATTGTTGGGAAAGAGATCCAATATTCTATCCCTACTCTATATGTAATCTTGAGAACATGATTGAAGTCTTTCCACTATGGTTAACCATTTTATTACTTCAAATTCATCCTTAAAAGGCCTATGAGGGTCTCACAAGTATGTCCTAGGTAAGCAATGAACTTCCTCTATTGATTAGGTCTATATAAGCCCTAAAACCCTATTTTGACTTTAAAGATCATGGGAACCTTATATATTCTATAAAAAACCTATTAATGTGTTTATATTATTCTTGAAATTTTGAAAAATCTATCTGAAGTCCTTGGAAACCTACTTAGATCATGTTTAAGAACCTATTTCTTCACCTTACATCATCAAAACACCTTATAAGGGCTATGTTATAGACCTACAAACATGTTGAATAGATCATGGGATTATGAACCCTCTATTTTTATATTGATCAATCATGGATACCTTATAAACTCTACCTACAAACTTCTTATCATTTTTAGGAGTTATTTCCTTATTTTAACGTTAAATCATAGAAACATTTGCAATAACTATCTTTAAGCTTGTATGAAGGTCATAAGATTCTAAAACCCTTTGTCTTGATATTGAAATCATTATCAAACATTGGAGAAAACCTTTAGGTATGCACAGGAGCTCTAAACCCCTATTTTATCATTGTATGATTAGTGAATAAACCTTAAAACTATGTTGTAGACCTTGATGATGTTTGAAATTTGAAACCTTGTCTTTCACCTTACAGACTTGTAACCTTTGAAATATGCTTAACATCATGATCTAAGACATTTTAGTCATGAATATAGTCCTAAAACCTTGGTATTATCTATTAATATCCTTAGATCTTTCTTTAAATCTACATAATACTTGTATGAAGGTATTAAGATGTTTAGAAACCTTGTTTTATCATCAAGGAACCTTAGAAACTATGCCTTCTCACCTTACATACCATAGAAAACTTGAATATTTTATTATATACAAATTAAATTTCATGTTACCTTTGTTTTATATTTAAAAATGGTCTGCAATCTAGTTTATTTTCTCTCCAAGCCTTAAAATAGTCAAAACATGTTACCATGGGTTTAGGGTTTTAGTATGACCTTGTAGACTACCTATAGGGTTTTGAGAGGTTTTATAACCTCCTTAAAGACTTGTAACTAATGTTTTCTAGTCTTCAAGACCCTTTTTATATTGTCAATCTTCATTCCTTGCTCAAGGTCTTTGTCATAACCCTATTGCCATCCTCAAAACTTGCATCCTCACTTTTGGTTTGTCACATAGCCTATGGAGTTCAGTTTTCTTCATGTTATAAAACTTGAAGGCTTTAAAATTATATTTTTACATTCATTAGACTCCTCGCAACCCTATTACTTGCTTTTCAAATCCTCAATAGGTCCTTGTAGACCTCTCACAGACCTACAGATCTAGTTTTTAGCTTGTTATTCAACTCATACCCTTATTTTCCTTTATTTAAGGCCTTAAAAACTCATGAATGGGTTTTAGAACATTGTTTTATCATTCTCAAACCTTGTTTCATGTTTTTTAATATTGAAAAAATTATATATACCTATAGACATGATTTAAAACTTCTATTTTCCTCATTACAAGCTCATGAAAACCTTGGAAACATGTTATATCTTCTCCCACTATTCATCCTCATGATTAATGACCTTGAAAATTTATTGAATGGACTCATATTCATGCTTAGATACCTACATGAAGCTTGATTTGGTATCTTTTGGATGAATAGATAGCATAATATTGAGAAATCTCAAAGAAACCTGCATTGAAAACCTCAAAAATAATGTAAATTGCCTTGATTTTATTGAATGAGGGCTTGTAAGGTGAAACATACTAAATCATGGCCTTTAACTACATTTTCCCATGTTGTAGCTTGAAATAATCCATAAGGAGGAAAGAAATAAGGATGAAAACAAAGTGAAATATACTTTTGAACAAGATGTATGGACTTCAAGAGCTTGTGAAGGTGTTTCAATCTTTTAAATGAACTTTATGTCCATTTTTGAAATGTTTCAACCTTTTCATGACCTAATGAATTGATCTTAGGTCTTTTTTTAATATATTTTTTCTTTGAGAAACATATGTTAATGCTTTAGTCATCAAATAAGCCTTGATAAGAGATTCTGATATCATTATGCTTATTGGGCCTTACATAAACATATAAATTTATGGGAAACCCCAAATAATTCAATAAATACCTAATTTTTTTTCTACGGAGATCAATAATGAAGGTACTACTAGCTCTTGCTCAGCTAGTCTTGGCCTAAAAGTCATGTTCTTAGCATGTGAGGTGATGAGGGATCAAGAAGACTTGAAAAGTCAAAATTTTGGTGGCTTCCATGGGTTTTTTGTATGCTAAGTAAGGTTACATTAGCCTTATGCAAGTCTATTTCACATATGATCCAATAAAAACATTGAAACATCTTAATCTAAAATTAAAAATATGATGTAAACATGATTGACTAGCCTTTCAATGAACTAAATAAGACTCAAAACACACAATAATAAATCAAAGAGAAAGTAACAATATGCAAAAAACACTTGGAGGAATGAAAAAAAAAAAACACTACTATATACAAGGTTTGAAAATGACCTCAGAGGTAGAGTTTGAGGTGTATCCTATTGACTAGGATATTAGTGCTTTTCCCTTTAGCTTTGAGAGTTGGAAAGTGTTTTCTTTCTTGAAGCTAGTGATGAAATATATGGGACACTCCAAATGGTATCAAATTTTGTATGTCTTCCAGCTTTAGCTCTACCTTCATCCCACTTTAAAACCAAATCTCCTTCTTTAAAGGTTTTAAGAACATATTTCTTGTAAAAATCTCTCTTTGTTTGGCCTTGATGAGCCTCAAAAGTATGTATTGCTTGGTTTATTACCTCTTTGAACTCTATTAACTTAGCCAATCTCACTATCATTGCATCATTTTCTAGCATGTCTAACTATTGTTCAAGATCAAGAGAAGTTAACTCTAATTATAAAAGATTTTTTCCCTTTTTTTCATGCACCAACATAAAGCAATAATCCCCCATGGATTTATTAGGAGTGATCCTATCAGCCCAAAGGGATATTTTGAGTGTGTTATGCCAAGATCTCTTATTATCCTCCATTTTCATCTTGATAATCCTCCTCAAATTCTTGTTTGTAGACTCGGTTAAACCATTGACTTGAGGGTAATATTTGAATATGTCTTAATATAAATGTCATGTTTAAATTTCCATTCATTAATTTGAGTGCCCTATACTTTGGTGTAACAAAATTCTACTCTTTTGAGTATTATACACAAGCTTTAGTCTTAAAATTAATAAAGGACTAATATT
>JARHVA010001694.1:1440000-1500000 GCA_037957365.1 Torreya grandis | reverse complement strand
ATGAAGGGTCCACATTGACCCTCACCATAATATTTTGAGGATAATCCTCCACACTCCATCTTGCATGCTAAATGGAGGGATCATATTATTCCTTCTGTGATAGTTTCAAGAACCATCTTCCAACCTTCATCTTTTGAAAGAAGGACTCACATTAGTGATTAATGTGTTGATTCATGTGTATTGTTGAGGAATATTTTACTTCCATTCATATTGGAGTCAAGATAAAGGGTCCTCATTGATCCTAAATTGATTAAATAGACTTACCCATGTTTAAATTTACATGCTCAAGATATATAGCAGAGTGCTGAAAAATTATCAAGTTCTCTTGTGCATCACCTTTTCTATTCTTGATCAAATTCAACTAGTCCATAGCTTCAAAAGAGATGTTTGAACATGAATTGGCATTGACAAAGACATATTGAGCATTTTTATCTTAATATTTGTATGCTCATGAGGTCCTAGGCCCAATTATGTTTCATTTACTTTGTTCTAATTGACTAAGATAACTTTGTTAAAATATCACTTGTGAAGAAACCTATGGACATGTATGGCATGCCTAGTGGGACTAGCAACCCACGCCTTTATTTTGAGCCTATTTATCAATCTTCTTTTGTATAAAATCTAATTATTTGGGATCATTTAAATTCATATTTCCTACTAATTTTTGTCATTGTGTTTCGATGAATTTGATTCACAAAAATGGTGAAAACATCATTATTTGTTGCCAATCAATGAAATCATTAGAAATGGATGAAATCATCTCTATGCTCTATTTTTTGTTCTATTATGTATTCTACACAGGTTTCATAGTCGATTAATTTTTTTGATAAATCAATACATCTCAATTTATTTTCATACTAATCGATGAATTTGGAATTATTTTGGTGAAATCAATTTATATTTCAAGGAAATTGACTTATATTTTGACAAAATTGACATCTTAATCGATAAAATTAACCTTTTCATTGGTGAAAATGTCTTTGTTCATTCTTTTTATTATATATTTTACCTATGAGAGTTTTATATTCAATGAAATCATCTAATAATCAACAAAATTATTGAAGAAAACAATGAAATTATGCCAAGAATCAGTGAAATCACTATCAAATATCTTATAATCTAGTTTATTACTAATTAGTGAAATTGTTCTATTATAGATGAAATTGACGTGGTAATTGTAGACTAGGAATTTGACTCAAGAGAGGTTTTAGTATCTTGTTAGTCACAAAATGAAATCAAATTGAAAAGCCATCACACTAGCTAACATACATCTCTAAGCCTAGTTACTTGGTTGAGCTTATTTAACAACACTAGAATGGAAACACAACTAAAACATGAAAGAGAAAAAATATTTCACCTCCTTTGAATGCTCCAAATTATCTTGTAGTGGTGGCTTTCTCATCTTGTGCTCATAAAGTCTTCATCAAAGGAGGTTTGGCTATCTCCTCTTCTCTTTGGCACTTGTGGCTTTGGCTTGGCTTGGCTTGGCTCAATATTTGGACATTATAACACTAATTTTCATGAAGAATTGGCATCAATTTATCATTATAACTTTGGCATGTGAGATATGCTTAAAGATATTTGAGAATAATAACTTTGCACCAAAATAGCTTAGAAATGATGTTCATGGCCTCTCTATTTATAGATATTGGAAAATGGTTAGAATCAACCTAAACCATCCATCTCAAGATTGAGATGTGTGGCTAAGGATAAATATAAATATTAAATTCATTATTAAAATATTCCATTAATATTTGGGATAGAGAAGCATTGAATAGGCATGAAAAGGCTTTGATGAGGAATGGGAGGCATGAATCCTGATATTTGTGGCATTTATGGCTTAGGGATGTCTTCCCAAGAAATGATGTCACCTAATGATGCAGATATTCAATATTAATTTATAAAAATAATTATTCAACAAATTTTCATGTAATTATTAATTAGTATCTAATTTGGTTTAATTAGCTCTTGAGCATGATTAAGCACTTTGTGCACAAATTACTTAAATTACTCATAATGCCTTGTTATTCATCCAAAATTTGATTTGATTGGAATTGGAAGTCAATGTTGGATGCATGGGATCCATTATCCCATTTAGGATGTTACCAAAACCAAATAACAAAGGCACACATTTCATACAAGAGATTTGATAGAAAAGAGCAATCCAAAGCACCTAGGTGCAAAATTGGCATTTTGACTCGAAATGATTTGATCAAAGTTAGTTGGCCCATAAATTGCATTATCCCATTTAGTGATACCCTAGCCAAAATCAGCACTTGAATATATCAATTTCAATGTATTTAATGTTTTTTAGTGTTTTTAAGCCAAATTGTGTATTTTGGTGGATATTGGTCAAAAGCCTAGTTGAAGGTTATCGGTGGCCAGTTTTAGGTGTCTACAATAATCAACAAAATCACCTTATATGTATTTTTATGTTCTGATCTCTATTCTATGTAGGTTTATATAAAAAATTAATTGGTCCTACTAAATGATGAATTTGCCTCTGTGTGATAAAAAATTGAGAGTTTTAAAAACATAAAAAATCAACTTCTTTCACTTTTTGAAGACCCACTAGGTAAAACTAATTACCTTGTTTGATTAAAAGTTTCAAAAAGGATGTGGTGATTCATCCAAATAGCACTTTATCTACTCATCTTTCCTTTGGTGTCTTAAAAATAATTCACATTTCATTTTTGTTATAGTAAAAACTTACTTATTTTTCAAGATTTTTTGTTTTTTACAAGTTTTCTTGTTGCCTATTATTGCTTGAGTATTTTATGAGGTTATTTTATGTTTATGTTTTCCTCTTTTGGGTTATTCATAAATTCAAGGTTCTTATTTATTTTAATCCCAAATATTTACCTAGCATTCTCTTCGCTCACCTCTAGCAGTAATTGCATGAATCAGAATGACGATACATTCATTTTTATTTTGGATATGCAAGTTGGATTTCATCACCTTATCACAAGTCTTTAGGGTGTGGTGATTGGGAATTCATTACCCAAAATTCATACCAAACCTTGTTTATATATTGGGTATACAAATTGAGGAGTATTGTCATCATGAAGGCCTAACTTTATGCTTGTACATCATCATGTGAGGAAATAACATTGAGGTGTTCTTTCTAATACTCAAGGGCAAGGTGTGGTACCTTCAAATGGAGAAAATTTGGAAATAATATTATACTTATGCATTGATGGAATTATTCCCAAGTATCTCTTATTATGGTTTATTTATAGGGACCATCTAGAAATCCAAGTAAAATTGTAAGAAAGCCCCAATTATAGAATCACTTCATTGAAACCCCTTATAGCTGAAGTGGTTCTGAAGGGACAATAACCTCTCATGAATATCCTAATCTTGTATTGCTTCTTAGATACCTCTTTGTTATTGTATCATTCATTAATATAAGGGTTCAAAGGTAACATCTCCTAAATATTTCCTTGCTCATACAGACCTTTTTAGATAAGGGTGGGATTAAAACACACCAATAACTATAATAATTTTTTTAAAGAATCTTAAATTGTATAATCCTATCTCACGGTGAGTATATTGAATGTTCAATGAATGTGTTTTAAAACCATGTTAGTTATAAAAATTACCTTGTGATTTTTGTGTGTTAATGCTTGATTGTCACATCAAAACCATGTTTGTATTCAAAAACCAATCCCATCTAACAAAGTCAAGACCTAATTCCATGACATTGTCATATTATACCTTCACAAAGAGGCATTACTCTATCCACATTCCAATTCAAAATTATTACATTCTAAGTCTTATGTCTAAATTATTTTATAATCATACCTCTCTTATCTAAAGTCATGTCATTAAGCTATTTGTGTGAATTTAAAACTATTCTAGCTATTTTCCCAAGTTTATAATCCAAGATCACATTAAAATAAAACTAGTTAAAGCCCAATTTTTTTCCTTATCCTTTATAAGTCATTATTTTCCCATTCCTATCTACGTATATTCCAAATTCAATTCTAATATTCCTCATTACATAAGAAGTGGTGTGGCTTATAATGTTGCTTATGATAATGATTGGAATCAAGGTCAAACAAACCCATTCATGTTTCAACCTAATTATCCCCATGATAAAGAAGATTATATGAATCCAATTTATATAAAATTTCACCAACCTGAGTATGAATAAGTGCCACCTATCTATGATGTGTCTCAAACTCAATTTGAGAAAGACTTATTTGATAATAGAGATGAAGTATTTTTATGCTTATTAGATATGGGTGTTAAGGTTCCTCCTGATTTTACCATACAAACTTTACATTAGGTTGAGGAATCACAACTAAAAAATAATATCAAAATCATAGAGTGAAATGATGATATTCCTTCCTCTAGTCATGGTCCTTTAGTTGTTTAAATATCAACAGTTCCATAAAATTTTAGGAAAGGGAAGGAACTACTTGTAGCATCACCCCAAATTTTTCCTAGCATTATAAACCAAGTAAAATAAGTTGGTAAAGTGTTCAATGACCTTACCACATTTTTAATTAATCTAGTTTATGATCTTACACTTGAACATCAGGGAAAATGTTCCTTGGTTGATCCATTGCCTAATATTTAGAAATATATTACTCTTTAGCAATATATACCAATAGAATATTCCATCCTCATCAAGTTATTATCAATCCCACATTTCCAATTCTATCTAAGAAAATTCTCCCTTAATAATTATAAAGTTTGAATCATTCCTAAAAGGTTCCCATTGAGATAGAATATTCCATCCTATTCACATGTTCCCTAACATAATTTATTTAATGTTCCATCTAATACCCATAAGGTCTTGTTTAATACACAATAATGATTTCCTTCTATATAATAGGTTGCTTTGAACTAGTAATAAGTTTCCATCATTCAACATCAATTCCTTAGTCAAAAGCTACAACTTCTTCCTATACAACAACATGTTTCCATTCCATCTTCTAATCACACTCAATACCAATTATTTATATAGAGCAATGCATTTCCATTCCATCTTCTAATCATAATCCTAATCAAATTCCACCTAACCAATTCAATTATGGCACTAAAAATAATAATTCTAATTGGTTAGGATAAAGAGTTACCATAAATCTAACAAATACATAGTTTCATTCCCTATCACATAATCCCCCATAAACTTCCCAAAATAATTTATTTTCTAATGAATTGTAGGCTATTAAGGACATAATATCATGATTAAAAGTTAGGAGTCAAAGTTAAAAATATAGAAAAAAAAGGCGGGAGCTGGGCGCGATGGATGAAGGCAAGCAGGAGGGCACGATAGGGCAGGGCGCAATAGGGTAGAAAGCAGGGCACAGCTACAGGGAAGCACTTGGACTGCAGCAGGCATCCCAGGGAGCACACAGTAATGGGAAGGCTCCACTTTTACAAGGTTTAGGTTCTTTAGCTACTCTTGAGCAACCAAGTATGCACATCCCCAAAGTTAATAGCTGTTTGGAAAGATGCAAGGAGAGGCCCAAACTAGCTATACCAATGGAAATGATTGTTGAAGACATTGAATACTATTCTAATCACTCCCTGTACTACAAGTTTTTTGGGCTTAGGATGTCACTGTTATTCTTGGAAGCATGGGCTTAGAGGACGTGGGCACCAAAAGGAGATATGGATATTACATTACTGGATAATAGTTATTTCATGGTCACTTTTACCTGTATAACAGATTGTCAATGAGTTTTTGATGGCATTCCTTACTTCCATAATTAAGTGGGACTGTTTATCAAGCCCTGGCATGCCATTTTCATACCTTCAGAGGAACTACCAAACCGTGTCCCGGTGTGGGTACGTCTACTCCACTTTCTAGTGGAATGCTGCCGAGAAGACACTCTCTAATTGCTTGCATCCTTGCTAGGAAGGCCAGTAGGTTCCTCAATGTCACTCCTAGGGGAAAAGGTAATGACTTATGCCTGCATTTGTGTTGAAATTGATCTTAATAAGCCATTACTAGATGCTGTTAAAATGAGTGCAGGCCCTTTTTCATGGGTACAATAGCTGGATTATGAAACCCTCCCTTTCCACTGTTATCTATGTCATGCTTATGGGCATTTGCAGCGATGGTGTCCCACCTCAAAATCCATTACACCTCAGCCAGCTCAATTTACTCGCACTCCTTCTGGTACTAATAAGGAAAGGGGTCTGATTCTAGGTGAGATGCATAAAATTGATGGTTTTATGCCGATTAAAGGTCAATATAGAAATAGAGGCCAAAAATGGTCCATGAAGGAAAGACAATTAGATGACTCACTCAATAGATTTGAAATATTGGATGACCTTAATCAGTAGGAGGTGAATCCTGTGTTGACAATTTTGGACCAGGGGATTGAAGGACCAACTCAGGAGACCAATGCTTCAGGGGCTTTAACTGAAACATAGGATGCTGGAGATTGTCATATGGATATGGACCAGCAACTGATAATTTTAGAAGGAATGACTTCCTCAGTAGTTCCCCTTAAATAAGATGGAAATATGCCCCTTACCAAGAAAATTGGGGACCCAAGAGCAGCAAGAAGCGGTAAATCTTTTCCTCATCTTGGCCTTCTGCAAAAAGACCTTAAGAAAGGAGGGGGAGAGAAATCTAGCAAGCCTAGTAAAAAAAGGACCAATAAAAGATCAAGCTAATGGGAGAGACTTTGGTGGAGTCAGGGTCAGTAAAGACTCTGGATGCACACTTTTTGAGCTCTCTAAAATGATTATAATATCTTGGAATGTAAGGGGTTTGAACAACAGCCCCAAAAAAAATGATGTTCACAACCTGATTAAAAGTCATAGGCCGGATGTCCTTTTCTTACAGGAGACTAAGATTTCAATTGAAGACATGTCCCGACTTGCACCCAAGCTATGGTGGCAAGGAGAATGTCAATGCATTGGTGCTACCAGATACTTAGGAGGACTAGCTTGTCTATGGAACCCATGAAAGATTGGCCTCATAGGCTAGATGACTTCTAAGTACTCCATGACTATGATTGCTTCTAGCTTTGAGATAGGGGAAGTCATTCTTTTCTCCAATATCTATGCTCCCAATGATTAGCGGGGTAAAAACTCTTTATGGGGCCACATAAGTTTTGTCTGTAGCCTGGCCCCCTTCCACCCTTGGATTATGGCAGGTGATTTTAATGTTATTCTTGATTTGATTGAAAAGAGTGGTGGCACATCAAGCTAGACCCATCTGCTTTACTAATGCACAACTACATTGAAATTTTGAATTTAGTTGACGTTAGGCCCAATAATGGACAGTTTACCTAGAACAACCGTAGGAGTGGGAAACATTGCATTGCTGAGAGACTTGACCACTTTCTAGTCTCAGCTTTTTGGGTTGGAGGTATGTGGTCTATGAGATCTAAAATTTTGGACTGGAGAGGATCAGACCATTGGCCCATCAAGCTTAATAGTGTCTCACAGTATCACCCGCACTCTCCTTCCTTCAAATTTCAACTCATGTGGCTGCGGGATCAATCTCTACATGAGTGTGTTGCCAATTGGTGGCATTAGGGTAGGCCTGCCCATGGTACGCTGATGTACATTTTTTCCAAAACACTACAATATGTGAAGTACAAGCTCAAGCGGTGGAATCACCAAAGTTTTGGGAACATTTTCCATGCTAAGGCTACTGCACAAACCAAGCTTGATGGTATCATGAGAATAATAAGGGAAGAAGGACTGACTAAAGACTTACTGTAAGAAGAAACACACGCTGTGAAAGACTTGGAGGAATGTGAGCTATGGGAGGAAATTTTTTTGGAAGCAAAAAGTTCAAGTTGAATGGCTCCATGAGGGGGACAGAAATACATCTTTTTTCTTTAATTCGTTTAAAGCTAGGAGACATGGCAATTCTATTTCAGCCCTGGTCAATGAAAGAGGTGAGCACCTTAACTCCTTTCCATCAATTTTAGAGGAGGTAGTGTATTACTTCTCTACTCTCTTTAGGGAAGATGCTAATAGGTAATCACTGAAAGAATCTTAGGTTCTCTTCTGCATTTCATCATTGGTGATGCGTGAAATGAATAAAAATTTAATGAAACCAATCACACTTGGAGAGCTTGAGGAAACCATCGTTCAGATGAAAAAAGGGAAAGCAGCTGGACCTGACGGCTTCCCAACTGAATTCTACCAAGAATTTTGGGATATCATCAAAATTGACCTTTTAGTTATTGTCAAAGAATCTCAGTGGAATAAACAAATGCTTAAGGATACAAATGCGACCTATTTTGCTCTCATACCCAAATGCGAAGGTGCTGATAGGCTAAGTCAATTTTTCCCTATATCCCTTTGCAATGTTGTTTAAAAAATTATAACTAAAATCATTTCAGATAGGTTAAAAAGAGGGTTGAGTGTTGTGATCTCAGAAGAGCAAAGTGGTTTTGTGGAAGGCAGGCAAATCCTAGACAGTATTGTTATTGTTGTTGAGGCCATTCACTCCGTGGCCAGCTCAAAAGATAAGGTGATGTTCATTAAATTAGACATGGCCAAAGCCTTTGATAGGGTTAGATGGTCATTCTTGTAAAAGGTTCTTAGTTCTTTTGGCTTTGCAGATGATGGACTCAATGGGTCATGTGATGCACTTCCTTGGCTTCCTTCTCAGTGTTTATCAATGGAGAACACACGGAGCTTTTTGGTGTTACAAGAGGGCTGAAACAAGGTGATCCTCTATATTCATACCTTTTTATTCTCCTTGCTAAAGGTTTGGGGAGGTTGATCAGTAGGAACAGAGAGGAAGGACATATCCAAGGATGGGGATGGGGAGGGGAATTGTTGGCACAATCACACCTGTAATTTGCTGATGACACTACCCTTATGGGCATGGCCACAATGACTGAAGCTGCTAATTTATGTAGGGTGTTAGATGTTTATATAATGGCCTCGAGACAAAAGGTCAATGAAGATAAGTTTTCCATCTTCTTCTTCAATACTCTGGGTCCTATTCAGCAGCAGATCATGAGGACTCTACATTTTCAGATTGGGACTCCCCCTTTGATTTACTTGGGTATCCCTATCTTAGCTAGCCATACATCCAAAGAATCTTGGCAGACTATTTTGGAGAAATTTTGGGTGAAAGTGAATCAATAGACACATAGGTGGTTATCATTTGTGGGCTAGGTTTAACTTATCCAATTTGTGGTGCAGGCTTTACCCATTTACAGGTGTATGCTCCAGGTTGCCCCAATGGGATTCATTAAGGATTTTGATTTGGTTACTAGATAATTCTTATCATCTGGTATTTTGAACTCCACTAAATGGAGCCTTATTAGATGGGAGATTATCTACAGCCCCAAACAATATGGCGGGCTCAGTCTGAGGTAGACATACTTAAATGGTATTGTTTTGGTGGCCAAACTTTATTGGCGATGGTGCACTGAACAAGACAAAGCTTGGGCCAAAATTATCTCATAGAAGTACTACTCTAGAAACATTTAGAGGGACATCCCTTGCTATCTACTTATTGGGAAAGGTTTGGCAATATGGGGTACTCTCAAAAAAGGGGATGCTTTCATCAAGAATGGCTTATTATGGATTTTTAAACAAGGATCCAAGGCTCTCTTTTGGTCTGGCTCTTGGGATGGTTATCCTCCCATCATTTCTCAGTGTTCAAATTTGTTGAATCTTTGTCAGAGATTCCTTGATGTTGGCTGGTCTCAGGTGAGTGACTTCAAAGTTTACATTACACAAGGACAGGTGGAGGTAGCTCACTAGAAAGCTCCTAAAACTTGGCCTGTTAATGAGACACAAGAAGAGAATGAGGAGTTGTTGAGCATCCTTTCCAAGCATTGTTGTAGTCCTCTTTAGGAAGAGGATGAGCTAGCTTGGTCTCCCAATCCCAAGGGAGCTTACATAGTTTCATCTGGATATCAGGGTTTACTTCTTCAAAGATTGGGTAGGGGGAAGTGCATTGGTGGAGACAGGTCTGGAATAATTTCACATGGCCTAAATGCAACTATTTTTCCTGGATGTTGGCTTGGAATAGGTGCTTGACCTGGGAAAATCTTTGGAAGAGAGGTTTCTAAGGCCCTTCTGTATGTGTTATGTGCGGAGCGGCCAAGGAGGATTTTGCACACCTTTTTTTGTGTTGCCCCTTTGCCTTGTAACTCTATCATTATTGGTGGGATGTTTGGTAGCGCCCATGTTTTCATGCTCAATCTATGGTTGATTTCTGGAATGGAATGGGGGAACCCCCCTCAAGGTTGCCCTTCCTATAGGACATATGGCTGGGTGGCCCCATTTTTCTATTCTGGCAGATCTGGCTTGAGAGAAATAGGCAAATTTTCTAGGGGGTGAGGGTCATGGTGCAGCAAGTATGGCAGAAAGTGGTGGTGATGATCAAGGAAACCATCCAAGAAAAGAGTGTGATCTACCTTCCTTTGACCAAACAAGACGCTCAGGTGGTGGCACAACTTGGATTCCAATAGTTAACTGGTAAGTCGGTGTGTGTCAAGAGGAGCAAGTAGGTCAAAGATCATATTCTCAAGACTGGTTAGTGGCAAGGCCCTCCTAGTGGGATTCTTAAGATCAATACGAATGGTTCTTCCAGAGGTAATATGGGACCTGTGGGTACTAGAGGGATAGGAAGGGATTCTGAAGGTACAGTGATTTTTCTTTTTGTAGTTCCTAAGGGCTGCAAACTATTAACATGATGGAAGGTCAGGCCATTCTCTATGCCCTTGAGAAGCCCCAGGCGTTAGGTTGGCATAGGATTATCTACAAATCAGATTCTAAAGTCTTGATTAACCTACTCACATAGAGGAAAGTGGTGGATGTTAATTGGCAACTATCTCTGATTGTGCAACAGATTTTGTAGATTTGCTCACTTATGGATAGCATTACTTTTTCTCACATTCCATGATAATGGAACAGGGTAGCAGATCTTTTGGCTAAATGAGCATCTGACCATTTGGATGGTGGAAACATTGAGGATTGGGGGTCTCTCTCCCCGACATTGCGTTCTGATTTGGAAAGAATTTTGGAGGCTGATAGGGAGGTTCATAATATTGTCTAGTTGGGCGTGTGCCTAGCTTTTTAGTTTTTGCTACTTTCTTTTGGGGGTTTTTACCCCCCATTCTTCTTTTAATGATTTTCTTTACTTATTAATATTATTTTTACCCCTTTTATTTTTTTTTAAAAAAGTTAAAAATATAAGTTGGATCACATATGTTCATATCCATTTGATTCAAGTATTTTATAGACACCTTTTCCCTCTCATTTTGAGATCCCTACATTTGATAGATATAAAGGAAAAGGTGACCCAAAACACCATTTAAGTCTATCCTTTGTTTCTTTCTAATAAGTAACCTATGATACCAATTTTCTACTTCACCTATTTTCATGGAGTTTGGCTGGGCCTACTTTAGAATAGTTTATGCATCTCCCAAAAGGTTATGCCAAAAATTTTGATGACTTATTAGAGAAATTTATTAATCACTTTTCTTATAACATAAAAAATGATTTAATCATGGTTTACCTATGTGTTATCAAACAACATGAGGGTGAAATATTTTCTTCTTTTCTTCAAAGATGGTGAGCATTGACTAGTAGATTTCCATATGCACTTCTCAATATTGAGCTAGAAAATATATTCATGGTGAATTTGAACTCAAACCTAGCTCTTAATATCATATTGTAGTTCCCAAATAATTTTGATGATTCTATTACTAAAGGGGTCCAAATAGAGAAAGCTCTCATTTATGAAGGATTGATTAAAATCTATGCATAAAATTAGTCTCAAAATTAGTTTCAGAATCAAAATCAAAGCCAAAATACAACTCCAACTCTAAAAAATATGGAAAAAATCCCAAGCCTTTTACCCATAATAAAAATATGGTTGGTAATGGTGTTATATATGTGAACTAGGAATTTGACTCAAGAGAGGATGGTTAGTATTGTGTTAGTCCCAAAATTAAAACAAAATGAAATAAACCCATTAGCATAACATCTCTAGGCCTAGTTACTAGGGAAATCTTAGTTAACAAAACAAAATGGAAACACAACTAAAACATGAAATAAAGACCTCCCTTCACCTTCCTTGGATGTTCCAAAATACTTGTTATAGTGGCTTGCTCGACTTTGTGCTCATGAAGTTTGCATCAATGGAAGCTTGGCTACCTCCATCTCTCCTTGACACCTTGTGTGGCTTTGGCTTGGCTTGGATTGGCTCAATATTTTATCACTATAATACTAATTTTCATGAAGCTTTGGAATTAATTTAGCATTATAACTTTGGCATAAGAGATCTCAGAATTCAATAGGTAAGGCCTCTTATTTATAGATTTTTGGAATGGTTTAGAATCAACCTAAACCATCCATCTCAAGATGAAGATGTGTGGCTAAGGATTAATCTAATTCTATAATTAAAATTCATAAATAATATCATCAATATTTGGGATAGAGGGGTATTGAATAGTCATGGAGGTTCTTAATGAAGCATGGGAGGCATGAATCCTGATATTTGTGGCATTTGTGGCCTAAGTATGTCTTCCCAAGAAATGATGTCACTTTGATGATACAAATATTCAATATTCATTTTAGATAAAGAAATTATTCAACAAGTTCCATGGAATTATTAATTAAGATCATTATTTGATTTAATTTTATTTTAATCATGATTAAGCACTTTGATGCAAACATTAGCTCTTTGTGCACATATTACTCAAATTGGTCAGAATGTCTTATTATTAGCTTAAAATTTGACTAGATTGGAATAAAAATGTGATGTCAGATGTGTTGGATCTATTATCCCATTTAGGATGTTGTCAACACTAAATAATAAAGGCATATGTCTCATGCAAGATATTTGATAGAAAGAGCAATCTAGAGCACCTATGTGCAAAATTGACATTTTAACTTGAAATGATCTAATCAAAATTAGTTGGCCCATAAATTGCATTTCCCCCTTTAATGATACTTTGGCTAAAATTAGCACTTTAATATGTCAATTTCAAAGATTTTAATGTGTTCTAGTGTTTTTAGGCCAAATTGTGCATTTTGGTAGAAATTGGTCAAAAGCATGATTGGAAGTTATTGGTGGCCAGATCTAGGTGTCTAAAGTTTGCCCCTATTTGGGAAGGCATTGCAAGCTATAGGAATAGTAACATCTTCTCAAAGAATGAAAAGGTACTCTATACCTACAACTTAAATAATGATGAACTAACTATATGATTCCCCCTCAAGGGAATGGTTAGCATAAAGAAAGGCCAGTAAATGGTCCCTCAAAAAGAAAGAAGAAAACTGAGGAGACCAAAGAAAGGAAAATGATGGGGTGAAAACTTAATGAGTTTGAAAAGTAATAAAAAATAATTGAGAATTCAAGTGGGATGGTGTACAATGGTTTTCCCAAAGGTGTTTATAAGAATTGTACCCTGATAGTGGAAATGTGGTATGATAACACAATGATTTGCCCAAAGGTGGTTATAATCATTAAGAAGATGGAGTTGTCTTGGTTAAGATAGACAAACAAGATAGTAACATACCCCTGTATGGGTAAAAAAAGTAAAGGGGTGACAACATAATGATTTTCCCAAAGGTAGTTATAATCATTGAGAAAATGGAGTTGTGCCATTTAGGATAGATAAACAAGATAACAACATTCCCTTGTATGGGAAGAAAAAGTAAAAGGGTGACAACACAATGATTTGCCTAAAGGTGGTTATAATCATTGAGAAATTCAGGTGGGATGGTGTGCAATGGTTTGACTAAATTTTGTTATAAGCATTGGACCCCAATTATGGCAAACATGAATAATTTGGCTGATGATGATATTTTGATAGAGGATAAAGATGAATTGGGACAACTTTCTAGTAAGGAGATGCTCGTCAGAACTAAACAAAGGTTTAAATTATTTTGTTGTTTTAATCACTCTATTAAGGATATGATTTGGACTGAATTAGGATGTCAGTGCCAAAGAGATGTCGATGCCACCATTACTGAATAAACTTCATGAAGCTAAGGTTTGTTGTAGCACATGTTGGTAGGCATCATGGTATAAAATCATGAGGACTTGGTCAAAATATGCATAAGGACTGACTCCCATAATCCAATACTCAATAGAAAATAATGCACTAATGATAAAAATCATGATGATAATGGAAACACATGAATATGGATGGATATAGTTATAAGTGTATAAAGGAATAACCCAATGAATGCACATAGACTGAATCAAGGTAACAATACTGAAAGCAAATAAACAAGAACACAAACAAACAAATAAGCATAAACAAACAAATAAATAATTCAATATAAACCATATGAACATTGCCCCTAGAAAATAGATGATAATTTAATAAACTAACAGAATGGGGGAATAGAAAAAAAGGAAGGGGGTGGCCAAGCTATCTCCATATACACTAAGCAAGTGGGCACTACCTACATAGTTCCATGGATGTAATATCCAATAAAAACTTCAAGATAAATATATTTCTCCCAGGAAATGGGAAGAAAATGATAATTGATGAATATAAATAGAATGGATGTAATAGAATAATAGGAATGGTCTTGTAAAATGGTAAGTGTGTGAGAGAAAAGGCCAAAAAGGATGGGGAAACTAAGTGATAATTGATTTGATTATAACTTAATAAGGGTTCCTAGAATCCTTAAGGCAAAGAAGTGGTTAATGCTTTTGCTTTTTTCTAACAGTATTACAAATGTTTTTGGAATTTTTAGAGTATCTCAACTCAATCAAGAATGACAAGACACTAGAATGGTTCAAGCTCACAAAATAGCGAGAGCATTACTTAGGTTTCTCACAAATTAATGAGAGCATGGCTTAGGTTTCTCACAAAATGGTGAGAGTGTGGCTTAGGTTTCTTGTAAAATGGAGAGAGCATGGCTTAAGTTTCTCATAAAATATTGAGAGTGTGGCTTAAGTTACTCACAAATAGTGAGAACATGGCTTAAGTTACTCACAAATGGTGAGAGTGTGGCTAAAAAGGGTGATTGAGCTGACCTCAACAAGGATAGAGCACTACCTACATAGTTCTAGATTAGAACCTCAAGTCACTATAGTTCTACCTTACAATGGAAGAATCTGACTAGTGTAGAAGTCAATTCAAACAAAATAGGCACAATTGGGTTAAAGGCATAGTACAACATAGGAAATGGCAAGTTGGTATGTCAAGGCTCAATAAACAAATGTTTCCCCTAGTTTTCCCATAGGTAGTTATAACTAAGATACAATGAAATAAATCAATGGTACTAATTTTCCCATAAATGTTTATAATTAGTGGTAAGATCAGTGATAAGAAAGGAATAAAAAATGAAGGATGCAACTAATGAAACTTTTGTCATACTTCTCTAAAATACTATCTCTATATTAAATGCTTGAAATAATTACTAAAACTACTTGGATTTATTGGTGCTGAAAATGTGCAACTAATGATGAAACAAAGGTCAAATGAGCTAGGTAGATAGGATTCAAAACATGTTTGGTCGATAGAATAGAATAGTAAAATAGATAAGTAGTAGGCCAAGAGGAATGATAAGAATGATATTCATACAAAGAAGAATAGTGATAAAGTGACATAATTGAAATGGTCCTTATAGATAATACATCATAGGGCTCAAGCATAGCACCACCTGAGGTGAATAATATTCATGGGTTCAATAAGTTCAGCTCCGTCTAGTGTGGTGAACCTGTATGCTCCTGATCCATAATCTATAGTAATGATGAAAGGCCTCATCTAGTTTGGTTTTAATTTACCTTTATGCTTCTTCTCAATCATGGTATTATTTTGCTTTTCTTTAAGAATAAGATCACCAAGTTCAAATTTTCTATACTTGATTCACCAATTGAAGTGGCCTTTGAGTCAGTTCTGATATGCTTGAAGATTGTTGAGTACAGTTGTGCATTTTTCATTAAGTAGGTCTAGCTCTTGCAAGTGAGCTACTCAATAGTCATAATCATTTAGAAAATGCTTGAAAGATATGCATAGAGATGGAAACTCAACTTCAATAGGAAGGATGGCCTCCATACCATAAACAAGTGAGTATGGAGTGGCTCTTGTGGGTGTATAATGATTGGTACAATATGCCTAAAGGGCATGGAATATCTAAAGATGCCAGTCATGACTAGCATTGTTGACAATATTTTTTAGAATGTTAATAATTATTTTGTTGGATGCCTTAGCCTGATCATTACCTTGAGATTAATATGCCATAGAGAAATGTTGTGTAATATTGTATTCAATACATAACTATTTGACATCTTTGGTTTTGAAGGATCCTCCATTATTTGATATAATGTCGAAAGAGATACTGTAGTGACAGATGAGATGGTTGAAAATGAACTTAGAAATCTACTTTCTAGTCATGTAAGTGAGGGGTATAGCTTTGACCCACTTAGTGAAATATTTATTGGCAGTAAGGGTATGTTTATGGCCATCTAAAGATGTAAGATTGATTTTCCCAATGAGTTCGAGTCCCCATGTAAAAAATGGCCATGGTGTCAACATTGGTATCAGAGTCTTAGCTAGGGCATGAATCAAATTTGCATACCATTGACATTTGTCACACTTATTTACATAGGCAGTTGCATTTATATCCATTTTAGGCCAATAATAACTAGTATGCAAGATATTTTTGGATAAGATTGCACCACTAGAGTGGGCTCCACATACTCCTTGCTATACTTCCTTTAATGCTAGTGTAGATTCTATCAAAGTTAAATAATGAAGTAGAGTTCCATAAAAACTAAGGTGGTAGAGGGTTGATCTAAGTGGAGTGATGGATAAAGGCTTTGGTTTATTTTTAGGATAGGTCAGGTGGTAAAAATTGATCATGAAGGTAGTTTTAAAGGTTTGAGTACTAGATAGAACTAGGACCAACAATATAAAAAATCATCATGATAGTGGAAGGCTCATGAGTTGGCATGAACAAGTTCTTGATGAGGAATTGATACTCTCTATATTTGTTTATTTTTCAAATCAAATATCCAATAGTGGCCATAGAATCTATAGTTTTGTTACTTGCCTTTGGTATATTCTCAAACTGAAGGTCGGTAATCTATTGCTTGAGAGTGTCAACCATGGCCTTATATGGATCCAACTTATCATCTTTGGTCTAAAAGTGGTTTGTAACTTGATTGATGATTAAATAAGAATCACCATAAACCTTGAGATGAGATATGTTCCATTGTACCACTTGGTGAAGCCATACAACAAGTGCTTCATATTTGACCATGTTGTTGGTACAAGGAAAATTAATCCTAAATGATTTAGGGATTAGATCCCCTTATGGTGTAATAAATAAAAGGCTTACCCTTGATCCATGTGTTATTAATGATCTATCAAAATATATCTTCTAGTGATACTCTTTAAGTGATGTCAATGATGGTCATTACGAATTCATTAGGAAATTGGAATGTTAGTGGCTTGATGTCTATAAGGGGTGCTTCAGCAAGCTGATCTACAATAACTTGCCCCTTAATGGTTTTTTGATTGACGTATTTGATGTAAAAATCACTAAGAAGCATGATCCATTTGGACATTTTTCTTTTAAATCTATTTTAGATAGTAGATACTTGAGTGGATCTACTTTTAAAATGACCATGGTCTTATTGTTCAACATGTAGTGCCATAATTTTTGAGCTATGAATACAATGACTAAATAAGCTTTTTCAATAGGCATATAGTTGTGTTCATACGTGACCAATTTATATATTAATTATCATATGGAATGCTATTTTCTATTGTCATCATGTTGAGCTAGAAGTGCCCCTAAGGCATCATCTATAGCTGATAGGTACAATAAAAATAGTTTTCCTGGCATAGGGGGTAACAAAATAGGTAGATTTATTAGGTAATATTTTAGCTATTGAAAATATATTTGGAAATGATTATTATAGTGGAATGTAACTCCCTTATTTATAGGATGTGTAAATGTATGACACTTATTTGTTAACTAAGATATGAATCATTGGATTGATTGGATCTTGCCTTGTAAACTACAAAGCTGCTTCAAATTGGTTGGTGGTGGCATCTTTGTTATAGCTTGGACTTTGGCTAGATCAACTTCAATGCCCATGTGAGACATGATAAATCCAATTAATTTATCTGGTGTTACTCCAAATACACATTTCTTTGGATTCAGTCAAAATTTATACTCACACAATCTTTCAAATATGTTATGTAGCACTGTTGGATGGTCAGCACTAGTTTTGATTTGCCTAATATGTCATCAATGTAGTATTCAATAATATCATGCATCATATCATGGAATATGATGGTCATGGATCTTTGATAGGTGGCTAAGGCATTCTTAAGATTAAATGGCATTACTTGATAACAAAATGTTCCCCATGGAGTGGTGAATGCTATTTTTTGTTGATCTTCTAGTGTTATTCTGATCTAGTTGTATCCTGAAAATCCATCCATGAGTGAAAGCATCTCATAACCCACCATGGATTCAAAGATCATGTCAATATTAGGCAATGAAAATTCATCTTTAGGACAATATTTATTTGTCTCAAAAGTTAGTATAGATTATGATTCCTTCAGGCTTTTTGCTAATAGGTATAACATTAGATATCTGCTCTTAGTAGTCAATGGATCAAATACATCTCACTTATAAGAGTTTTTCCAAATATTTCTTTACTAATATAAAAATTTGAGGATGAATCTTGTATAAATTTTGCTTAACTATTTTGGCATCATTATTTACCACAAGGTGATGTAAAACCAAGGTGGGGTCCAAAATTGGCATGTCAGAACAAGCCCATGCAAAGATATCTACAATTTCTCTCAATAGAGTTGTAAAGACTTCACATTCCTCCTTAGTAAGGGATGCACCTAATTTTATCTATTTTAGTTCCAATGGATTCTTGATGTTTACCTCTATGGTATCATCAACTAGAAGGCTCAAACTGTCTTCTAGGATAGTAGGCAAAGACTTGAACTATTGGACTATATCAGGGTCCTATGTTAGGACTGGCTATTAAAATTTTCCCAGGCATGATGAATCTAAGACCCCTAATGGTAGATATAGCCATGTGATAAAAATAGTCAAAAAATATTGAATAAATTTATCAAACACTTGTTGTTTCTCAAAATTGAACTCAGATCTATAGGCAAGTTCATCATTGGTGGTCTCCTAGTCTAAATTTGAAGAATAATGAATACCTCCATCTAATGGCACCTAAAAAAAGTTTTTGAATACCTATATCTACCATTAGGGGTCTTAGATTCATCATGCCTAGGAAAAGTTTAATAGCCATGTTGTAAAAATAGTCAAAAATTATTGAATAAATTTATCAAACACTTGTTGTTGCTCAAAATTGAACTCAGATCTATAGGCAAGTTCATCATTGGTGGTCTCCTAGTCTAAATTTGAAGAATAATGAATACCTCCATCTAATGGCACCTAAAACAAGTTTTCACCAATAGATTGGCCTTTATCTTTACTTTTTATTTAGTCATAAAGTGCCTTAAGGAGGTTTTCAATTTGGGACCTCAATGTTTTATTTATTTTCTTTTGGTTAAGGGTGTTCACCCACTTTCCAAAATAGGCTTCAGGATCCAATGTGATTGAGAATCCTTATTTATGATCTCCCAATGGAATGTTGCCTCTAAAGCCTAGAAAATCATAGAATTCCTCATCATTTTGAAACTCATAAATCAATAAAATAGATTCTTATTGGTCCCAATCTATCAGTTGGGGATAGTATAATTGCAATGGGTTGTGATGAATGGTTGTAGTAAGGGTAAAAATGGCATTATTATCAAATAGGTTAGTCTTGATTAGGTCATCAAAGATAAGGCTATGATTATATTCGATTTTATTGTTGGCATCATCATCACTATTCATTAGTGATGGAACATGAATAAGATATGTGGGTTCACCCTTAGGTGGTTTAAGTCCATAGGGTCTTTTGTGTTTGGTCATGGAAATTGGCTAAATGGTTTCTTGTTGATTCGATCTGAGGCCTCTTCCTTCATAGTCTTGATTCTCCATGATCATATTGGGAATAGGATACTATTCACTCTTATAATAATCAACTTGGTTTTCATTGTATAACCATGATTCATCTCCCTCGAAAGGGTCTGGTTCTAGGCCAGATGTTGGTACAAACATGACATGTCCTTTATTTTTTATCTTTTATTGCCAATGTATGTGTGGGCTAACTTTAGGTCTTTCAAATGTCTTTGGATTCAAAGGAAGATTGGAAATATGAAAAGTATCATGGGTCACATATTCTCCCAGACCATTAGCTAAAATGGTGTAATGATTAGAAGCTTTAGGAGGTGGCATGTGGAAAAGGGAATCCATAGTATTAGGATCTATATAGTTGTCTTCTAAAGAATCAATAAGTATGACCTTGCCTTTATCTTTCTTGGAACTTGGATTCATGTTGTATTGGTAATTATAGCTTTAAAACTCAACCTTGAGATGTTTACAATGCTCATATGGGTGAAAATCTCCTAGAATATTCACTTTCATCCCTGAGTGGGAGAACTTGATACATTGGTACAAAATTCATGGGACTACATGAATCTCATGTAACCAAGGCCTACCTAGAAACATATTGTATGAAAATTCAAGATCAAGCACATGGAAAAGTGTATCATGGGTCAAAGGCCCAATGATATTTGGTAGCCTAATGGTGATTTGTGATTCTCTCTCCTAATTATCATAGGCTTTGATAGTTATCATTTCTAGTTAGATATATGCCATTATGTACCCAATAATCTTGATGAGCTTTAGAGACACTATGTTGAGGCTTGATCCATTGTCTATAAGGACACATTTCACTTTATGTCATTTTATATAAACTTCTATGTATAATGGATTATTATGGAGTTGGTCAAGGGAAGACATATCTCTTTGGTTGAATGTGACTTGTTGGGTGAAAACTAGGTGTCCAACCAAAGCTTGAAATTTATCATGGGATATGTCACTGGCAATAGTGGATTGGGTTAAGAACTCATTTTAAATATTCTTTTGAATTTTCAAAGTCTGAAACAAATCTAAAATAAAGATTTGGGTTGGTGTCTTCTGTAATTGTTTCACAATATCAAACTTCTTATCTCAAATAATGTTAAAATGGTTTATTTTGAGGTTGAATAGATAGTTGGATAATGGGTGAGGAAGCAGATGGATGTGGGCTTGGAATAGTAATCTTTGATGTTCAAGTTGTGATTGCATAATCAGGGTTAAGTATAGGACCATGGTTGCTAAAAAATGGTGGTAATGGTATGAGACCAAATAGGACAAGTCTTGGTTACTAGTGCACTTGTATGTTGTCATGGGTTAAGGATAAGTTATTATTTTAAGGTCCAAAAGTGGAAATCCTAGTTTTTTAGTTTGCCTACATGCGATCCCAGATCAAATAAGGATTGTCCATGTAATTTGGTTGAGTGGCATTATTTAGCAAAGGTTTAGATTGATTGGTGCTTAGTTTAGGATTGATGGAGATGGTATTAATGCTATCCCCCTACAATATGACCTAAAACCTTACTGTATTCATGTGAAAATGCATGGTAGGTTTGTTGGTTGTGACCTTTTTGACCCTAGTTTTATCCATTGTTCTAACATTATTGGCTCTATTGTTGATTCTACTGGTTCAGCCTTTGATTTTTATACTATTGATTTTGTTGGTGTACCGGTTGTGATTATTTGTTGGTTATGCTATGGAAAATGGTTTTATAAATCCCAAGAGTCTAATTAGAGGTGGATTTGATCTCCCTATTTTCTAACATATTCTCAATTAAATTATTGATTTGTACACATCTTCGTAAATTATTTCTGTTGACCTAATGATATTCACAAAATTCATTTTCATGGTACCAATCAGGATAAGGAATGCTTTGAGGATAATGCTTTGGTATAGGCCAACTAATAAAATTAGTGGAAGCAAGTTTTAAAAATATAGACTCAATAGGCTCTCCAAGGTCACTAAAAACACAATGCATATACACAGTTTTCCTTGGAGGAGGGTTTTGCAATGGCAAGGGTTCTGGCATTTGTTGTGTGGGTCTTGGTTGTTGTGTTTGTGGTGTTGGTTGAAGAGGTTATTAGGTAGGAGTAAGATGAAAAGGTGGTGCAGGTTGAGTAAATGATGTTTTCACCATTTGGACATGATGTGACTCGATCACTCTATTTCTCACAACATTCTTATTGTGGTTGAACTATTTTGGTTTATCTTGGTTATTGGCATGTGCTAGTTGTGATGTTTGTGCTTGGATTGGATGTTGGTTTGGGATACTTCCCTAATTAGTACTTTGGTTTTAATTAGTTGAATTAATCTTGATGACTCCTTTATTAATGAGTGCTCACTTTATCAACAAACCTTTGTCAATGATTTCTTATATATCTCTATACAATTTATACCTCTATACCACTAACTAGAATACAACAAAGAACTCGATTAAATGGGATTTGGGGTCACCTTTCCCTTGTATTTATACAATTTTGGTGGATCATATCCTAAAGGAAATAAAATCCATAAATACTCCATATTGAAAGGATAACAACACACTTCATCCAACTTAAACTTTTTAATATGTTTTCCTGCTTGGATGGCAGTGATTGCATCCTTCATTTGTTGTAATTTTTGGGCTAGGAAACTGGAGGAAACATTGGTTTGAGGGAGAACATTGTCTTAGGTAGATGGTTGAGGAGTCACAAGTGGGATATTTTGACCAAGGTATAATAGAGATATTTGTTGGGGTATGTTGGTTTGGTTAGGAAACGGACCTAGAATATGCATACATGGATTGGGGTTTATTTATTAGAACTACACATGTTAGGATGCAATATTCTAGCTAGGGTTGGTTATGAAGGTCTACTAAGTATTTTGAGGTTGGGATGGAGGGATATAATGATACTATGCTAGCCATGGTTGAAAAGGGACATGTTTATGACTAATTGGACCTTGTTTTTAAGTGGGAACTTGTGAACCAAGACCTTTCTTATGAATAAGTGGCACATTTTGAACCAAAGGTAATTTTTTTCTAATAGGTACTTGAGAAATATTGGAACCTTATTATTTCACAATTCATATTGGGAAGTTGATGCTTGTTGGAGATTTAGCACTTGTTGCTAACCAATAGTTATACGTTGTTGGTTAGGTATCATTTGGTTTTGAATTAGCACATTGGCCTATGACTGAAGAGGTGTGTTTGATACTACTTGACAAGGTGGAACATTAGTTTCCCCTTGTTGAGGTGGAAACACATTCAACCTTTGTTGTGTTGGTATACTAGATTGTGCCTACTGTTATGGAATACTACTCATCATCTTTTGAGGAGGAATATGATTCATCACATTCTATTATTGAGGCATAGTCTTGGTAGATGGTTGACTACATGATCCTATTGGTTGTATGCTTGACAAGGTAGTTGGTTGAGGTTGAGGTGCAAAATCTCCCATTCCTAGGTTTATAGATCCACTCATGGTATTAACTAAAGGCATATGTTGTTGACTAGTTATTTATGTATTATTACCACTTTGATTTAGATTGGATGTTGGTTGCATATTATCCACTATGTTTTGTCATTATTTTATGTAGAAGTATAAAATACTTATTTGATAATTGGCATATGCAACAACTTGTCTACCAAAGTATTTTTGTGAATGGGTTTAAACTCTAAGTATCTTGACCATTTAACTCTATCAAAACTCCTGTTGAAGGAACTAAGTCAATAATAGGTTTACTCACCATGGTCATCTGATTGAAATTGTGTGCTAGATTCAAGTAGGTTTGATATGTTGCCTGTATTTAGTTAAAGTGGTCTACCATGAGTCTCTTTCCTTTGTTAGGCATATTAGGGTCATGATACATCATTTGGACTAGATTTAAAGAATTTATAGAAGAAACCTGCTAACTATACAATATGTTGTGAGGCATTCTTACTAGGCTTGGTAAACTTTCATGAGGGAAGTCTACCAGAAACTTATCCCCTACTTCTATGGATCTAACCAAAATCTCATCTTTGTTCTCCAATAGATGATGCTCAAACAAAAATAGATCATACATGGAAAGTTTATTAATAAAGTATGATTGTTGAGGAACTGGTTCTTCAACTATGGGTATTGTAGCTAGGTATTGTGTAGTTTGTTCTTGGTCCTATTTTGAATATGGTGGCATATTAACCAAATATTTAGCTAATGGATCTTGGTTTTATGCCCCTATTTGAGTATTATAAGAGGGATAAAGATCTATCTCATAAGTAATATTATCTGGGTAGGGGTCTTAAACCATTTCTTTTTGTACAACCACATTATTAACCCTTGGATTGTACATGAGTCCACTATGAGTGTAGGAATACATGTTGGGATCCATAGTAAATGTTTTTGTGATATACAAAGAAGAGAGTTTTACAAACTCTAAAAAGACAATGTCTAAAAGATGATGTTCAAATTTGGTCTAGATTCATCAAAAGGATGGAAAGGTTTATGCAATGATTTGTGATAAAACAAGATAATGTTAAGTATCTAACATTACATGTCTTATACAAAAAGATCAATTAAATGGACCTAAAATCAAAATGCCAAACTCTAAGGTCAAAGTGTTTTAAATCAGTCTAATCTAGGAAATAAATAGTTGCTAGGTCTTTTGGCCAAACATGGCATCAAGATCTAGGCTCAAACAAGGCATGTGATAAGGCTCTTGGCCAAATGGCGTCAAAATCTAGACTTTACAAAAGATGAGATTTTAATCTAAAGGATTTGAAACACTTCTAACAAAAACTAGGCATTTGACTCTTGGACATGAACTCGGTCAAATAAGTATAAGGTATGAAATAAAAGGCACTTTAGGGATAGTTTATTTTATCACAAATAATAGTATAAAACTTGGTTATTTTGACAAATAGGCTAGACAAATGTGAACAATGTAACTATGCTAAACAAAGATTCATAAAGGTATACTTGGATTGGCTTAAAAAATGTGTAAAAACTTGAACACTATGCAAAAAGGTCTATGAAACAATGTTTGAAATGTTTTGGGTAGCGTAACAATGCTAAACTACTCAAAAGATGTGATAAAATGTTTACTTCAAAAAATTTCTATGGCTAAGATGGTTTCTCACAAATTTGGTGGTGTAACAATACCTTTATTAACTCAAATGACATGCATATCTTCAATGTTTTGACAATTTTCTAAGGCAAAAAAGTATGTTTTCAAATGATCTTAATGGAAATAGGATGGTAAAACAAAAAAATTTGGTGCATAGACTCAAAGTGAAAGTGTTTATCATAAAATGACTTAAGTTTATCAAGTGGTGATAATGATTATGAGTTTTAAATGACCTTCAACCCAAATTGGAAATTGAACCTAAGTTCCCTCAAGTTTAGTGTAAATGGTAAACCCACTTAACACATCAACCCTATGAACTTGTGAATGTGTAATTTTGTATTTAGATTATAAATGAAGGACTTAAAACAAACTTTTGTAAAAGTTCTAGACTCAATTGGGAAGCATAACTATGCCAAAGTGGATGATATGACTCCAAGTTTTGATGAACTTTGAACAAGGAAAATTGATGATTCACATGGGTATCATAATGCCTCTTTGTTGATAGGAAAATTAATTATGTGTTTTGTTTTGTATCATGTGTTCATACCAAGTTTTGCCTCCAAACAAGACTTTAATCTAGGACCAAACCAACTAATTAATTGCTCTTAAGTCCTAAACTGACAAGGTTGTTTGGTATTATTGGAAGCTATCAATATACATCATTTGAGAGGCTTTTTTAGTGTTCTTCCAAAAAGTAAAATATGCATTATTTAGTAGGGTTTTTACACCCCCCTTCTCTCAAATGACAGTACTATGACATGGACCTTAAGGTGCACCTTGTACTAACAACACTTTCATGGCAAGTGGGGATTTGATAAAAAAAAACTACAAGTCATTATGCAAAATAAAATCATGTAATTGGGTATTTTTAGTACTTGGTTTGTTTCAAAAAGTTCTTGTCCTTTTTTTAACCACTACATCTATTGCTAACTTAGTGTAGTGTGATGTCCAAAGTGTAGATACTTCCCATGTGCAACTCCAATACTAGAAGGTGGTTTAACCACTTAAACCTTCAATCCTAGTGGGAGTGGATGAAGTAAGTGCCAGGAGATGAAACCTTAGGTCAAATATTCCCTATAGAACTTGAGGGAGGTGATGAAGTCCCCCTCACAAGCCAAGTTTTCAAAAAAAATAATGAATAATAGAAAGACTTTAGGGTCATTTTCAAGTTCACCCAAACTATTGTGAATTTTTGGGGAGTTCTTTAGATGACATTCTTTTTATGTCTTGGACTATGCATGTGTACAATAAAGATGATGATTTTGATTTCAAAATCTCCCTAAAGGGGATGGATGGAAGAGCATACAAATAATTTCCTCCTCTTTGTCAATAAAATTCTATTTAAACAACTATTGAAGACAAAATTTGACAAGTGTGTTCAAATTTAAGCCCCAAATGAAAGATTAAGTGGTGTTCTTTTGACCCATTAGTCTTAAGTTGTAATTTTGAAAATAAAATTTGTCAAAACATTTACCTAAGAATCTAAATTCTTTAATAATCACCAAAAACAAGGTTCCTAATCCATATTAAACTTTTAGAAAGGTCTAAAAAGCATGTTATAACAAATTCTAAGCTTGATACTATAATGAAAAAATCAGTATGTATTTTAGCTTTGAAGCTAATTTACAAATGAGTGAAGCAACTTCTCAAAATGAGCTCTCTACTTCAAAATTGCTATTACATAGTCAATCCTATCATTTCCTTGAAAAATCACAATTACAGATGACAATATCATAGTTATGGGTTAGATCAAATAGAAAACACAATATCATTGTTTACCTATGAAATTGTTGCATAGATGAATAATATCACTTCTATCAAATAAAATCATTGTTATCATTTAAAAAACATAAAAACACAAAATCACCATTTAGATGATGAAATCATTGTTATGTGAAATCACTACCCAATAGAATGAAATCGCTACCTAAAAGAATGATATCACTACCCAAAAGGATGATATCACTATTGTGGATGATGATATCATTGGTTAAGTCTACAAAATCACTGTATCAAAAATAAAGATTTTGTTCACACAAAATCACTACTATGCGAGCCATGATATCATAACAGAGAGAAAAAATGAGTCTTCTAGGAACAAAATTGCTGCCAGAAAAATGAAAAATTAACTTAATTTTTCACTCATTTTAGCCCTCTCACTCCAATATCCTGCATGGAAAGGATTAGTGAGTTTATTGAAAGAGATTTGTGACCAAATTTATGAGGCTAGGTCCCATAGGTCATGCCATTATGTGAAGTATGAATTTGACTCAAGAGAGGATGGTTAGTATTTTGTTAATCCCAAAATGAAAACAAAATAAAATAAACACACTAGCATAACATCTCTAGGCCTAGTTACTAGGGAGAGATTAGTTAACAAAAAAAAATTGAAACACAACTAAATCATGAAAGAAATACCTCCCTTCACCTTCCTTGGATGCTCCAAAATGATTTTTGTAGTGGCTTATTTGACTTTGTGCTCATGAAGTCTGCATTAATGGAAGCTTGGCTACCTCCATCTCTCCTTGGCACTTTGTGAGGCTTTAGCTTGGCTTGTCTTGGCTCAATATTTTAGAATTATAACACTAATTTTCATGAAGCTTTGGAATCAAGTTAGCATTATAAATTTGGCATATGAGATCTTAGAATTCAATAGGCAAGGCCTCCTATTTATAGATTTTTGGAATGGTTTAGAATCAACCTAAACCATCCATCTCAAGATTAAGATGTGTCGCTAAGGATTAATCTATTTTTGTAATTAAAATTAATAAATAGGCTCATCAATATTTGGGATAGATGGGTATTGAATAGACATGGAGGGTCTTAATGAGGCATGGGAGGCATGAATCCTAATATTTGTGGTATTTATGGCCTAGGGATGTCTTTCCAAGAAATGATGTCACTTTGATGATGTAGATATTCAATATTCATTTCTAAAAAGAAATTATTCAACAAGTTCCATGAAATTATTAATTAAGATCATGATTTGGTTTAATTATCTCTTAAACATGATTAAGCACTTTGATGCAAACCTTGGCTCTTTGTGCACAAATTACTCAAATTGGTTAGAATGTCTTGTTATTGGCTCAAAATTTGATTGGATTAAAATTAGGATGTGATGTGAGATGCATGGATCCATTATCTCATTTAAGATGTTGTCAACACCAAATAACAAAGGCATACATCCCATGCAAGAGATGTTATAGAAAAAAGTAATCTAGAGTACCCAGGTGCAAAATTGGCATTTTGACTTGAAATGATCTGATCAAAGTTAGTTGGCTTATAAATTACATTTCCCCCTTTAATGATACTTTGGCCAAAATTGGCACTTGAATATGTCAGTTTCAAAGCTTTTAATGTGTTTTAGTATATTTAGGCCAATTGCGAATTTTGGTAGAAATTGGTCAAAATCCTGATTGGAGGTTATCGATGGCTAGATATAGGTGTCTACAATAGAAGCCAGACATTTTAAAATAATACATTCTCCACTAGTATAGAAGGTTCCTTAATCACAACCTCTTGCTTTACAAAGTTAGCCTCCTCAAAGGAATTAGTTTAAGAGAAGACCATTCTCTAATTTAGGAGAGCCTATTGAGAATGTATTTTATACGCTCCTTGATTTAAATATGATTGGTTGGCTAAATACCAAGCTTTTGATGGAAGTAAACCTAAACCTAAGTGGTATAGGGATAATGAGTATTATGAATATCATCTGGTCAAAGATCATGCAATTCATAAATTTGTGCAACTTTGAACTATCATTCAAGACATGTTAGAAAGAGAAGAAACTAAGTTAAACAATGCATCATCCTCTAATTATGGTTAGAATATGTGGATATATAGAGACCCTTTTCCTCATCATAATACTAATTAGAATGAATGATGGAAACATCAACATAATTATAATTATAATCAAAATTAGGGTTCCCAGGCTAACAATGTTGATTATCATGCTACCCCCTATGATTAAAACATAGTGGGATATATCATGAAACATCATGTAGCCATAATCAAAATCAACCCCTGTTCCCATTCCAATAATTCTTTACAAGCAAATATTTCCATTCTAGGATCGTGTCCATCTATTTTAAGAGTTCATCCTTCCCGTAATCCTCATCCTTGATTTATAATTATGGGAACTATTTATTCTTCTTCAAATTATGTTGTTTATATTCCTAGTCAAGATTATGTTGTTACAACTCAATGTTATAAAATTACACTTCAAGGGTTTTTGCCTTTTTATGCTGATCATAATCCACCTTCTTGTTCTAATCCTATTCTATATCAATCCAAACTCAAGTATGCATTTGTCAAGAAGTGGTATGACCTTTTGGATTAATAGAATAAAACCCAACACATATTTTCATTTTGGATTTGTTGTGTATTTTACATCTTCACAAGTACATATTATATGATATTTTAAGCCAATCTCAAGTGCCTAAAAATATTTAACTAGATAAATTTTAGTCACTAATAGGGCACTTATCTCCTTGCCCATAGCTAATATTTGATAAAAGTGATATATCATCCCTTTGATCTTCCTACACCAATTTTGTATACATTCAAGTTAAAATTACTCACCAAAAATCAAATAGGTACTTATAGATAATGGTTCTAGCCTTAATATTGTTCCATTGAAGCTAGTCCAACATGATGCCAAGAATTATCTTCTTCACTTCAATTCTCCCTATGAAGTATGCAACTTTTAGTATGAATGTCACTTAAACATTGAAAATAGACAACTTTGAACAAAACACTACTCTCTCTTGACTTAAATGACTTACAAGTCATTTAAAAGTCTCAAAATCAATTATAAAAACTCATATGTCTTTATACTAGTCCAAAATGCCAATTAGGAACACCAAAAGATCAATAATTTGACTATCTTAAAGACTGCTACAGGATTATGTGTGGCCAACTAGGTCTTAAGAAAAGGTGTTTTAGCTCTTGAATATTCTCAATATCCTTTTGAGTGACCTTATCAATGATTATAGATTAATTATATTAATGAAAAACTAATCTTTAGTCTATTAGTTTCTCTAAATAACAATTCACTATCAATTATATTCTTCTAGGTGTGTATAGGCCTAATTCTACTTTCTTTACTAGTCTTGACCAAGGTTAATTTTAATGGGCTAGATTAAAAATTCCATGGAGGTTTCTAAGTGAATTGGATTAGTAAAGGTGGTAAATCAGTCTAAAAGGTGTATAGTTGTTTAGGTGAATCATGCAAATCAATGTGGAAAATCATATAAACATAACCCTGTTAGTTTTTTACCATCAAGAGCATGCAGAGTCTAGACACTGGTGTTCATGTTAGAGATGAGCATTTGCATGTTGAAAATGAGATTTTTCATGATACATATGATCATTTGCATGATGTAGATGAGTATTTTTATGATGCATATAAGCATTTGTATGATGTAGACACATGTATGCATCATGTAGATAATCATTTGCATTCCACACCATGTAGATGATCATCTACATGATATAAATGCACAATTGTAACATGATGGTGTGTCTGCATCATTTATATAGCTACTTATATGGTGTTAATGACTACCTGCATGGTGTCAATGATTATCTACATGATGCAGACACACATTGATAATATGTCGATGTGTATTTACATCATGCAAATAATCATCTATAGGATGTAAATGATTGTTGACATGTTACCATCATGCATATGCATCATGTAGACACACATCCATAACATGCAGATGGTTGTCCATATAATGTAGGTATATGTTTATAGGGTGCAGGTGCATGATAAAAACATGTAAGTGACCATTCATGGCATGTAGACATTCACCCATATATTTTTAGATGCCTATAAAAGTGTGCTAATTGCACCTCATTTTGCACTTTTCCCCCAACTCTTACTCTTTATCCCTTTGAGTTACACAAACCTATTTTCCATCCTCCTGAGTAGAAAATCAACACCAATAGATTCCCGAACCTCATATGGCTTAGTTGGAAGTGTAGGCATAGATGGGAACACAAAACTAACTTTTAAAATGTTTTCATGCACTCTCATGCAAAGACTTCTACATCAAGAAGACACATACAATGACTAGGTGGAGCCTTTCAAGTTCAACGACATTAACTATTGAAATTTATATTTCAAATATTTGACACTACCTCCTCCTCATTTAAAATAATCTTTAGCTCATGTACTTTTTCATTTGGAATTAGTCCAAAGATATCTAGAGATTAACAGGGCTACCTTACAAGGATGGGGAATTGGTTACAAAAAATCCTTATTGAACAATGAGGACAAAAATATTTGGAGTCCTATTATGGGCTACAATTAGATAGTTTGACATTTTTAAATTTATAATTCATTAATTTTTTGACTAGTTTTACTTATGTTAGTTCTTATTACTTAATTAATTTTTTTACAAGTCCTCAATATTGCAGTAAAAGGGGGATAAGATTTGAATTAGTGAAACATCATTTTCTATTGGGGATGCTTGAAATTTTCTAAGGAAAAAATATTTTGTAGGGTAGACCATCAGACATTCCATTATAGGCTCTTCTTTATATTCTTAGTACTCTCAGTGCTCAACCATTTGATTGGTGCACATTCATTTCAAACATAATTAAATATGTTTTAAAATTTTCTATTCACAATGAAAATTCTTAGCTTTCATGTTGTAATTATATCTTTACATTATACAATGAGGCATGTTTCGATTTGCAAGAAATGACTATTTCAACAACTCTTACTCCCAATTTTTTTGTCAATGCACTATCCCTTAAACCTCAGGAGGTCAATTTGATTTGTACTATAATTATTTTCAAATAATTATATAAATTTTGATCTCATTAATTTAAAAATATTTTGCTTATTTATTATATAAGATATTAAATGAAATAATTTCTAGAAGAAATGCAATAATTAAGGTGTGTCAACCTCTTGAGGCCATGGTAGAAACAAACATGGAGGAAGATACCAAATCATATATGTGGGTTCCCGTGTATCAATTAACAAGTATAAAATGCATGTGGAGTTTGATTGCACCTCTAGCATAGCCTTCCACTCATGTTACTAGTATAGTTTCATAAACAATCTTTGATTTGATTGAATTAACAAAAATGATAATTTTATCATTGTAGTATTTTAATCCTCTTTTATATATAGCAGTGCAATATATAATGCAAACACCAGGGGGTCTAGCAGACCTTAAAAAATTAAAATGCAACAACAAGAGCAAGGTAAACTGAATAAAACTAAGTTTTTTATTTTTAGTATATGTTGATTTAACATTATATTTATTTTATTTGTCATTTTTGTGATTTTAAGTCTGATTTATAGGTCAGTATCCTTCTCAAAGGAGATATTTTGCACCACCAACACCAACACCGCGACCCAACCCTATAAATATTGGAATTGGAAAATGTTTGTTTATGTCGGCATAGAGTAGCAGAACTATTCATGTAGAAACTTCTAATTTTGTAAACTTTTTGCTTAGTGATCTACCCAATGCAATGGGAACCATAATTCTTCGTAATATTGTTTTAGATCTGGGGATTGATAGTGGCACAAATGGGTTTTTTCAACCCACATGATATGATACATTGATCTTAGCCCACTAAGCCTTTATAGTGACCTCGTATGCCTAACTCTCCACATAGCATCACCAAAGCTAGTCATATTGAAGAGATTCCACAAATAGATGACCAAATTACTTTTTTTTCCAATTTTTAAGTTATTGGAAGAGAATACTAAGGTCTTTGTTACTAATTTTTTTATTCCTAACCTTGATAATTTAAGAACATGGGAGTATCATAAAAAAGTATTTATTCAGGATATAAATGTTTGTTTCCATAACCATAGTCAAAGCACTCAATTGTACTCAATGGTTGAATATTAGCCAGAAAAAATGATGTTTTATTCAACCAAGTAGTTTCTAGAGGTATTATAGTGACTAATAGCTTTAATTATTATGTTATTGATATAATGTTAAATAGGCTTGATAACTTAAATGTAGAAGCCCAAGCGTACTATAACAAATGTGCAAAAAATAAAAACCTTATAAATATTGTAGATGCTAGAAAAAATATGTAATAAGGTTTTCTTTATTATTTTTTGTAATTAAAATTTATTTAAATTTTTTTAACTAATTAATATTGTTTGTTTGTTTATAGTCAAAATATATAAATCTGAAGAACCAAATTATTGTCCTTGGTATGCATTTGAAGATTGCACGTAAAAGTATATTTACGGCAATTTATTTCAAGGAAAAACTTATTTTACTAAATAAGCAAAATAATACATTGAATAAAATAATTAGATAAAATGGCTTGGACCCTAATGTTTTGTTTAAATAGAAAGTTGAAGTGGATCCATCATTACTTTCAATGGGAGATGTTGTATAAGAACAGGCAACTCTTGTTAGTATTAGTAATGCAATGAAAGATCTTATGAAATTAGGGATCTCGATCCTCATAAATAGCACAACCACTAATTCTAGTCAACAATAAGTGGAAGGACAACATGATACATAATGAGACTTGAGCTTAAGAGTTGTTTTGTAATTACTTATATTTTTTAATTATTGGAAACTGAGGATTGAGGTCAAGATTTTTTTTGTACTTATGTTTTGCAATTACTATAAACTTATGTTTTATAATATTTAAAATATATATATTTATTTTGGATTCCTTACTCTTGAGTTTTAGTTTTTATTTGTATGGGTGTACACGAACTTTTTTGCTTGAATGAATAAAATGTCTTAAGGCTCATATTAGGCTACAATGTGTAATAATTCATTGCAATGTTCAATTGGTTTTTTAAATTGTAAATTTGGTTTAAAATCTATTAAAATATTGTTTAACATTTTTGTATAACCATTTATTTTGATTTAACAATGTAAATTTGGTTTAAAAGGTCAAAAAAATTGAAAGATCAGAATGTTGAGTATGTACTATTTTTTGCAACTTGTAATGTAAAGAATGCTAAATAATAGTTTTGCAGAATGTTAAAGATAGGGAAAAACATAGTTAAATATTGAAAATAACTTAACTGAAATCGAATCAATTAAGCTTTTCATAAATAATGTATTAGATTGATGAATTAAAACAAAAATTATTATCCAGTAAATAACATAAATATTGTTTAGTAGATTACAAATACATATTACAAAGTTATAAACTAACACTCATATATCTCAAACAACCCTTTTGTAACCTGTGCTTCATCATTGACATTTGTGTTTGTTGTCTCACTGGCATTTTCACTATCTTCTTTGGTAGTTGTATTCATGACACCTCTTATTTTAGTTAGAGTAATCCAAATTAAAATCACTCTATCATATATAAATTCATCCACTTCATAACCTAAAACATACAACCTCCAACATGTCTTAATTTTTTATCCAATCTATTCTGAAGTTTTGATTTAACAAAAGATAATGCACTAAATACCCCAAAATCATTTTTTGGCACAATTGATATAATAAAAAATATTCATTGATTATTTCTTGTAGAACACTACTATGATACAATTTACTCCATATCTTTGTAATATAATCTATTTTTGTTTCTTCAGTTAACAAACAATATTGTTCAAACATTATAATTCCAAAAAAAATTGACTATTTTTTCACTAAATACTTTTTCAAAATACCCTCAACTTCCTCTCCATTGATTTATATAGACTTACTAAAATTTTTAATGATTGTACCCATATATTTGATATATAAATTACTTATTCTATCTTCACCCTCTGCATTATTCCAAAATATAGTATTAACCACCCCCATGACTTCAAGCAACTCATCCCTTTGAAAATGATCTTGAATTTCAATAAATAAGATTTTGGAAATGTCTCTCAATTTAATTCATGTGTCACATATAACATTATGATATAGAACCCTTGTTACAAATACTTATTCAAATTTTAATCCAACTACATTAGTTCGTCTTTGGAGAGTGTGTAATGGTAACTCCTTTACATCAATGAAAATACAAAGATGATCATGAATATTGAATTTAAAATAGTTTTGAGGGTCCTTAATATTTGTTAAAGTTTCCCAAATCTCAAATATTTGTCCCTTAAAACTTTCATTCAAGTAGTATAATATATCAAGAGATATAAAAACTTGTTTCCTCAATTATATGAAGTCAACAATATTTATTGATCTCTCTTGTGCATGTTTTATCAAATAATGCATTTCCTTCAACATGGGTAGAATACCACATAATGTTAGTAGAGTTTATAAATCTATCAAATGGTTCAATAAATATTTTTCTTTATTTTAACTTCCATCCTATACGTAAACATAAAACCTACTAATGATTGATATTATTCAAATATTCTACATGCAGACTCATACATAGAAATCCATCTAGTATCAATAACTTTTAATAGTTTTTTTCCATTAATCACTCTAATTAAAAATTTATAAAACTCTAAAAACATTTTTAGAATACATGACATGTACACATGTAATTCATGGATAAGCTCCTCCACTTTCATGACATTTTTGAAAGCGCTTATAAGTTTGTAAACAAGATTCATTCTATGTGCCATGCAATGGATTGGAGTCATATATGGAGAAATTGATGTTTGTAGGCAAACACACAGACCTGTTCTATTCCCATACATTACTGATGCACCAACACACACCAAATTGGTGCCTATATCATAGTAACTCATCCCAATAATATCCATCAAATTAGAAATAACCAATTTGTAGAGGTTTTTAGAATTATAATATTCAATCATTTTATGTACAAATAATAGATGATGTTGCCTTGAATGGTTCTAAAATGTATAAACATGCATGCATACCCATGGTGTTTTGTCCACAACTATTACCTCATCAATGGACAATGATATAAACCTTGTTTCTTTTAATTTTTCTTTCATATACTCTTTTTCAATTATTGCGAAGAATTTTGTCATCTCCTAAGCATTGGTATCTCACCAATGTGAATGTAGAATGTTATGTAATTTTATATGCTAAAATAAAATCTTATAATCTAAAAAATTATGGATTGGCCTTCCTCTTTTTATAAAGTGATATAAAATTGAAAATTATATATTTTTGGTAGGCAAATTAGACTGAGCAACTTTTTTGAATTGAGCTTTAATTGTTCCTCCTTTCTCAATGAGGTGTCATTGATGCTTCTGATGATTATGATACTCAGCTACATAACATTGATGCATGCACTCTTTTGCATTTTTCCATCTCACTATTTTTTATGTTTCCATCTTTGTCTTTTACTAAATCATATATTTTGCCACAATGTTTCTCAATTGTGCTCAACTTGAGTTGCATTTTGGGGTCATTTCTAGGTTTCCAACTACATATTATGAATTTACATTCTCTTGGTGTGTCATTACTATCTTTTGGCTCTACAGGTTCAATGAATGGGTATATATATGCCCACTCATACTAAAATACCTTCCAATTTTCCATGTATTTTTCTTCTTTTGCATAGATTTTGTTGTACTTTTTAAAACTGGAGATTGTATTGACTATATAACAATCTAATTTGAAGATTGTGTTGGGTGAGTATATATCTCATTTAGTGTTAGTAACTCATCATTAACACCACTACCAGTACCAATGATAATGTTATATCTATTTTTTCTTGAATTTAGTGGGACAAGGGGCATTTATTTTTGAGTGACTTATTTCATTGTAGGTATATATTCAAAAGCATTATGCATGTCTTTGATACTTTTATCATTGAATTCTACATGTAAAAAAATTATATACCAATTAATTTTTAATAAACACCAATATGAAAGTATAAATAAATAAAAAATATTAAATCAAATAATATTTATAATTCAGTACCTCTGTTTGGCATTTCATACCCATGTACATCTTCCACTTTAGGCATATCTTTGATACCTTTATCATTAGGTTATGCATATAATATTGTTGTATACCTTGCCATTATTATTAAATATTTATATGAATATTTAATTAATTAAAAATATAGTATTTTAATATTTAGTACCTCTATTTGACATTTCATACCCAAGTACATCTTCCTGTGAAGTCATATCTTCAAAAGAGTTATCAGTGTATTTTGCATGTAAATTAGTTGTAGACCTTTTAATTATTATTTAAATTTAACACAAAATAAAATAAATTAAAAACACTAGTTAATTGAAAATTTAGTACCTATGTTTGGTGTCTGGCTAAAATAAGATAATAGATTATTTTGTTTGTTAAATTTTCTAGACTTCTTATTGTTTTCAATAGAAGCCATAAAATTAAGCCTACATAATCATAGATTTAAGATGATTAAAAATTAAATGAGGATGATTGAAACCAAATAAATATGATTGATAGATGAATAAGGACTCATGATAGTAGACTATAACCACCTAGTAGTAGGCTATAGTCAAATGACTATAGCCTAGAGATGGATGATCACAAGCTATAATTAGATGACCATAGGCTACTAGTTAAATGACTACAACCTATAGATGGATGATCATAAGATATATACAGATGAACATAGGCTACCATTAGGAAATGGTAGGATACCATCTTTTGATGGTAGCCTATAATCATCTGACCATAACATATGGTCATCTGGTTGCAGCCTGCAGTCATCTGACTATAGCATACAACTTGGGAAAAAATAATTAGATAATAAGTAAATGACAATCTAGTTAAAAATATTTAATAATTATATCTAAAACAATAAATACATACCTCATTGTAACTTATTTATTGTTAAATCCCTTCTGAAGACCTTTATTATAACCAAGTTTGTTAAATATAAACCACCAAATGTTTTCCTAAAGTCGCCTGAGTCCTGATAGTGCCTTCTAGTTGTATTATTTCCCAATGGAAAATTGTTGTCATATGATGGTATGTTGTTGTCACCGGATGGTAGGTTGTATTCATTTGATAGTGTGTGAACCTTGAAGGTTTTTTTTGTCTGATGGTATGTGCCTAATGCCTCCAAATCAGAATTTAAGGTACTAGCGAATTACATTTATATGAGGAAATTTTAAATAAAATGTAGGAAAACTTACCCTAAAAATTAAATTCAACCCTAAAAATTTAGGTGATTTTTCTCTGTCATCTACCCCATAAAATCACCAAATACCAATTTTAAAAAATGGAATATTCATAGATTAATGAAGATTCACTATTAAAAAAATCATGGTCTTAACTCATTACAAGAAACTAATGGTTTGAAAAACTTTCCTAAAGTGTGTTAAAATATTCATATATCATTTATAAAACTTTATTGAAGGTTTTGAAATCAATAACAATATAGAACAATCAAAATCTCTCTTTTTGATCTTAAACCTCTTTTTAGGCCTAATCTACTAGGTCTGTCTGATAGAAACTCTATGATTCATGTAATAAAAAATCTTATATAATAAATAAAGAATTGGATAATGTATAAAATTGTATCTAAACCATTTATACCAATTTTTATGTTATTTGGATCATAGGAACACCATAAACCACTTTTTGGTTTGTCTAACCCTGTCCAGGACTGTATCCTACAGTCTGCTATATACATAGTCATTTATTCCTTCAATTTTTGGGTTTATCACGTTATGAAACCACCTATGATGCATTATAATAACCTTAAATAATATTAGAGTCAATTTTTAGGTTTGTATGTTAATTTTATTTAGATAAAACTAGATTTTAATGAGTTAAACCCTTATAATGGGGTTTTGACAGGGTTTAAAACCTGAGAGGATAAAAATAGGCTTAAATTTATTCCTAATGTTATTCAAAACCTTATTTAACCTAAATGAGACCCTAAACATTTTCCTTCAACTCTTCATATCCTAATTTTTATACCATACAAAATAAAATACGTAAAACATACTCTTTTTTATGGACTATGTATTATAAAAGACTGCTACATACCTACAACTCCAAGAATTTGATCTTCAATACATTCAAAAAGGTAATTAAAAACATAATATCAGGTCATGAATAATTATATTAAATTATCACATTATTTTAAGTCAAAATATTTTAATTTCATTTATGAAAGATATATAAAAGTGTCTTAAACCTATATTATTATTTTCTTGACCAGACTTTCAACAACCAAAAAACTTAGAACCTACAACTTTATGCATATCTCCTTACATTATTAGGTTATTTTAGAGGTGATTATAATCCTATCCATTATCTAAAATTGGATTTATTTATTTTTTTGACCACTAAAACTCTCAACCATCAAAACTCAACTTAGAACATACTAAAATAGACTTATTTCCTACATTGGACAAGACTCCACAAGATAAATATTATGTTCTTAAAACCTTTTCATCTAATATATTATCTAAATGAAATTTTAAATGTCACTAAATGCCCCAAGGATTATTTAAAATAGGGCCATGGTCCTTGAAACTTCTTAAAACACTCTAATTAGGACACGACCAATTCAAAATTTTGAATAATCACTTTTGATGAGAAAAAATAAGTGATTCCTAAGACCTAATTTAACCTTATGAGGTTGGTGTTGGAAATATGATTGTCATTGATTTCAAAAGGGACATTATGAGCATGTCATTTATGTTCAACATTGAATGTGATGATTAGATAATATGCAAAGGATCTTATCAAAGGTCAAGGATGAGTGGAGTGCTTGTGTGCATGAGTGGAATTCATCTGGTTCTTCATATTGATCATCTAGATAGTTTGGGTCTATGATAGTAAAATATGAGAAAGAATTTTTCTAATATCACCATTACCATGTGTGGATGAGTCTAGGGGAGATGGTTATATGGTTGTGATCACATTAGTCCCTATTTGTTATGCGCCATATTTGAATTCATGTGATGAAGCATGGTAAAAGATATGGGGATGCAAAGTTGGCTACTCAGACAGAATTCACTAAGTTTATATACTTAGCCAAATTTGAAAAAAAGGTTAAGCAGAGCCAAGTAATCATATTGATGAGGTTAGTTTTTTCACATATGTAAGTCTGAGGATAAAATGATCATATGGTTTTGTTCATTTTATGCCTAGTTTATATGTGCTAAATCGTAGGTCACATGATGTAGCATGACAAAAGTTATGCTCAATAAAATTTGGGATCCAAAGAATTTTGAAAATGTTTTTCAACACTTAGTCAAATTTGCAGGTTTCAAGATATAGATAAGTAGGCACTTTTATGATGTCATATCTTACACATATGAAGGCTTTAGGAGTAATTGGATATATGGATGGAATCTCCTATTTTAGAGGATCTTATGCACTAAAGTTTAGGTCATGCAACTAAGTTTAATAATAATAAGAGTTATGCAGGTGTAAAGTTAGCCTTTTAGGCATAGTGAAATGGTTTCCATACTTTGTTGGAAATATTGTCATTGATGTCAAAGGTTTAGTATTATTGGTGATAAAGGTCCCATTGCATTTAATATTGTTTATCTTGGCTAATATGAGTTAATATTTATTTAATATTAATGAATATATTTTTGGTTCCATATGAGACAAAATAAGGGCCCATGGAGAAGTTGAAGAGTCATGGGATAAAGACAAAAGAAGGATGGGACACATTTTCCCATGAAGAGTCATCTTGGGGAATACCAAGAGTCACCAAGTGAAGACAAAAGAGTAAAGGGCAAATTTCTCATGGACACTTTAAGGAATATGAAAAGTCACCAAAGATAAGGACAAAAGTGGGAAGGATGTTTTTGGTCATGAAGGGTCACCACATGACTTTTCAAATGCTTGGATATGAAGGGTCATCCAAGATTGGCACCAGTTTCCATGAAGAATGAAAGGTCACAAAGGGGGAAGGCCAAAGGTCATTTGGAAAGCTATAAATAAAGGCTTGAGTAGCCATTTGTAGAGTGGAAGTGTGAGGTTGATTTGATATTGTAATATCTAGCTTAGAAGAACAATTGTGAAAGATGATTTGTATTTGTTATATCTAGCTTAGAAGAGCAAAAGTGAGAGAGAGGAAGAAGATGTATTGATCTATGATTTGGTGAGATAGCAACATTGAGATATAGGTGTGTGGTATACACAAAGGGTTTGGTGCTCCTATGGGTTGGTGCTCATGAATTGTTATTGAGTTGGTGCTTGGCAAAGGGGTTGGTGCTCAGCAAAGGGGTTAGTGCTCCTGTGGGTTGGTGCTCACGAATAAGTGCTGGGTTGGTGCTCGGAAAAGGGGTTTCAAGCTCCTGTGGGTTGGTGGTCATGAATTATAGTTGAGGTTTGTACTTGGAAAAGGGGTATGGTGCTCTTGTGGGGTTTTTCTCTCATGAATATATTTGAGATTGATTCTCTATAGTTTTTCCCACATTGGGTTTCCACGTTATATCTGATGTCTCTCTCTATCTTGTGTGGATGTTTATTGTTTGAGTTTTATTGCATATCTTGAATGTTTGATTAAGTGAAATTTGGTTAAAGGAAATATTTATAAGATATATAATATACTGATTCACCCCCTCTCAGTATATTCTATGCTTAATAATTGGTATCAGAGCAGGTTCCTTTTTGAAAAGTTTTACAGCTTGAAGGTAGATCAGGAAAGCATGATGGCTAGGTCATAGGAAGGATTTTCTACAAATAAGGCACCTTTGTTTGATGGGATGAATTATGTTTTTTGGAGCATGAGAATGAAGGTTTATTTGATGGCCCTTGGATTCGACATATGGAAATTAGTGGTGGAGGAATATGAAGAGCCATAGACATTTACAATTACTCCAACAGAAAAGAAGGCAAGTGAATGTAATGCTAAAGCTTTAAATGCTATTTTATGTGGTTTATGTGAATCTAAATTTGTTAAAGTTATGCAATGTAAATTTTCTCATGAAACTTGGGTAAAACTTGAGAATATTTACAAAGGTGATGGAAAGGTTCAGCAAGCTAAGTTGTAGACTTTTAGAAGGCAGTTTAAAAGTTTGAAGATGGAAGAAGAAGAAGATATAACAAGCTATCTTTTGCAAATTGATCAAGTCATAAATCAGATTCAAGGTCTTGAAGAAACATTGGATGAGTCAACGGTGGTGCAAAAGGTTTTGAGATCTCTACCAATGAGATATGATGCAAAGGTTTTGACAATTGAGGAGATGAAGAATTTAGCCAAGCTGAAGATGGATGAACTTCATGGTATTCTCACAGCATATGAGATGTAAACAGAACAAGATAAACCCTCAAAGAGAGAAGCGGCTTTCAAGACATCAAAGAAGGAGAAAGCCAATACTCAAAAATCAAGTGATAGTTCTAGTGATGATGAAGATGACAACGAAGCACTTTTTATTCGCAGGTCGAAAAGAGGAATAGGTAAATATCAAGGAAAATTACCTTTTAAATGTTTTAATTGTCCAAAGATTGGACATTTTTCAGCTAGATGCCCAGATAAAGTTAAAGATGATGAAGAAGAAAAAGCTACATACAAGAAGAATTTCAAAGGCAAATCTAAGAAGAGTTTCGAGAAGAAGAGCCTGTATTCTAAGGATCCTAGTTCAGGCAAAGATAATGGAGTCAGCGATTCAGAAGAAGAAGAGATTCTATTCATGGCTATACATGAAGATGATCAAGAAGAAGAAGAGGAGGAAGTTGAAGTAGATATGGAAGGAGAACTCAATTGTGCCCTAGAAGATTTAGAAGCTATTCAGAAGAAGAATCAAAGGTTAAAGCGCCAGATCGAGAAAAATGAACAAGAGTCAAAGGAAATGATTGAAGATCTACAAGCACACTTTGAAGAAGCCAAGAAGAATGAAGAAGATCTCACAGCACAGTTGGAAATAACAAGAAAAGATTGTGAAAGATATGTTATTGAAATTGCCTCTTTAAAATAAGATATTAAGAAATCAGTCAGTGATAAAGTAGTCACTGATTCAAAATTTGAAGATAGCACTAACATGTTGAATAAGATATTGGAAAGTCAAAAAGCATATTCAGATAAAATAGGGATCAAATTTGAAAAGAAAAAGAGCTATGCTGAAGCTCTTACACAAGAGGACACAAAAAGGGGAGAAGTGAAGAATACAGAGGACATTCCAAATAGAGAAGGCTAGAAGGAACAAAGCTACAAAAGGTGATTAGGTCAGAGATATACAGACAGGTCTCATTTTTATGGTTATTATTTTTATTGTAATGGATATGGTCATAAGAAAGTAGAATGTAGAAAAAGAGCTAACAATTTCAGAAATAAGGAGAAGGAAAGTCAAGTAGAGTCAAGCAGAAGCCACAACTCTTTTGCTCCTCTATCAAGCTTTGATGAAGAGACCATAGTGTGCTACAAGTGCAACAACTTTGGACACATAGCTCGGTATTGCAGAAGCGTGTTCGAGTCAGTCAAGAAGAATCAGAGGTTCAAAGCTCCATTCATCAAGAAGAATAATTAGAGTGTCAAAGATCCATTCATCAGGGAGAAGGTTCAGACATGTACATGGCAAAAGAAACAACATGAAGATTCTATGATGGTGCAGATAGCTCTGCATGTGGGAAGTAAAGATCAGCCATGGTTGATTGATAGTGGATGTTCGAGGCATGTGATAGGAGATAAAAGTAAGTTCATTTCTCTAAAGAAGATTAATGGTGGTACAGTGAGGTTCGGAGATAAAACCACTACCAAGATAGCTGGAAAAGGTACTTTGAGTTTGGATTATGGTAGAACTAAGACTAAAAATGTTTTGTATGTAAAAGGTCTTAAGCATAATCTGTTGAGTGTTAGTCAAATTTGTGATCAAGGATACACATTAAGGTTTCATGCTGAAGGTTATGAGATTAGAAGAAAAGATTTAAATGAGTTGATTGCAGATGCTCAAAGGACAAGGAAAAATGTGTATGTTTTGTCAGATATCTTCTCAAAGGCACAATCAAAGGATACATTCAAAGATCAGTGAGAAGAGTTGGGAGTAATTTCTATTACTTCCTGCCATTGATGTTCAGCATCAAGTGAGGGGGAGCTAAGTGTTAGCTCTAGGTAGGCCCTTTGCCATTGATGTCAAAGGGGGAGAATAAGAGGTATAGGTACAGGTGTAGAAAACAAGTACAAGGAATAGGTACAAGTTACTACAGTAAGGGGGAGTTACTATATGTTTTCAAATGATGGTATGTGCAGGTGACAGGATGTGGCAATTTCAGGATTGAGGTTGCCATCAATGACAAAGGGGGAAATTGTTGGAAATATTGTCATTGATGTCAAAGGTTTAGTATTATTGGTGATAAAGGTCCCATTGCATTTAATATTGTTTATCTTGGCTACTATGAGTTAATATTTATTTAATATTATTGAATATATTTTTGGTTGCATATGAGACAAAATAAGGGCCCATGGAGAAGTCAAAGAGTCACGGGATAAAGACAAAAGAAGGATGGGACGCATTTTCCCATGAAGAGTCATCTTGGGGAATACCAAGAGTCACCAAGTGAAGACAAAAGAGTAAAGGGAAAATTTATCATGGACATTTTAAGGAATACGAAAAGTCACCAAAGATAAGGACAAAAGTGGGAAGGACGTTTTTGGTCATGAAGGGTCACCACATGACTTTTCAAATGCTTGGATATGAAGGGTCATCCAAGATTGGTGCCAGTTTCCATGAGTAATGAAAGGTCACAAAGGGGAAAGACCAAAGGTCATTTGGAAAGCTATAAATAAAGGCTTGAGTATCCATTTGTAGAGTGGAAGTGTGAGGTTGATTTGATATTGTAATATCTAGCTTAGAAGAGCAATTGTGAAAGATAATTTGTATTTGTATATCTAGCTTAGAAGAGCAAAAGTGAGAGAGAGGAAGAAGATGTTGTATTGATTTATCATTTGTTGAGATAGCAACATTGAGAGATAGGTGTGTGGTATACACAAAGAGGTTGGTGCTCCTATGGGTTGGTGCTCACAAATTTTTGCTGAGTTGGTGCTTGGCAAAAGGGTTAGTGCTCCTGTGGGTTGGTGCTCACGAATTGTTGTTGGGTTGGTGCTCAACAAAGGGGTTGGTGCTCCTGTGGGTTGGTGCTCACAAATAGGTGCTGGGTTGGTGCTTGGCAAAGGGGTTTGAAGCTCCTATGGGTTAGTGCTCATGAATTATAGCTGAGGTTTGTACTTGGTAAAGGGGTATGGTGCTCCTGTGGGGTTGTTCTCACAAATATATTTGAGATTGATTCTCTGTGGTTTTTCTCACATTAGGTTTCCACGTTATATCTGATGTCTCTCTCTATCTTGTGTGGATGTTTATTGTTTGAGTTTTTATTGCATATCTTGAATGTTTGATTAAGTGAAATTTGGTTAAAGGAAATATTTATAAGATATATAATATACTGATTCACCCCCCCCCTCTCAGTATATTCCATGCTTAACATACTTAGTCAAAATTTGCACAAGGTCATGTAAAGTTGTCATGCTTTTATAAAGACCATTTATGGGCATTTACAAAGGAAACAAATAGAAGATCTGTTATGAGTTTTTCATGAGCATCTTGAATATATGGTCCACAGGTTCAAATGAGAAGGAATGATCTCAAAATTGAATTATCTTTGCTCTCAAACATTATAGGGTTTCTAAGTAAAACCCTAAGGGTTTAAGTCATGACATTAATAGGCATGTTTTATTTTGGTGTTGATTGGATATAGCTTGGACCTAGTATCTTAAGTTATAATTTAATCCTTTATCATCATTAAAAAACTGGCCCCTTCAACCTAGAAATTACTAGCTCAAGTAGTGATCAATGGATGTAATATTTCCTAAGTCTTAGACTTTATATTTGTCCTAGATTTTTTAATTACTAACTCTTAATAATACACTGAATATATAATGACGTGTGGCAAAGTCAATATTTTAAAAGGCACCTCTGAGTAAATTGGCTAGTGATAAGTGTCACATTCACATAGTTTATCAGATAGAGACCCAATGAGCATAAGATTGTCATATTTAATGATCAAGCTTGTCAAAAGATCTAACGATGAGTGGATGATCATGCAAAGAAGATCTAATAGAGTGACTGGACCTAGTGGAATAAAGTGCCCAATGTTTAACTAAAAAATAGAGATAACGTTCATGCTAGTTTAAAGATCTAATAGCACATGGAAATTAAATAAAAAAGATCAAATAAATGCATTTTAAAGTTTAACTATTTGAATAAATACCATCAGATCATGGAACTAAATACAATATCAATAATCGATATTTAAAGATATGTTCAGTTTAATGGTTAAATGCAGGAACATGCATTAACATGTAATTAAGCCATGGATCACAACACAAATAATGAGATTGGTCACTGTAGCTGATCAAATATATGTAAATGTGCATGTGCATCAAAACTAGAGTTTAGAAAATGCTATAGATAGTAGTGATACCAGGAATCATGGTGTTGGTGCATGAGTTCTAAACACAAAAAAACTTGTAGTTCAAGTAATAATGAACTGAGTCTAGAATAGAGTATGAACATAGATAAGATATGGAACCCTAAATCAAATACATGTGTGTGTGTGTGTGTGTGTGTGTGAGTGATATAGGACATAAAAAATGTTGTTGGAGATATTGCTATTGTTATTGAGTAGAGTTGAATAGAGAGAGAGAGAGAGGCAAAGAGAAAATTTTTAATGAAGTGTGTCAAATAGATACATATCTAGACATAGAAATAGGGGTGCAAAGAAGAAGAAAGGCACATAGAGATAATGTGTAGAGAATGAATAGTTAAAAATTATATTTGTAATAAAGAACAAAAAGATTGGATTCATTTATGAATCTATGCTATAATCTAGAGTTTTAACTCCATAGAATAATCTGATAGGTTGGTACCATTAGATAAGTTGAGTTGGTGATTAGATTAGGGAGTGGGTGATTCTTTAGAGTTGGTGCTCTTAAATTAGGGGATTGGTGTCTCCTTAGGGTTGGTGCCCTTAAATGTGTCCTTTGACTGTGAGTTTGTATTAGAATAGTATATTCTAGTAGCTATTCTCACTATGGTTTTTCCCTTTGGGTTTTTCACATATAAATATGGTGTCATGTGTATTTATGTGTGTGTGGTCTCTTCATATTTGATTTGATCTACATATACATTTTAATCTACATTAAAAGTATTTGAGTGATAAGTTTTAGTTGATATATCGATTCACCCCCTCTCAATATATGTTTTTTTTCCAACAATTGGTATGAGAGCCTTGGTTATTTAGAAGAAACCTAATCATCTCAGGTAGATCTTAGAAAGTTGAACATAAATGGCTAGTTAAGAAGGATCTTCATCAAAAAAATCACCTCTCTTGATGGATCAAACTATCCATTTTGAAGCATAAAAATGGAAGCATATTTATCCTCATTAGGGTTTGATGTATGGATGTCTGTTGTAAATGGATATATAGTCCTTGCTACAACTGTTACTAATCAGGTTGCTAAGAAGGCATATGAGAACAATGCTAAGGCAAAGAATGTTATCCTTTATGGATTTTCAAATTTAGAGTTTGTCAAAGTGATGCACTATCATAATGCATAATATATTTAGAATAAATTGAAAATCATCTATGAAGGAGATGACAAGGTAAAACAAGCCAAGATACAAATGCTCAAAGGCAAGTTTGAAATCCTTAAAATGAATGAAGAAGAGAAGATTAAAAAATACCTCCTTAGGGTAGATGAAACAATCAATGTAATTAGAGGCCTTGGAGAAGAGATGAAAGAATCAATTATTGTTAATAAGGTCCTAAGATCTCTACCATCAATGTGTGACTCAAAAATCTCTAAATAGAAGAAGTAAGAGATCTAGATATACTCACTATTGATGAGTTTCATGGAACCTTCACTACCTATGAAATAAGAATGTGAGAAGCATATACCTTCAAGAGATAAACTACATTCAAAGCATCTAAACTAGTAAAGGTAAAAGTACCTACATCCAGATCTGAGGAGACTGATGCAGAAGAAGCCAACTTTGTTAGAATATTAAAGAGAGGACTTGGAAAGTATAGAGGTAAGTTACCCTTTAAATGTTTTAACTATGGTAAAGTATGACATTTAACTGTTAAATGCCCTCACAATAAAAAGAATAACTTTGAGCAAGTAGAAAGTAATAAAAAGGTGAAACCCTAAAATCTCAAGAAGAACTTCTTCAAAAATAAGAAAGGCCTATACAAAAAAGAAGATAGTGATTCAATGGATGACAATGATAGTTCAAATAATGATCACGATTGTGATTTTATGGCTGAGGAAAGGGAAGTCCTATTCATGATAATAGAATCAACTTCTATGGATCAAGAAGAAGATGAAGACTCAAATGAAGAAAAGAATAAGACAAAGGTAGCTAATGCAAATGGTTACATAAAGGTGAGAGACTTGAAGACTCCAGTCTTGAGAAGACCTCCTCATCCAACATAGATAATGCTATGACCAGGTATTCTTCATCTTTCTTTGATTATTTTTATAGTTGTAATCATTTTGGTCATAGGGATATTGATTTTAGAGTTTTACCTAAAAGGAGAATAGATTTTTTAAGTAGAAATTCATTTTATGTCAGGGGATTTGTAGCTCTACCAATTAGAGCACAATTGATTACTTTCTTATATGCAATTAAACACAGAATTATACCAGAATGATATAGTAGCTAGAAACTTGAGACAACAAAGAATTTGAGAGACAATACACACTCTTGTATTAAATACTACTAGAAGAAAATACAATAAGGAAGATGCCACTTCTTCCTCCACCTCAAAGGCTTGCCACACCTCAATAACTTCTTCTCTCTCTCACTTGCTCAACACAACAACTCTAAAGCCTGAGTTGCTATCCCTCCTTGAATGCTTCAGCTGATCTCCTTGACCTTACACCTGTAGATCTCCTTGACCTTGCTAGCTTCAATGCTTTTACTTGCCTTAGAATTATTACAATACATGCCTTATGGGTCTATAAATAAGATCCCATGCTTACAAAAATAGAACACTAACTACTAAAATTAGACACACAGCCCGTGACTTAAATTAGCCCCTTAGCATGCAAACACTCGGTTCAAATAACTAACTATTCATGCAACGAACAGTTCTGGACCGCACAGGCGACCGACGCCGGTCTCTACTGGTCTAGTGCTGCCGACGTCGGCCGACTCCCTGCCATCGCCGGTCTCCTTCTCCACTACCTGTAACCGACGTCGGTCATACTACCGATGTCGGTGGATCTAGTTCTTCAGCATCCTTCCCTCTAGTGTCTACAAGCAGTTGAACCTTTTAGCTCCACACCACAACAATCTCCCACTTGGAGATAAACAGCTGCAACTTGTACCTATACCTGTACACCATCTATTTTGTTCCTTAGGCTCTGTATTCCTCTTCAATGTCACTCTTGAAGACCAACCACCATGCAAACCTGTGATGCAAAACCTGTATCTTATGCCACAAGAATTTTGCTGCTCCCAAATTCTCCATGACATACTTCAGAACCAACTCTACCCTTAGCTTAGAGAACTCCATGTATATGAAACCCTGCAACAAGTAACACAATACAGTAACAGGATAATGTAGCTAATATTATCCAACCTGGTAAAGATAAAATACAATGGTCAAACCTCCATTGTTTTACAGCAGAATCAAGACCATATACCATAGCCTTCTGTCTCATGTATCCATCCACTCTCTTCTCTAAAATGGGAATCCATCCCTCTATCCAGTGCTTCCTTTCAGCTGACAACACTACCAACAAATACTTGTTTGGTTCTCCAAGGACTCACACTCCTCATCCATGCCAAGCTCCCACTATTTCTGGATTCTACCTGCATTGCTTCTTCTATCTTCCTAGTTCATGACTATCAGTAAGCAATATAAAGAAGGTGAACAATGAATATGAGGTTCACATACCTTTCCTGACCTCCACATGGGTGTTTGAGACTTATTAATTCACCCAACATCCGTTCCAATGACTGATCTAAGCCATCTCTCAGTCTGCTCCCGACCAATGTCGGTTCCCTGCACTGACCATGACTACCAACGTCATTTCCCTGGCCGACGCCGGTGTCCCTCCTGCCGACATCGGTCCTTATGACCAACGTCAAACTTCTCCTATCTGACCTACCGACCTTGCTAGTCTGCACATGACCGATGTCGGTATCTAGATGACTGACGTCGGTGCCAAGCTACCGACATCGGTGTCTGTGTGTTCCTGTGAGTGATGAAATTTTCATCCGCAAGCTCTTCTTGGATCAAACCTCTGTCCATGCTGCCCTGTTCAGATTTATTTAGCCCCTGTGACTGGTCTCTGTCCTTCATCTCCTCCATAAACACCAAGGCTTCTTTGTTCCTGTCAAAAGCATCAAATTTCCTCTTTCTACAATGAACTGTGTTTATCTTTCCAAATTTGAACACATACCTTTTGAATCAAGAACTTCCATTCCCTTCCTGTTCTTGTGACCAAGCCTATGAGGCCACATCTTCGAATCTACACCAGAAGTGGAATCAGTAATACAAGTAGATAGATAAAGAGTATCTACTTTCTTACCTCTTGCTAGAACAAGTGATCCCTTGGAAACCTTCCAAGAATCCGTTGTGAGGGTTATTGTGCATCCCTCATCTCCCAACCTTCCTACAGAAATCAGACTCTGCTTCAGAATTGGAACATGCATGACCTCTTTCAACACCCATGTGTTGTTAATCTGCAATCTCAGCTGCACTTTCCCTTTGCCAACTATCTGACAAGGCATACCATCCCCTAAATAAAGAACTCCAAAGTCTCCCTGTTCATACTCATAGAACAAATCTCTGTTTGGGGATGCATGAAAAGATGAACCAGAATCTAAAATCCATGATCCTACCTGACTATCCGAAGAAAGTATGAGAGCATCCTGCATCACAATATTTGCATCCTTTGCTTCTTCCATACCTGGATGTTGATTCTCTTTATCTCTCAACCAACACTCCTTTGTATGTCCTTTCTTTCCACAAAACCAGCAGGTAATACCTTTGGACTCGAATCTCCTTCCCGACCTTGATTTTCCTTGCTCAACCTTCTCCCTTTGCCTTTCCCTGCTTTCTGCACTTAGAGCATTCCCTGATGATTCACCTGTGCTTCTCCTGTGTATTTCTTCATTCAAGATCACACTCACAACATCATCAACTTTTAAGATTTTAGAAGCAGATGCAGAATTACTTACTGCCATAACCATATCGTCCCAGCTTTCAGGCAAAGAACATAAAATCAAGAGAGCCTTTACCTCATCATCAAAAACAATATTGACTGAAGCTAGTTGGTTTACCAAACCATGGAAATCACTGAGATGAGTATGTACCGATCCACCTTCCTATATTTGCAAAGTAAATAGCTGCTTCATAAGATATACCTTATTAGAAGCCGAGGGCTTTTCGTATAAATTAGCCAAGGACTTTATCAACTCTTTCGTTGTCTTACACTGTGATAAGTTGGAAATCACAGACGATGCAAGGCTCAACCTTATGGAACCGAGAGCCTTCCGATCAAGAACGTTCCATTCTTCATCCTTCATATCTGTGGGCTTGCATGCAACCCCACCCAACGGTAAGTACAAATCCTTCTGGTACAGATAGTTCTCAATCTGCATCCTCCAATGTTGATAATTCTTGCCGTTAAACTTCTCCATTCGTAACCTGCTTTCTTCTGCCATTGCTGAACTCCCACTCAATCAGAAAACCCTGTGAATGACCTGTAATCAAAAAACAATACCCTGCTTCCTACAAACCGTAGCTCTGATACCACTTGTCAGGGGATCTGTAGCTCTACCAATTAGAGCACAATTGATTACTTTCTTATATGCAATTAAACACGGAATTATACCAGAATGATATAGTAGCTAAAAACTTGAGACAGCAAAGAATTTGAGAGACAATACACACTCTTGTATTAAATACTACTAGAAGAAAATACAATAAGGAAGATGCCACTTCTTCCTCCACCTCAAAGGCTTGCCACACCTCAAGAACTTCTTCTCTCTCTCACTTGTTCAACACAACAACTCTAAAGCCTAAGTTGCTATCCCTCCTTGAATGCTTCAGCTGATCTCCTTGACCTTACACTTGTAGATCTCCTTAACCTTGCTAGCTTCAATGCTTTTACTTGCCTTAGAATTATTACAATACATGCCTTATGGGTCTATAAATAAGATCCCATGCTTACAAAAATAGAACACTAACTACTAAAATTAGACACATAGCCCGTGACTTAAATTAGCCCCTTAGCATGCAAACACTCGGTTCAACTAACTAACTGTTCGTGCAACGAACAGTTCTGGACCGCACAGGCGACCGACGCCGGTCTCTGCTGGTCTGGTGCTGCCGACGTTGGCCGACTCCCTGCCGTCGCCGGTCTCCTTCTCCACTACCTATAACTGACGTCGGTCATACTGCCGATGTCGGTGGATCTGGTTCTTCAGCATCCTTCCCTCTAGTGTCTGCAAGCAGTTGAAGCTTTTAGCTCCACACCACAACATTTTATCCTTTGTTACATATAAATGTAATATGTTATAATTGTAAAAAAATTGGTCACATAGCTAAATAAAGTATAACTATCTTTGAAATATCAAAATTACATAGTGTAAAGAAAGGCATGCCTCCCAATGTGAATAAAGGTTCACAAGTTTCTAAAAATAATCCAAATAAGAAACCCAAGGATGTGTGGAGAGTGAAAAATCAATTTATGATTGCTCAAATCAAACTCCATCCCAAGGATCAAAATTTTTGGGTGATAGATAGTGGTTACTCAAAACTTATGATTGGTGATAAGAGCAAGTTCATCAAATTGAGTAAATGTAAGAAAGGATATGTTAGCTTGGGAGATAACACAATAGTAAATATCAAAAGTAAAGGAACTATGAATATAGATGGAAAAATGCCTACACATGATGTCTTTTATGTTGAAGAATTGAAGAATAATCTACTAAGTGTCAACCAAATGTGTGATAATTGATATAAGGTCACATTTGATGCAAAGGGTTGAAGTTAAAAAGATCTAGAAGACTAGTTGCAGAAGGGAAAAGGACTGAAATTAATATCTATAATCTTGTTGAAGTAAATGGTAATAGCTTCTTGATGGGAAATATTGAAGAGAGTTGGTTATGGCATAGAATATTGAGTCATGTTAATTTTGATAACCTAGTCAAAGTAAGTATAAATAAGTGTGTCAGACACATACCCAAGATAACTAAACTTGTAGACACTACTTGCAAGGAATGTCAACTAGGCAAGCAGATAAGGGTCAAATTTTAGACAAAGGAGTATACAACTACAAATCCTCTGGAATTAGTTCATACTAATCTTTGTGTTCCTTCAGAGACAAGAGGATCTAAAGGAGAGAGATACTTCATGTCATTTATTGATGATTATTCAAGAATGACATGGGTAACCTTTTTTAAGGTCAAGTCATAGGCATTTGAAAGATTCAAGATCTTTAGAGACATGGTGGAGAATGAGATTTGATGAAATATCAAATGTTTAATATCTGATAAAGGTGGAGAATTCACCTTAAATGAGTTCATAGAGTATTGTGACAAGTATGGGATCAAAAGGCATTACTCTATAGCAAGGACTCCACAATAGAATGGAGTTGTTGAGAGAAAGAATATGACAGTCAAGGAGATGGCCATAAAAATACTAAAAAAGTTAGATTTATCTGATGGATACTAGAGAGGAGTTGTCCAAACATTAGTATACATCTTGGATAGAGTTCAACTGAGGGTAAATAGTAACGAAACTCCTTATGAGTTATGGTATGAAAATCCTACCTCTGTTAAGTACTTCAGCGTATTTAGAAGCAAATGTTACATTAGGAGAAAGGAGGACAAATTGGGAAACTTTGAATCAAGATGTGATGAATTAATATTTCTTAGTTATTCCACTCAAATCAAAGCCTATGTATGTTACAATAAAAGTCTACACAATATTGTAGAGAGCATTAATGTCAAGGTTGAAGAAGGATTGAAACATGTTGAACCTAATAAGGAAATTAGTATTAAATAATCAGATCTTGAAGAAGAAGCAGATAATGAAGAGGCTAAGTAAATGAATGAAAAATCACCTCCAAGATTTGTTCAAAAGGATCATCTTAAAGAGCAGATAATTAGTAATAAAAATAAAGGAGTTCAGACAAGGAGAAAAGCATCAATGAATAAAGAGCAAGTGAGTTTTGCTCTAATGTTTGAAATTAAGCCTAAGAGCTATGTTAAAGCTAGCAAGGATGAAAATTGGCTAAAATCCATGGAAGAATAATTGATCCAAATTGAAAAGAATAAAACTTTGTAGTTAGTTCCAAGACCCTCAAAAAAGAATGTGATAGGTACAAAATGGGTCTATAGAAACAAGCTCAATGAGGATGGAGTTATTATAAGAAATAAATCAAGATTGGTGTGCAAAAGATATACATAAATTGAGGGCATATATTTTGAGGGAATATTTTCTCCAATTACTAGATTATAATCTATAAGAATTTTTATAGCATTCTCTATTTACAAGAAATTCAAAGTCTATCATCAAGGTATATCAAATGGATGTTAAGTCAGCTTTCTTAAATGGGAACCTAGAAGAGGAAGTCTATATTGAACAACTAGAAGGTTTTCAGTTGTTAGAGGAATAAGATTATGTGTGCAGAGTAAATAAATCTTTTTATGGTCTAAAATAGGTACCAAGATCATGGTATTCAAGATTGGACTAATACCTACAACAATAAGGTTTCAACAAAGGGTTTGTAGATATCAATCTATACTTCAAATTAGAAGGTGAGCATATGTTGATTATTGTTGTTTATGTAGATGACATCATATTTGGTGGTAGCAATAACAAAATGTGTAAATAATTTACTACATAAATACAAAGTGATTTTGAGATGTCTATTCTAGGAGAATTTTCTTTCTTCCTTGGTCTAAAAATAACACAAAATGATGAAGGGATATTCATATACAAAACCAAATATGTAAAGAAAATGCTCAAGAAGTTTGGAATGGAAGATATCAAACTGGTTAGTACTCCTATGATAAATGGATGCAAGTTAAGCAAAGAGGATGAGTCCCTCGATGTAAATTAGATAATGTATAGATCAATGATAGGTAGCTTGTTATACCTAACTACATCAATACCAAATATCATGTAAGTAGTGTGCATGGTTGCAAGATTTTAATTTGCCCCTAAATATTCACATGTCAATGTAGTGAAAAGGATATTTAGATACATAAATAGCATAATTGACTATGACCTATGGTATTTTACAAGTGAATATTTTACTTTAATAACATATACACATGTTGATTGGGCAAAAAGTGTGGATGATAGAATAATCACTAGTCATGGTGCATTTTTCCTTGAAAATAGAATTGTTTCATGGTTGAGTAAAAAGCAAGAGTTAGTTACTCTTTCTATAGAAGTAGAATATATAATAGCAGTGGCATGTTGCACTCAAGTCTTGGGATGAAGCAAACTCTAAAAGACAACAAGGTAAAGTAAAAGTCACCTATCTCTATTCTTTGTGATAATCCAAGTGATATTAATATATCAAAGAATCCAGTGATGCAATCTAGAACCAAGCACATATCAATCTAGTATCACTTCTTAAGAGAGAGGTTTACATATCAAGAGGTCATAATGTAGTATGTGCCAACTTAGGATAAAATTATAGACATAATCATCAAACCTCTTCCTATGGAGAATTTTTAGTGTCTAAGATAAAATTTGGGAGTGGTGGCTCCTACATCACATCACTAGATCCTAGTGATAGGGCATGAGTCTAGGGGGAGTCTTATAGAATCTTTATTAATCCCTAGAAGAAGAGAGAAAAGGCAACTTGGGTATGTATATCTTTGAAAAATTCTAATGAGTTGATGGTTGCATATTATTAGACAAACTCCTTTATTTTGTAAAGGGGGAGAAACATTTGGACAAATAGTCAGAAAGAGTCTCTTGCCATTGATGTCAAAGGGGGAGAAAAAAAGCAAATGCTCTTTGCAAATGTCAAAGAAGAAGCAAAGAAAGTGTCCAAGTTAAGCTTAGGAAAATGTGACATTGCCTAAAGGGGAGAAAGTATGGTATGAATAACTTCATTTCATACTCATCATAAGCCAATGCAAGAAATGCTAGAGAAAGACCATAATATTTTAAGATCAAAGCATATAGTTTTCCATCAATGTCAAAAGGGGAGATTGTTAGAAATATGATTGTCATTTATGTCAAAAGGGACATTATGAGCATGTCATTGATGTTTAGGACTAAATATGGTGATTAGAGGATATGTAAAGGATCTTATCAGAGGTTAAGTATGAGTGAAGTGTTTGTGTGCATGAGTGGAATTAATTTGGTTCTTCATATTGATCATCTAGACATTTTGGGTCTATGACAAGGAAATCTAAGAAGGCATTTTGTTGATGTCACCATTGCCACATGTGGATGAGTTTGGGGGAGCTAGTCATATGGGTGTGATCACACTAGTCCTTAGTTGTTATGCACCATATTTGAAGTCATGAAATGAAACACGATAAAATATATGGGGATGCAAAGTTAGATACTCAGACAAAACTCACTAAGTTTCTATACTTAGCTAAATTTGAAAAAGTGCTAAGCAGAGCCAAGTAAGCATATTGATGAGGTTAGTGTTTGCACATATAGAGGTCTAAGGACAAAATGATCACATGGGTTTGTTAATTTTTATGCCTAGTTTATATGTACTAAATAATAAGTCCTATCTGATGATGAGTGGATGATCATGTAAATAAGATCTAATGGAGTAAGTGGACCTAGTGGAATAAAGTTCTCGATGTTTAACAAAAAAATAGAGACAATGTTTGTGCTAGTTTGAATATCTAACGGCACATGGAGCTTAGATTAGAAAGGTCAAACAGATGCATTTTAAATTTGAGCTATTTGAATAAATACCATTAGTTCATGGTTCTAAATTCAAGATCAATGATTGATATTTAAAGATAATGTTTAGTCTAACAGTCAAATGTAGGAACATGCAAGAACATGTAAGCCATGAATCACAACACAAACAATGAAATTGATCATTGTAACTAATCAAATCTACGTAAATGTCCATGTGCATCAAAACTAGAGTCTAGTAAATTCTATAGATAGTAGTGAGACCAAGAATCACGATGTTGGTGTATGATTTCTAAATACAGGAAACTTACATGCATACAATGTGTGTCTCTGTGTGTGTGTGTGTGTGTGTGTGTGTGTGTTTGTGTGTGTGTGTGTCATAGATTCATAAATTAATCTAATCTTTCTATTCTTAGTTACAAATCTGATATGTAAATGTTCATGCTCTACACATTATCTTTGTGTTCCTTTCTTATTCTCTACAGCCATGTCTCTATGTCCATATATGTATCCATTTGACACACTTCATTAAACTTTTTCTCTCTACCTCTCTCTTTCTATTCAACTCTACTCAATAGCAATAACAATAGCTCTAGCAACATTTTCTATGTCCTGGATGACATTATATATATATATATATATATATATATATATATATATATATATATATATATATATATATATATATATATATATATATATATATATATACATACATATATACATATATATATGTGTGTGTGTGTGTGTATACATATACATATATATATATACATATATATGTATATATATACATATATATATGTATATATATACATATATATATGTATATATATATATACATATATATATATATACATATATATGTATATATATATACATATATATGTATATATATATATATATATGTATGTGATGTCCCTTACTTAGGGCCTCTTTTTTCTCCTACAAAAGCTCTGATACCACTGTGATGTCCCTTACTTAAGGGGCTCTCTTATCTACACAAAAGCTCTGATACCACTGTGATATCCCCTTCAATCATGGAATATAGAAACACATAAAGCTCTGAACAAGATACAATTTGCAGAATAGATTCAAACATGCAGTAACAAATCACAGATCTTATCATTCATCCAGTTGATTACAATAGATGTCCTTTCTTATGCAAATCAAAGAATATTACAGATATGGTCTTAAAACCTTGAAATTATGCAAACTGGGAATAAACTTGCAATTCTGGAAGTCTCAGCCTGCTGTGTCGAACACACAGTCGCCGGCGTCGGTCGATATACTGCCGACGTCGGTCTCTGTAGGTCCTTATCTGCTGACGTCGGTCCTCAGACTGCCGATGTCAGTCATTGGGGATCTCTGTCTGTCGGTGTCAGTATCTGCGGGAATCTGTATGGCCCTGTACAAACTTAGTACGGCCGCCAAACTGTCTGTTCTTAACCCCTGATTGCTGAACCACCTGATTTGAAGATATACTATTCTAATACAGAATATCTTTATCTATATAATTTATTGGATCAAAAACTAAATAAAGATAAATACCTAAAATATCTGTAATAACTTCTGTGTGAAGTTATCTCTCAAATCTGGACCTCTGTGATAACTTCTGGATGAAGCTATCTCTCAATTTGGCAATAGATCGGCTGATCTTTCACAACCTCTGAATCGCACACAATGAAGAGTTGACGTTCTCCACTACAAATGGAATCCTGGAACCCTTGGCTCAGTCTTCACAGAAGAATTTCTTCAATTTTCAATAATCAATAATCTATGCATAATTCCAAACTCTCTCCCATGAGAACTCTTATACCCTTCCAAAGGTGTGCTTGCTAAAATTAGATTTCCTCAAATTAGAACTTGGGGTTCTAAAATTAGAATTCCTCAAATTAGAACTTGGGCTTCTTAAATTAGAATTTGGGTCTTAAAATTAGACCAATTAATTAATAATTAATAATTAATTAATATCTAATTTAAAATTAGACCAAATAATTAATTAATTAATATCTAATTTAAAATTAGACCAAATAATTAATATTTGATTAAATCAATCAAATATTAATATCTCCCTCAATACATGTCAGATCCTCGAACCGATTGAAGCTAGTGAATCAGGGAGTGATTCTGCACATGACCATACCAAAATAAGGGTGCTCTGCTACATGTCAAATATCCCTAAATAATAGGAGCTCAGGCCCAATGTGTCTAAAATAACCTGAATGAGAGCCGACTATAGGAATTCTATAAATCAAAGCCAAGCCAACCTCCATCATGACCCTCTATCCATCCAATCAGCCTACGAAGGTCGCATAATAGGCTAATCATCAAGCCTGTCAATGTCCACGAAAAAGGGGACATGACAATCTGCCCCTCCAGAAATTGCTTGTCCCCAAGCAATCTCGGAACAATGAACTACTCGATCCACCTGGATCCCAAATGTAGTTATGCTCTGCACTGCTGTAAATCAATGCAAGTACCTGCAACATCAGCAGAAGTAGAACAAAGAGGAACCCAAAATCAAATTGGCGAACGCAACTCAACCAAACTCTAAGAGCACAACTGCCATAGTCAAGAACACATGAGAACCAAACTCTTGAAGCATCATAAACCAAGTAGAATGGACAACTCAAACTGCCAATTCCATCTGCAAGAGATGGTGCCAATCCATCCCATAATGGATGGTAAGAAACTGGAGCCGATCTACACCTGTGTGAAATCAAATCTTCTCTCTCTAGATCAAAAGAAGAATAATGAGCATACCCCACCTCAAAATCCTTGTGAGGTAGCATAGTAGATAGGATCCCTATAATCTCCCCACCCAATCTGCTAATAGCACCAGTACCTTGGATGAGAACACCTTTTGTCACCCTATGCGAATCCAGATGAACACCTGCACTATCCAGCAAATATTCCATGAATGACTCCATGCAGTAAAAATTATATGTGGAAGCATCAACGTACTCCCCCACACACCACAACTGATCTCTCTGTAAAGGTGGCACAACCAACTAGACCACACTATCATCTGTGTGAGAAGAATCAATCTGGAGAGGTATCCCAAACTCATCAGAACCAGGTACTCCCAAATCCTAAACCGGTGTGTCAGCCTCAACAACATGTTCCTCAGCTACAACTATAGGAACGTACTCACCAACAACACTCAATGTACTAACCTCTGAGTCTGGGGCTGGTGAAGACCATAAATGCTCTAACTCCATGGTCATCTCAGCCAAATGAAATTGTGACTCCTCATAAGCTAAC